>JBBDGP010001298.1:2627500-3030000 GCA_037952835.1 Lithobates septentrionalis | reverse complement strand
AACTATGCAGGGTATACAGTAAGGATGAGCCGAAAACCCCCCCGGTTCGGTTCGCACCAGAACTTGCACACAGACCAAAACTTTGCAAGAACTTTAGAACCCCATTGAAGTCTATGGGACTCGAACGTTCAAAATCAAAAGTGCTCATTTTAAAGGTTAATATGCATGGTATTGTCATAAAAAGTGTTTGGGGACCCGGGTCCTGCCCCAGGGGACATGGATCAATGCAAAAAAAACTTTTAAAAACGGCCGTTTTTTCGGGAGCAGTGATTTTAATAATGCTTAAAGTCAAACAATAAAAGTGTAATATTCCTTTAAATTTCGTACCTGGGGGGTGTCTATAGTATGCCTGTAAAGGGGCGCATGTTTCCCGTGTTTAGAACAGTCTGACAGCAAAATTACATTTCAAAGGAAAAAAAGTCATTTAAAACTACTCACGGCTATTAATGAATTGCCGGTCCCGAGTCTCCCGACAATACACATAAAAGTTCATTGATAAAAATGGCATGGGAATTCCCCACAGGGGAATCCCGAACCAAAATTTAAAAAAAAATGACGTGGGGGTTCCCCTAAATTCAATACCAGGCCCTTCAAGTCTGGTATGGATATTAAGGGGAACCCCATGCCAAAAAATTTTTAAAAAATGTCGTAGGGGTCCCCCTAAATTATACCAGACCAAGGGGAACCCCGCACCAAAAATTTAAAAAAAAATTGGCGTGGGGTCCCCCAAAAATCCATACCAGTCCCTTATCTGAGCACGCAACCTGGCAGGCCGCAGGAAAAGAGGGTGGGCGAGAGAGCGCCCCCCCTCCTGAACCGTACCAGGCCACATGCCCTCAACATTGGGAGGGTGCTTTGGGGTCCCCCCTAAAGCACCTTGTCCCCATGTTGATGAGGACAGGGGCCTCATCCCCACAACCAGGGTTGTGGGGGTCTGCGGGCGGGGGGCTTATCGGAATCTGGAAGCCCCCTTTAACAAGGGGACCCCCAGATCCCGGCCCTCCCCCCTGTGTGAAATGGTAAGGGGGTACAAAAGTACCCCTACCATTTCACATGAAAACTGTCAAAAATGTTAAAATGACAAGAGACAGTTTTTGACAATTCCTTTATTTCTTCTATCTTCTTTCTTCTAACTTCCTTCTTCCTTTATGCTTCAGTTTCTTCCTCCATCTTCTTCCTCTTCTGGTTCTTCTGGTTGAACTAGCGAACAGCCGATGTTCGAGTCGAACATGAGTTCGACTCGAACTCGAAGCTCATCCCTAGTATACAGTACAGTAACTGGAAATACGTCAAGAGCTTACACAAGCACCTGGCTTCAGGTAGCTATACTGTAGGTGCAATTGTGCAGGGTACACAGTAGAGTAACTGGAAATACGTCAAGAGCCTATACAAACACCTGGCTTCAGGTAGCTATACTGTACAAGCACCTGGCTTCAGGTAGCTATACTGTAGGTGCAACTGTGCAGGGTACACAGTACAGTAACTGGAAATACGTCAAGAGCCTACACAAGCACCTGGTTTCAGGTAGCTATACTGTAGGTGCAACTGTGCAGGGTACACAGTAGAGTAACTGGAAATACGTCAAGAGCCTACACAAGCACCTGGCTTCAGGTAGCTCTACTGTAGGTGCAACTGTGGAGGGTACACAGTACAGTAACTGGAAAAATGTCAAGAGCCTACACAAGCACCTGGCTTCAGGTAGCTATACTGTAGGTGCAACTGTGCAGGGTACACAGTACAGTAACTGGAAATACTTTAAAGAAACTACACAAGCACCTGGCTTCAGGTAGCTATGCTGTAGGTGCAACTGTGCAGGGTACACAGTACAGTAACTGGAAATACTTCAACGAGCCTACACAAGCACCTGGCTTCAGGTAGCTATACTGTAGGTGCAACTGTGCAGGGTACACAGTAGAGTAACTGGAAATACGTCAAGAGCCTACACAAGCACCTGGCTTCAGGTAGCTATACTGTAGGTGCAACTGTGGAGGGTACACAGTACAGTAACTGGAAAAATGTCAAGAGCCTACACAAGCACCTGGCTTCAGGTAGCTATACTGTAGGTGCAACTGTGCAGGGTACACAGTACAGTAACTGGAAATACTTTAAAGAAACTACACAAGCACCTGGCTTCAGGTAGCTATGCTGTAGGTGCAACTGTGCAGGGTACACAGTACAGTAACTGGAAATACTTCAACGAGCCTACACAAGCACCTGGCTTCAGGTAGCTATACTGTAGTTGCAACTGTGCAGGGTATACAGTACAGTAACTGCAAATTGGTCAAGAGCCTACACAAGCACCTGGCTTCAGGTAGCTATACTGTAGGTGCAACTGTACAGGGTACACAGTACAGTAACTGGAAATACTTCAACGAGCCTACACAAGCACCTAGCTTCAGGTAGCTTTACTGTAGGTGCAACTGTGCAGGGTACACAGTAGAGTAATGCCGCGTACACACGGTCGTACTTTTCGTCTACAAAAGTCCAACGGACGCTGACGGACTAAAGCTGGCTGGTAATCCGATCGTGTGTGGGCTTCTCCGGACTTTCAACTGACTTTTTTAGCCTCAAATCCGACGTACTTTAGATTTGAAACATGCTTTAAAACTTTACTTCGTAACTACGACGGACCCCGAAATCCGCTCGTCTGTGTGCTAGTCCGACGGACAAAAAGCCACGCTAGGGCACCTATTGGCTACTGGCTATGAACTTCCTTATTTTAGTCCGGTGTACGTCATCACGTACGAATCCGACCGACTTTTGTGTGGTCGTGTGTAGGCAAGTCCGTTCGTTAGAAAGTAGGCCGCAAGTCCGCCGCAAGTCCACCGAAAGTCTGCCGGAAGTCTGTCGGACAGGCTGTCTGACTTTTGTAGACGAAAAGTACGACCGTGTGTACGCGGCATTACTGGAAATACGTCAAGAGCCTATACAAGCACGTGGCTTCAAGTAGCTATACTGTAGGTGCAACTGTGCAGGGTACACAGTACAGTAACTGTAAATACTTCAACGAGCCTACACAAGCACCTAGCTTCAGGTAGCTATACTGTAGGTGCAACTGTGCAGGGTACACAGTACAGTAACTGGAAATACGTCAAGAGCCTACACAAGCACCTGGCTTCAGGTAGATATACTGTAGGTGCAACTGTGCAGGGTACACAGTACAGTAACTGGAAATATGTCAAGAGCCTGCACAAGCACCTGGCTTCAGGTAGCTATACTGTAGGTGCAACTGTGCAGGGTACACAGTACAGTAACTGGAAATACTTCAAAGAGCCTACACAAGCACCTGGCTTCAGGTAGCTATATAGGTGCAACTGTGCAGGGTACACAGTACAGTAACTGGAAATACTGTAAAAACACCTGCCTGCCTGTCAGTATATTAGGAAGAGAAGAACAGGATCTAGCTAAACTGAATACAATGTATATATATATATATATATATATATATATATATATATATATATATATATGTATATATATATATATATATATACACACAACATCTGGGATGCATATATATATATATATATATACACACAATACACTGTAAGTGCAGCTAACTGACTCGACCTGCCTACTCTATCTAACTTAAATCAAATGACACTGTCTCTCTCTCTGTCTGTGATTGGCCTTGCATGCGGGTCATAGTGCATGCTTGGCCAATCATCAGCCAGCAATGCACTGCGATGCCGCAGTGAATTATGGGCCGTGGCGCGTCACTCGAATTTGGCGCAAACAACCCATATCGTTCGTAATTCGGTGAACGACCGAACACATGATGCTCGAGTTGAACATGTGTTCGACTCGAACACGAAGCTCATCCCTACTGGTGATTGACGAGTTCAGATGTGATTCCTTGGGAAGTTATTAATCAATGCTTATCACTTTCTGATATCTGGTAAGCAGATTTGATTCTCAGATGGTGTGGTGTGCTTCCCTATACACACTGAAAACTGGTAAAGGGATTATCATCTTTTTCTCTTTTAATACTTCAAAGACTGTAGCTTTTTATTAGCGCTGCATGGGGACCTTTTATATTTTTATATTTGCTTATCAACAAATAGTGCTGGCTGCTTTCCTCTTCCAGTATTAGTACTTTTTTCAGTAGTGCAGATGCCTACCTGTTTTTATTGTTTTACCCTTTGTTTACATATACAGGGCTCTCTTTGGTAATCTCCGGAGACAATCGCCGGGTGCCAGCCACCAATCAGCAGCCGGCAATCGCTGATTGGTTCATGCTTCAGCCGATCACAGCACAGCCAGGGCTGCAGAGGCGCACGGATCATGTACTAAGTACATGATCCAGTGCAGGAGAGACACCTTGCCACGATATATGTACTGTTAAAAGCTGTTAAAACTGAACTCTAGGCAGATAAAACACACACAAAGCAAGGTATCCTATTCATATAAAATAATTTGTCATCAAATGTATTTTATAAATGTGATCACTGTATGTATCTGAATTTGACACAGTATCAGCCTCTTGTTATACCCGTACAGCAGGTTTGAAGGAAGAAGAAGCATGAGTAACAGAGGAATGAGCTCCTCACCGTGCTGTTTCTCTTTTCACTGTCCAGTCAGAGGCTGGGGTGGATTAAAGATGAACTGGGCTCAAAGGAAGCATGGTTGAATGTTGCTAGCTATCAAACTGAGGACATGTTGATGCAAAAAAAATATACTGCAGGGGAAAATAACTGGACTGAAGTTCACTACTGCATCAAAATCTGTTTTTTTTTATCTATTTTGGGACTATTCAATTTTTTTTAATATTTGGCTGGACTTCTGCTTTGAATTGAACCTATCACAAACCTGGACAGATGCTGCTAAATGTATAAGCAGAAGTTACATTCAGTGAAACCACCATGTTAAAGCAATTAGTATATTCAAAGGTATATTCAGCTGAATGACAAGTTCCTGTAGAAACCAATACAGCAATTGTGCCAAAAACAAAAACAGGAACTGACCTTGGTCGTTCTGTTTCCATGTTCTTAGCTAGCATAATAAACCCCTTTTTTGATGGGTGACCTCAATGACCAATGGAAAGGCTTAGAAAGTGGGATCAGGGTTGACTTTCTAACCACAAAAGCTCTGGAAGGTTTTACACCCTTCATGACCAGGTCATTTTTTGTAATTTATCACTGCTCTAATTTAACTGGTAATTGTGTGGTCACGCAACACTGTACCCAAACAAAATGTATATAATTGTTTTCACAAAAATAGAGCTTTCTTTTGGTGGTATCGGATCACCACTGGATTTTGTATTTTTATTATATAAACGAAAAAAAAAGACCAAACATTTTGAAAACAAAAAAACATTTTTTTTTTACTTTTTGCTATAAAACGTATCCACTTAAGCTGCAGAAGATTTCACCCTGTTCATGACCAGGCTATTTTTTGCTATTTAGCACTGCACTACTTTTGCTGTACTAAAATGAAATTTATATAATTTTTTTCACACAAATAGAGCTTTATTTTGGTGGTATATGATCATGACTGGATTTTTTAAATTTTTGAGCTAAAAAATGAATAAAGACCAAATATTTTTTATTTTCTGCTAACATATCCAATTAAAAAATGTATTTATTTTATGTCATAAATTTAGGCTAAAATGCTACATGTCTTTGGTAAAGAAAAATCCCAATAAGTGTTTCTTAATTGATTTGTGTGAATGTTATAGCGTGTACAAATGATGATATATATATAGAATTTTTAAATGTATTTATTTTGTATACTACTACTGGCGGCAATCAGCAACTTATAGTGGGAGGGACTGTGCAATCTGTGCAAGCAATCTGACACTAAGACCCCTTTCATACTGAGGCAGTTTTCAGGTGTTTTAGCACTAAAAATAGCACCTGTTAAGCACTTGAAAACTGCCTCTCATGTTTCCCCAGTGTGAAAGCCTGAGTGCTTTCACACTGGGGCGGTGCGCTTGCGGGACGGGAAAAAAAGTCCTGCAAGCAGCATCTTTGGGGTGTAAACACCACTCCTACACTGCCCCTGCCCATTGGAATGAATGGGCAGCAATTCAGAAGCACCTGAAAGTGACACAGGTGCTTTTAATCCCTTCTTAACCCCTTCTTGGGGGTTAAAAGCTCCCCACTAGCAGCTGAAAAGCGCTGCTTAAATAGCGGTAAACAAGCACACTTTACACTAGAGAACCCGCCGCCCCAGTGTGAAAGCACCCTAACTGAAGTTGGGGGGAGGGGTGGAATGACTAACTACCACTGACATCACCAGTGACACTAATACAGTGATCAGTGCTAACAACATACACTGTATTAGTAACACTGGCTGAGAAGGGTTAACATTTAGGGGCAATAAAAGGGTTAACTGTGTGCCTACATTGTTTACTGTGTTTACTGTGTGTGCTGTGTTGTGTTCTCACTACGCGATGTGCCATTTTTTTTGCCTGGTTTGCAGGGAGGAAAAAAAATGTGCACATCACTGCTTTCAGAAGAGAGCTTTATGTTCAGCGAGTGCCGGCCATAAATCATTGGCCGGGACCCACTGATCTGGTTGTGCTGCAGCGAACGGCAGCACAACTGGGGCAGTGCACGCACGTGCCCCCTGCTGGGAATAAGCGGATCACATACATGTAGACTGCTCAGTCACAGTATATTTGCGGTAGGCAGTCCTCATATATATATATATATATATATATATATATATATATATTATATATACGCATATATATATATATATATATATATATATATATATATATATATATATATATATATGTATGTATATATATGTATATATATATATATATATATATGTATATATATATATATATATATATATATATATATATATATATATGTATATATATATATATATATATATATATATATATATATATATATATATATATATGTATATATATATATATATATATATATATATATATATATATATATATATATATGTATATATATATGTATATATATGTATATATATATATATATATATATATATATGTATATGTATATATATATGTATATATATATATATGTATATATATATATATATATATATATATATATATATGTATATATATGTATATATATGTATATATGCATATATATGTATATATATATATATGTGTATATATATATATAAGGAACAGTTGAAATTATTTTATCTGCTGATCATTTTTAGATATGATTATTTTCACGAGTTACACCTCCGCTTATATATTTTTCCAATATATGATTACATTGAAATATCCAGACTTTAAAAAAAAAATGAAAAATAGCTTCTTTTCATGGTTCACATGGATTTTGAACGCTAGTTGAGCCAACACATTTCGGAGGAATGCCTCCCCCTTCTTCATAGCTTTTGACATGTGAAAATGGAAGTGGGTGGGCTCCATGGAGATAACTAAGTTTCTTGTTAAAACAGATGCAGGCTTGAAAGATGCAGAGGCAGCCCTTTCAGGCATTGTTCAAGCCCTGAAGAAGGGAGTGGCAATTCCCCTGAATGTGTTGGATTGATTTGTACACTCTTTGCTCTCAATAAATGAATGTTATCCTCCCATCGAATGTGGTATTTCTCTGGACACCGGGGAGGCTCCTCTCACCCCAGTCAAATAGAAAAAAATGGGAAAAAGAAGATAACAGGTGGATAAAGACGAGAGTATATGCTCCATAGAAAATGTGTTGCTTGTCAAGAAAGAAGTGTATGAGTTTAAAGTAATGGATAAACAAGAAGATCCAGCTAATAACGTTTAAATACATACCGTAGTTTAGTCACTTTTGCTAGTTTGCTAGGAAAGCACTTGACATGATATAGTTTGTTCTGCTACCCCTGAATGACACATGCTCAAATCTTTGTAATCACATTAGAATCAGAATCAGATTCATCCATAGGTGTGTGCACGGGGTGTGCCGGGTGTGCCTGGGCACACCCTAATGCCCAGGCACACCCCAGGGCTTTTTCGCTAGCAGGATCTCCATTCTGGCACCTCTGCTGATGGACAATGGGAACGCTGTGAGTGTGAATATGAGAGTGTAATGCCCCGTACACACGGTCGGACTTTGTTCGGACATTCCGACAACAAAATCCTAGGATTTTTCCAACGGATGTTGGCTTAAACTTGTCTTGCATACACACGGTCACACAAAGTTGTCGGAAAATCCGATCGTTCTGAACGCGGTGACGAAAACCGTACGTCGGGACTATAAACGGGGCAGTGGCCAATAGCTTTCATCTCATTATTTATTCTGAGCATGCGTGGCACTTTGTCCGTCGGATTTGTGTACACACGATCGGAATTTCCGACAACAAATTTTGTTGTCGGAAAATTTTATCTCCTACTCTCCAACTTTGTGTGTCGGAAAATCCGATGGAAAATGTCCGATGGAGCCCACACACGGTCAGAATTTCCGACAACACGCTCCGATCGGACATTTTCCATCGGAAAATTCGACCGTGTGTACGGGGCATAACTCTTTTGGCTGTATAACTCCTGTGAGTGCAGCCACTGACCGCGGAGTAAGCAGGCAAGCGGCCGCATTTCCAGCATTTCTATAGCTCCGGCTACTGCATCCCTGACAGCTGAATATCACTCTGCATATCACTCTGCCACCTGCTGTCAGGGATGTTATAGCCACAACTATAGAGGTAGCATCGGGGCTGGATTAACCCCACTGTTTTTAAACAAGTCCTGCCTGCTGCCACCGCGGGGCTTCCGCAGCCCACCACTGGCCACTGCCCTTTGTCCAATAAAAGGAGGTACATTTTTCCTCCTTGCTCTGCCTCCGAGTGCCCCGTCTCCCAGCTTCCACCCTGCAGTGCCGACAACGCAACAACCTGAGGTGAGGAGGATGTGTCGGGACTTGGGACTCAGGAAATGTCACTGGTAAGGGGGGAGTAGGGGGCACAGACTCTAGCAGTGTGAGTGTGCTCTGTACTGCAGCAGGCAGGGAGAGAGGAGGGGAGTAGTGCAATCATTCTCAGTCACACTGTGTGTGGAACACCGGGGAGCAGCTGAAATGGGAGTCCAGCCTGCTATGCTGGGATTTGTAGTCCCATGGAGGGGAGGGCAATTCTTACACATACTGGGGAAGGGGGAAGGGGTCTGGTTATATAAAGTAAAATACGCTGTGCTGTGAGGGGGTTGCAATGGCTGACCTGACCGCCTTCTAGAAATACTTATTGTCTGGCGCACTGTTTTAAAAGGGAACTCTGGGGATTCTGGTGTAGGGGAGGCTCTGTGGGAACCCGGATTTAAGGGAGGAACTGTGATATGAGATGTAACACTATTGACTCTGGTGTAAAGGGTAATGCTGTGGACTCTGAAGTAAAGGAGGACTCAGACGTGAGGGGGTCATGGAGGACACTGTGGCATATGTAGGGGCACATTCACAAATACTTTGATTTCTGAAGAGCGATCCACAAAACAGATCATTCTTCATAGAGCATTTTTTTTTTTTTTTTTTTTAATAAATTTTTATTGAAGGATGTAACATACAGGGAATGACATCAATAGACAGTATTGTGATTTTTTTTTCTTTTTTCCAAAGAAGGAAAATCCAAAGTAAACATTAGCTTTATACAAAATAGGAATATAAAACAGCTGATAAAGACAACTATCCTGGGGAACGGGGAGATGGTACCTTCTATGCGGAAGGGAGGAAATAAAAGAGATGAAACTGGATGGATCTAGGTGGGGGGGGAGGGATTCCCTGAGATTGCTAGCAAAAAAATTACTGGATGTACCCCGCATAGGGTGGGGGAAGGGATGAGTGGGGGAAAACCAGGTAGATGTAGAATATCAACATCAAACATCAGAGGGGGGGGGGTTAGGAGGGGAGAGCACCGAGAGCGTGCTTTGGATGGTGTAGTGCAGCCTGTGGGTATAAAGTACAGGTTAAATGATAACTATAGGGTTGACATGATAAAGATAGTGATATTTACGATTTTAGTTGTATGGTATTGATGTCCTTTGTAGCAGTTGCGGTCTCCACCTTCCTACAAGAGGAGAACTAAGGGGTCCTGAGGACCACGAGGAAGTCCTGGATCGTGTTGTGATATTTGGTAGGAGTTGGGTTCCTTATGTTGAGGAATCTTGGTTTGGGGGGATCATTCCATCTGCGGTGGGGGGGGAGGTTCCTGATAGAGGAAAGAGAAAGTCTCAAGATGCGCTATATCCGTGGGGGAGAGTGTTGAGGTCATGAAAGCCCCCCATTTGTGGTGGAAGCGTGTCCTGGTTGTTTCGTTCGTAAAGTCCATGTTGATCCTATCTTTGTAAAGCAACTGTAGGAGGTCCCTTTTGATTTGAGAGGTATTGGGACATGCGTCGGAGATCCAGTTTTTTAAAATGGCTCTTCTGGCGAAAAGGAGGCATATCAGGATCCAATCCTTGTAGGAAGGGGCAGGGTTCGTAGACCAGGGTAACAATTGGGGGTCCCAGTGACCGAAAATGAGGAGGAGGGGGTCCTTAGGTATTTTCAGCAGGGTTACATCAAATATGTAGTGGAGGACCTTGTCCCAGAAACTGGAGATGTAGGTGCATGACCAGAAACGATGGGTCAAAGAAGGCCTGGGGTGTAGGCATAAGGGGCACGTGGAGGAGGTTTGAGGTTGATTGTTCGAGAGGAAGGGTATGTGGGCTCGATGGACGATCTTAAGTTGGGTTTCCCTCCAGGATTCGTTGGGCACCAGTTTGTGAATTGTGTTGAGGCCTTGAAGTATTTTGTCGACCAATTCAGCATCAGGGAAGTCTTTTGCCCAGTTAGCTGCTGAAGATGTCTTCAGTGAGGGAATGGCTTTTAGTAGGAGAGGCTGGTATATGTCTAAGATTTTGTAGGAGCCCTTTGCGAGAAGAGAGTCCGATAGGGACGTTTGAAATCTTTTGTGATCGTCTCTGCAGGTATTTTTGAGAAAGCTGATACATTGACCATAGTGGAACATGTGTGACTGTGGAAGTTGGAATGTCTCCGCTAATGACTTGAAAGGGACAGGGCGGCCAGTTTTTGAGTCACAAAGCGAAGAAAAGTTGGAGATGCCTTTCTGATGCCAGGTGATGTATGGCTGACGTTCCAGACCTGGGGGGAAGCTCGGGTTTCCTTGTATTGGAAGGTGTTTAGAAATAAACGGTGAGAGCTTGAGGCATTTCCGGATCTCCCTCCAGGCAATGGCTGTGTCCCGAAGTAGTAGGTTATGTTGAAGGGGTGGGGGGATGGATTTCCACTTGCAGTGTAGGAGAGCTACCAGGGAATATGGATTGACCATTTCGGTTTCCAGACAAAAGTTGGAGTATCGAGATGTTTGCGCTACCCAATCTAAGCTTATCCTCAGGAGGCAGGCTAAATTATAAATTCTGACATTAGGGAGACTAATACCCCCTTCGCGCCTGGGAAGGTAAAGTTTAGTGAGTGCTATTCGCGGCCGCCTATTCCGCCATAAAAATTTGGATATTGCCTCGTTAAGAATTTTTGTGTCTTTATGCTGTAGGAGTAGGGGAATGGTTTGTAATGGGTAAAGTAGGCGGGCGAAGCTGACCATTTTCACTAGATGACATCTTCCCAGTAGCGAGGGGGGGAGATCCATCCAGTTTGTTAGTTCCTGAGAGATTTTTTTGAGTAAGGGTGGGTAGTTGAGGTGATAGAGAGAGGAGGGTAGTTTTCCTATTCTTATGCCTAAGTAGGTGATGTGGGAATGTGCTACCGAGAATATGGAATTCTGTGTCCAAGGGGGGTTGGACGCGGTGCCTAGGGGGAGGATTTCGCTTTTGTTGTAGTTTATGCGAAGGCCCGAGCATAATCTAAATTGGTCAAAGATAAGCTTAATCGTGAACATGTCAGAGGAGGGGTTTGCTGTGAATATAAGGACGTCGTCGGCAAATAGTGAGGTGCGAAGTTCCTGCTTGCCGATGGGGATGCCGTTTAGTGGGGCTACGTGTGATAAATATCTAGATAATGGTTCTAATGCTATGTTAAAGAGGAGTGGTGATAGGGGGCAGCCCTGCCGGGTCCCTTTGTGTAGGCGGAATTCCTCTGATAGGAGGCCTGCTGCTACCAGCCTAGCGGCTGGGGCGGTGTACATGGTGTTTATAAGATGAGCGAAGGAGCCGGAGAATCCCATTTTGTTCATGACCAGAGAAAGCCATTCGAAGCTTACGTTATCGAAGGCTTTCTCCGCGTCCAGAGTGATGATAGCATACTTTCCTTCTGAGTTGCATTTGGCATGTTCTAGGGCCATCATTACCTTCCTGATGTTCATGGTGGCAGTTCTGCCTTTCACGAACCCCGATTGGGCAGGGTGCATCAGAGAGGGTATGATGTCTGCTAATCTTGTGGCAATGATTTTGGAAAGGATTTTGACATCTAGGTTTAGAAGTGAGATTGGCCTATATGATCCTGGTTCTTGGGGGTCTTTACCTTTTTTGGCTAGTAATTTGATGGTGGCTTGATTGCCCGTGGGTAGGTATGTTCCCCCTGTCCAAATGTGCTGATATACTTCATGTAGTGTGGGTTCTACGAGTGGTTGTAGTGACTTGTAGAATTCTCCCGTGAATCCATCAGGACCTGGGGCTTTCGAGGGAGCTAGGTTTTTAATTGTAGTGGATATTTCGTGGAGGGATATTGGGGCGTTTAGAGCTTCTAACTGTGTGGGTGATACGTGCGATAGGGTTACCTTTTCAAGAAATGATTGTGCTGTCTCATGGTTTATGGGATCTGGTCCATATAAGGATGAGTAATATTGTAACATGGTATCATTTATGTCTGTTTGGGTGGTTTTTATGTTACCCCGAGAGTCCCGGAGAGATGAGATGTGTGTCGGGTGGTAGGGTCCCTTACATAAATTGGCGAGGAGTTTACCTGCCTTATTGCCGAATTTGTGGAGGGTGGCATCCATGTGGGCTTTTTTCGTTTGTTCTAGGGTTTCGGCCCAAGTGTCAAACGATTGTTTTGCTGATTGCCATGCCTTCCTGTTATCATTGGAGTTATTTGTGTATAGTATTCTTTGGGCTAGGTGTAGTTGGGAGCTGGCTTGTTTGTATTTTTTGAGTGCGTTTCTTTTAAAGGATGCTGCATAGGAGATTATACGGCCTCTGAGGAATGCTTTGCCTGCTTCCCAGAATAAATTGGGGTTGTCGGAGTGTTCAGCATTGGTCGAAGTGTATTCTGACCAGACGTTTTCGAAATTCGTATTGTCGAAAGTCAGCATTGTTGTGGAGATAAGAGGGGAAACGCCATATTTTAGGATTTGGGTGTAAGTCAGGGTTATCAATCGTGGTCGAGATTGGTGCATGGTCGGATATGGCAATGTCGTGAATGTCCGCATCGGATATCATTGGTAATAGGTCGTCTGAGCAGAAGAGGTAGTCAATTCTGGTGAAGACATTGTGGGGATTGGAATAAAATGTAAAGTCTCTGTCAGCTGGGTGTCGGAGCCGCCAGATGTCGTGTAGATGGAGGGATTCCATCGTTGAGGCTAGTAGAGTTTGTGAATCTAGGTCTGAGGGGAGGAATGTGCGCTTAGAAGTGGATCTGTCGTCTATCGGGTGTATTGTGGAGTTAAAGTCTCCACCCACTATGTGTGGGAGAGTCGGATCGCTGAGGAGCCATGTTGAGAGTTCACTATAAAATTGTTTTGTGGGGTTATTGGGCGCATAGATGTTTGAAATTATCATTTCCTTGGTTCCTAATTTGATGTGGGCTGAGATGAGGCGCCCCTGAGCATCTGCTTTGGTGGATAGGACCTCACATGGCAGGTTTTTGTGGATGAGTAACAGAACTCCTGCTTTGCGTCCATTGGAATCTGAACCTATTACTGTACCTACCCATAATTTTTTCATTCGGTGGAAGTCAGGGGTGGAGAGGTGGGTTTCTTGTAGTAGGGCAATGTCGGTTTTGAGTCTTTTGAGGTGACGGAGGATTTTCATTCTCTTATTGGGTGAACGAAGCCCTTTAACATTCCAGGAGACTAGTTTCATATAGGGGGGGTCACTGGGGGGGTATGTGGAGATTTTGTATGGTTTTCACCTGTTGATATGTGGTGGTGTGGCGTGAAATTAGGCTGAGTTCTGGGGGGAGTTATTTTGTTTAAACGAGGGATTTTGTAACCGCTAAGGGCGTGTGTGCAATAAGGAGGGGGTGCATAGCTTAGGGAGGGGTACAGGAGGGGGAGGGTAGAAAAGAGAATCAATAAAACATATTCAGTAAACTTCACTTTTTTCCGCATGGAGTCGACTGTGTAGTCCAACTCCCAACGCAAGACTGCTGTATTTGAGAACCCGAATTTAAGGGGGTGAAATGCATTGGCAGCTTGGTTTGTGCAACATTAAACGGAGGAGTTGGATACACAGGAGAGCCAGGGGAGAGAGACAATACCTTAGTTGTAACAAAAACCAAATTTATCTGTTAGTCAAATATAAATAATACGTATTAAACATGAAAGAAACTGCTTGGCCTACCAGTATCTGATTTGCCTGGTGAGGAAAAGTGGACAAGCTTGAAAGAGAAAAATTTTAACTTCGTCTCTTGAGTGGGATATCCCGCTAAGAGTTAGGCCACCATAGCCGTAGAGGCGGGGCGTAGAGTGGTAGCAATGTGTGACCATGCTCGTGGCCCTCAATGAGGAGTGGGACGGTGATGGTCCGGTGCCGAAGGTCTGAACCGTTTTGGAGAGTCTTTGCGTGGGCTCCTTTGGTCTAGGGCACGGTTGACAGGAGCCGCTCTAGGAGAGGGGCTGAGGTTGGGGCCTGAGCGTAGTGAACGCAGGAAAGCTTCTGCTTCTTTTGGGTCTTGGAAGGAGAGTTGGTCGCCATTTGGGGCTTTAAGTCGGAGGGTAGCTGGGAAAGCCAACGTGAATTTGAGTTGTTGATGGTGCAGTTCCGAGCAAATCTGTTGAAAGGCTTTTCTCTTTTGGGACACTTCAATAGAGTAATCTGCGAAAATCAGGATTTTCATGTCGTCAATTTGGAGAGCTCTGGATTGCCTGAATTTTTGCAAGATGTAAGCTTTATCTGAGTAGTTGAGATATTTTGCTATTATGGGACGGGGCGATTTGCGTTCTGCGTTGAAGGTTCCCATGCGATGGGCCCGTTCTACTGTGCAGGGGCCTGGCAGGCCTAGTGCTTCAGGGATGCGCCTGGCGCATAGGTCAGAGAGAGCTGAGGGTTGTAGCGATTCAGGGATGCCTACAAATCGCAAGTTGCTCCTTCTGGATCTATTTTCCAAATCGTCCAGCTTTTCAAGGATATATTTGTTGGTTTTGTCATGGGCCTGCATTGAGGATTGAGAGTGGTATAGATCTTCCTCAATATTAGCTATGCGGTGTTCTGCTTCATTCAGCCTGGAGGCATGTTCCCCTAGCTGGGCCTGGAGTTGTTGCATGCCTGCGTTAACTGCCTTCTCCACCGAGGCTGCAATCATTGGGGAGAGGAGGGCTGCTACAGCCTGTGCTATCCTTTCAGTGTTTGTGCTGGAAGGGCTTGTATGCTGTGCAGATGTCTCAGTAGATGGGGAGGGGGCCGTAGCGCCGCTTACCTCCATGTCAGGCTCTGGCTCTGTGGGAAGCTCCGTGCAGGCCGAAGCCGGGGCATCGATTTGCGGCTGTGGGGTCCGCGCCGCCGCGGCCGCGTACGATCGCAGGCCGTTTTTTTCCACAAATCGGTCCATCCTGTGACCGGGGATGGCGTGGGGTGGATGCCGATGGTTTTTGGTGGGTTTGCCGGTTTTGTAGGCTGGTTTAGGAGTCGAGCTGCGGGAGCTGATGAGAAGAGCAGCTACTCCATGCGGCGCCGGAACCGGAAGTGGTGTATAGAGCATTTTAATGGTGGTAAGGAGATGTATCGCCTCCACATCACCTGCTTTAACCTCTTGAACTCCACACTGCGCACAGTTGCGGGGCACTTGCAGAGTGCCGTCATTCACTTAAATGGGTCACAGTCAGTGGATGCTACACTTGCTGAAAGCAAAAAGGGGTATAATTGCAGCTGCGGCATGTGAACATGCCCCGCTGCCTTTACAGCTAAAAGGTAGTAGTGGTTGAGGGGTGGTAAAAAAATGGTTCAACTACAGAGTTTTACTGCCCCTCAACCACTAGTGTAAACAAATGTTTTAATAAGTAAAATAAAAAGTGTTTTATTTTATTTCTTTAACATTGATAAGTTGTATACATTGTAAAATGTTTGTTCACATTTATTTATAATAGTGGGTGTGTGTGTGTATATACAGTATCTCACAAAAGTAAGTACACCCCTCATATTTTTGTAAATATTTTATTATATCTTTTCATGTGACAACACTGAAGAAGTGACACTTTGCTACAATGTAAAGTCGTGAGTGTACAGCTTGTATAACAGTGTAAATTTGTTGTCCCCTCAAAATAACTCAACATACAGCCATTAATATCTAAACTGCTGGCAACAAAAGTGAGTACACCCCTGAGACTCCATTCACACAGGGGCAACACGACTTCCAGCGCGACTTTGGGAGGCAACTTGGACACGACTTGAGTATGAATCACAGCACGACTTGGGGGCGACTTGGGGGCGACTTGGGGCGACTTACAACACGACTTGAAGTCGCCTCCAGGACAGGGAACTGTGAAGTGGCCAATTAGAGCTTATCAGCTCTTGTGACCTCATTCTTCTTCCTGTTTTCTTCCTTGTTCCCTGTTCCCCGTTGTCCTGTGTCCAAAATGCTCTCTGTGCGTTACTTAATGTCAGCTGTCATAACAGCTGGTTTGGCAGTATTGATGGAAGAGGAAGAGGAAGAAAGGAAGCGAAGGATGAGGATGAGAAGACGACGTCGGTACTGGATCCATCCAATCATTGCCAATAGACCTACCAGAGGCCAGTTCTGGGCTATGTATGAGAACTTGCGTGGTTTTGAGGACAAGTTTTTCAACTATACCCGGATGTCGATCGCAAGGCAAGTACATATGCTATATGTCATTGTCCACTTGCCACGTCCACCTGCCACGTCCACCTGCCACGTCCACCTGCCACGTCCACCTGCCACATCACCTGCCACGTCCACCTGCCACGTCCACCTGCCAGGTCACCTGCCACGTCACCTGCCACGTCACCTGCCACGTCCACCTGCCACGTCCACCTGCCATGTCAGCTGCCACGTCCACCTGCCACATCCACCTGCCACGTCCACCTGCCACGTCAGCTGCCACGTCAGCTGCCACGTCCACCTGCCACGTCCACCTGCCACGTCACATGTCACGTCCACCTGCCACGTCCACCTGCCACGTCCACCTGCCACGTCACCTGCCACGTCCACCTGCCACATCACATGCCACGTCCACCTGCCACGTCACCTGCCACGTCCACCTGCCACATCAGCTGCCACGTCACCTGCCACGTCCACCTGCCACGTCACCTGCCACGTCCACCTGCCACGTCCACCTGCCACGTCACCTGCCACGTCACATGCCACGTCACCTGCCACGTCACATGCCACGTCACCTGCCACGTCACCTGCCACGTCATAATCCCCCCATATTTGCATATGGTTGTCTAAGCGGTAATGTGTGTGTAGCTACTATTGATTGATATTTCTTATTTTCAATATAGTAAATTACATACTTTTTTTGTTTTGTATTGCAGTTTTGACGAATTGCTTGGTCTGGTTGACATCCATCTTAGGCGACAGAATACATCATACAGGAGGAGTATTTCATCCACTGAAAGACTTATTATTACCCTAAGGTAAACTATCTTTATTTATGCACATTAGTAGCATATTTTCCACATTAATAAAGTCCAAACTGCGCTCATTTGTCCGGTCTTCTCCAACGGGTCAAAGGAGTGCAGCTGCCTTGACTGATGGCAGTTCCAGGCTCTCAGCAAGCCGCTCTCCGCCCCTTCACAACTCAGCGCTCTAATGGGCGTGGAGGAGCAGAGCAGGAGAGCTGCTGGCAGTCAGCAGCTCTCAGCTCATGGAGGGTAGAGATGAGAGCCACCTTTTTTTAAATATCATGTAATACACATTTTAAAATTTAGCACACAAACATACTCAAAAATTTGAACAATCTAAAATTTTTATTATTCAGAAAACTATATATATCACCAAATATTATATTTTGAAAACAAGTAACTTGTTAATTTTTTTAAGCCTGAACAAGTAGACAAAATAGCAAAAAAAAACCGTAAAAAAAAAATTACAATTGGTGCTAGTTCGGCTGAGTAGAGCTGGTGGAAGGCCTTGGGGATGGTGTGGGTGGCATCAGAATAGATTCTTCACCGAATCTTTGATTAATAAGGGTACTTGGAATAGGGGACGGTGATGGATAGGGGATCGGGGGATTTCCAAGATTTTGGGTATTTCCATATTCGTCCGTGTATGGACAGAAGCGAGGGGGGTAGTAGTGGTGGGTTCTGGGTGGGGTAGGGTTAGGAAAATTGTAATAAGGACCGGATGGGGGTGGTGGGTGGTCAAAAATTGAGGATTGCTCAGTGGCTGGAGCACTTTGGATGTTTGCCTCCAGGATGTCCATTATAGATTTTTTGACAGCGTTCTTTCTGTCCTGTGGCACTTTTTTGAGCATTCCTGCAACCATACATCCAAAGCCACTCTCCTCAGTCTCCAGGGTATCCAGTTTCTGATCAAGTTTGGCCATCAGGGTTGAAAAACACTCCATTGTTTCGTTCATTCTTCCCCCTATCGGTCTGCTGGACCTTGGAGGGAGAGGCCTTCGCGTAGGTGGTTCCTCAACTTGGGGCTGCTCGACAACTGGCAGCTCAATAGGTGTTAGCTGGACCTCTGGCAGCTCAAGCTGGGTAGAAGGCTCTGCAATGTTGGTCTCCTGTGTGTCTACAGAAACCTCAAGTGACTGACACTGAGACCCTCCTACAGCGCATGCTGCCTCTCCACCTGCCCGCTGTATGTTGTCTACGTCCTCCCAACTTGATTGTGTTCTGCAAGAAACATATAGTACAATTTTAGCGCACCCTTCTGTGTAGAACGTTATATTATATCACTTTAGAAATATGAAAGATGTTATCTTACTCTCTTAGTTCCATGTAAGGCCTCAGGAACTGCAGCTCTTCGGCATGTACATAGGGTACATATTTTTGTATCCAGAGCCACTTCTGCTTTCGTGCAGTCTTCGGAGGTGCCGCTTATAGCAGTTCCTCAACCCTTTCCATCGAGTCTGTAAACTTGCCACTGCAAAATATAAACATAACCATAATCACTTACGTATTTTTTCTTTCAGATACCTGGCAACCGGTCATTCATTAGTAAGCCTTCATTTCGAGTTCATGGCGGGCAAATCAACAATAAGCTATATCATCCGTGAAACATGCCAAATTTTATGGGACGTTTTGAACACCATTGTAATGAAGAGGCCTACCCAAGAAAATTGGTGTGATATTGCTGAGCTATATTGGAATCGGTGCAATTTCCCCAATTGTATTGGAGCTATCGATGGGAAGCACGTGCGTGTTATCAAGCCTATCGGTAGCGGTAGTATGTTCTTTAACTACAAAAAATACTGTTCGTTTGTACTACTTGCCGTGGCCGATTCAAACTACTGTTTTACGTACATCGATATTGGATCCTACGGAAGTACCTGCGATGCTCGTATTTTTGCTAATTCCTCCTTCAGTGAAAGGCTAAGAAACAATCAACTTGATCTTCCGGAAAACCGCCCTCTTCCTGGCACAACTGGACCCCCGCTACCCTATGTGTTTGTCGCAGATGAGGCTTTTGCCTTGGGGAAACACATTATGAGGCCATACTCAAATAGGAACCTGACCACTCCGAAGAAGGTTTTCAACTATCGTTTAACAAGGGCAAGAAGGGTGGTTGAGTGCAGTTTCGGAATACTTGCCAATAAATGGCGTTTTTTACATACACCAATTGCCTTGCATATAGAAAATGCAGTTATTGCTGTCAAAGCAGCATGTGTGCTGCACAATTATGTGAGGGTACGTGACGGATACTGTTTTGAGGATTCCCTCATGCACGATATGGAAAGTGCACACCTCAGTGCTGCGAGGGGATCCAGTGACGGTGCCACAGTGCGCGGTCAATTTACGTCATACTTTGTTTCACCGGCTGGTGAAATACAATGGCAAATGGACGCCATTTCATAATTTATTGATATTCAGTGCTTTCAAAACATATTTGAGTTTTTCAGTTGTTTTTTCTGTAGAGTTGAATAGAGCCTGCAGGTATTGATTTTCAATTGTTTTCATAATTTGTTATGTTATACTGTTGTTAATGTCTTCAATAAATTTTTGGCCTTAAAATTTTGTGATAATTAATTTGTGTATGGTTATATTGTTCAATCATTAACTACATAAAATGACATTACGGTTAGACATCACTGACAGACTTCACCAGGGTTCTCCATACTCCGGCCCTCTAGTTGTTATAGAAACCCTGCTTTTTTGCAGCAAATGATGTGGCAAGTGGGCAATCCACAACTAGTGGCAGGTGACGTGGCAAGTGGGCAATCCACAACTAGTGGCAGGTGACGTGGCAAGTGGGCAATCAATCCACAACTAGTGGCAGGTGACGTGGCACGTGGGCAATCCACAACTAGTGGCAGGTGACGTGGCACGTGGGCAATCCACAACTAGTGGCAGGTGACGTGGCAAGTGGGCAATCAATCCACAACTAGTGGCAGGTGACGTGGCAAGTGGGCAATCAATCCACAACTAGTGGCAGGTGACGTGGCAAGTGGGCAATCAATCCACAACTAGTGGCAGGTGACATGGCAAGTGGGAAATCCACAACTAGTGGCAGGTGACGTGGAAAGTGGGCAATCCACAACTAGTGGCAGGTGACGTGGCAAGTGGGCAATCAATCCACAACTAGTGGCAGGTGACGTGGCAAGTGGGCAATCAATCCACAACTAGTGGCAGGTGATGTGGCAAGTGGGAAATCCACAACTAGTGGCAGGTGACGTGGCACGTGGGCAATCCACAACTAGTGGCAGGTGACGTGGCAAGTGGGCAATCAATCCACAACTAGTGGCAGGTGACATGGCAAGTGGGCAATCAATCCACAACTAGTGGCAGGTGACGTGGCAAGTGGGAAATCCACAACTAGTGGCAGGTGACGTGGCACGTGGGCAATCCACAACTAGTGGCAGGTGACGTGGCAAGTGGGCAATCAATCCACAACTAGTGGCAGGTGACGTGGCAAGTGGGCAATCAATCCACAACTAGTGGCAGGTGACGTGGCAAGTGGGCAATCAATCCACAACTAGTGGCAGGTGACGTGGCAAGTGGGAAATCCCCAACTAGTGGCAGGTGACGTGGCAAGTGGGCAATCCACAACTAGTGGCAGGTGATGTGGCAAGTGGGCAATCAATCCACAACTAGTGGCAGGTGACGTGGCAAGTGGGCAATCAATCCACAACTAGTGGCAGGTGACGTGGCAAGTGGGAAATCCACAACTAGTGGCAGGTGATGTGGCACGTGGGCAATCCACAACTAGTGGCAGGTGACGTGGCAAGTTGGAAATCCCCAACTAGTGGCAGGTGACGTGGCAAGTGGGCAATCCACAACTAGTGGCAGGTGACGTAGCAAGTGGGCAATCAATCCACAACTAGTGGCAGGTGACGTGGCAAGTGGGCAATCAATCCACAACTAGTGGCAGGTGACGTGTGTGATGGAAAAATCTGGACAGCCGCACTCCGGATTGGAAAGGTGAAAAATAAAATCCTCTTTATTGAAAAAGTAATAACATAATTAAAATCCGTACATGGCTTTGTTGGGATAATGCAGCATAACCGCTAACACGTTTCACGCTCCCATAGAGCGCTTACTCATAGCTGGTTTGTACGAAAGTGATCACCACTTATATACACATAATTTATCTACCACATGACTGCATATTGATTATCTGATTTTAAACAGCTGATCGTTAGTCTGTGTGGGATCTTTTTGGCATAGATGTGATTGGATGTGCGTCCTATAGTGGATTCACTAATGAAGACATAAATATATAAATGAAATGTATTCATATTGGCAAATGTCAACATATATAAATAATAAAAAATTCTATTCAAGGTTTTTGAAAAACATGTTTGTTATTTTTCCAAAACCACAAGAATGAGATGGGTGCTGGAATTTGACGTTCAAACGTATAAATTATCATACGGATAGGCGCAAGTATGGGCAAACTATGTGAGCTGGTGGCTGCGGTATAATGTAAACGGTGTATAGAATGAGAATTGGAATTAGGTCTATATGCATGTGATAAAAAGATGTGCATCCAACACCACTATCAGTGTCTACAAGAAAAGACTAAATATGTGTGTATGGTGCATAAATATATGCAAAAAATGTTTTTTTTTTTTTTTTTTTTTTTTTTATTTAAACGACATAAAAATAAAAATAATGATGAAAAGCAATTCTTTATATGTGTGTGTATGTGTATATACATGATGATTTCAACTTTCAAAAAACGTGGTGACATATGTGAATTGGAAGCTGGGCAGAAAACTGGCGTCCTGTCGCAATAATGCGACCAAAAGTCTCCTGGTTTACAGGAGTCTATGTGTGAATAAATGCTTTTGCTTCAATTCCTACATGTGTAAATATTATTCTTTGCAACATATACAGTATTGTGAAACCTATCACTCTCTGATAACCCCGCCACTCCAGCTTCACAAAAGTGCTCATTTAAAACCTTGCATCACTCCGTATGGGATGCATTAATCCCAATCAGGTAACAACATTAACGTTGCTAAACGTCTTTCTTTGAAGCAATCACATCTCTCGATGAGTTGTCTTCAAGTGTATGGGCAGAACTATATGAGGTAGATAAAAATGGGACAAAATGCAGTGTTTATGCACCTGTCTCTATTCTTTCTATACATAGTATAATATTGGCAGTGACCATATGACAGGTTCTTCCAATATATGTGTTTATATCAATAGATAATTAACAATCTCACTAAACCAATTACTATGTGAAATAAACAACTGGTCTACCTCTTTGAAGACCACAGCTCTTAAATCAACTCAAAACACATGGGAACTTTGCAAAGAAGGTAATGAACCATGTACACATGTGGTAAAAAACATTTGTGCAAAGTTAGGCTAGCCATACATTATACAATTCTCCCGTGCAACTCTGGTCTAGATTCACCAAAACCATACAATAGGGGGCCAAACCCAAACATCCAACCTGCATGCAATCAGGCAGGCCCTTCTACCACACAGCTGAAGGCAAATCCAAAGAAAATTGAACAAGAAAATTGCACGGTGTATGGCCAGCAATCCACAACTAGTGGCAGGTGACGTGGCAAGTGGGCAATCAATCCACAACTAGTGGCAGGTGACATGGCACGTGGGCAATCCACAACTAGTGGCAGGTGACGTGGCACGTGGGCAATCCACAACTAGTGGCAGGTGACGTGGCAAGTGGGCAATCAATCCACAACTAGTGGCAGGTGATGTGGCAAGTGGGCAATCAATCCACAACTAGTGGCAGGTGACGTGGCAAGTGGGCAATCAATCCACAACTAGTGGCAGGTGACGTGGCAAGTGGGAAATCCACAACTAGTGGCAGGTGATGTGGCAAGTGGGCAATCCACAACTAGTGGCAGGTGACGTGGCAAGTGGGCAATCAATCCACAACTAGTGGCAGGTGACGTGGCAAGTGGGCAATCAATCCACAACTAGTGGCAGGTGACGTGGCAAGTGGGCAATCAATCCACAACTAGTGGCAGGTGACGTGGCACGTGGGCAATCCACAACTAGTGGCAGGTGACGTGGCACATGGGCAATCCACAACTAGTGGCAGGTGACGTGGCAAGTGGGCAATCAATCCACAACTAGTGGCAGGTGACGTGGCATGTGGGCAATCCACAACTAGTGGCAGGTGACGTGGCACATGGGCAATCCACAACTAGTGGCAGGTGACGTGGCACGTGGGCAATCCACAGCTTGTGGCAAATGATGTGGCAGGTGACATGCTAAATACAAGTACACAGCTACTGCTACTCACTCTGCTCTCACAAGATGGCTGAAATAGTTAAAAAATATTTTTTTTGGAACTACAACCATGATGCCTAGTCAATGATAACAGAAATAAATATAAAAATGTTTCACTTACACCTGTCACTGCGGTCAGTCTCCGACAATACATCCCACTCCGGGTAGGTCAGCCTACAGATATCCAGCCAGGCATTGTCCCTCTTGACATGATCCTTATAATTCGGGTCCTGCTTGTCATATAGACATTTTCTCTCCCTGATGAACCTGATCAGGGACTCATTGTCTACCACCTCCCTGGCTCTGGTAGACATTCTGTATTCAGGTTTTTACTAAACAAGTAATACAGAGCTCTGGTCAAAAACGAAAGTACTCTGTGTTTCAGAGGGAGGGGGCTGGCTGTTTGTGGAGGGTTGCTGGGTAAATTCCTTTCTGTTTCCTGTGAAGTTGCCTCAGATTGAACTGTGATCCGACTTGGAGGCGACTTACATTGAACTGAATGGGTACAAGTCGCCTAGAAGTCGGATTCAAGTAGTACAGGAACCTTTTCTGCAGTCGGAGCGACTGCAGTAGTGTACATAAAGACGGATCCATTTGCTATCATTGATTTTCTCTGCAAGCGCGACCTGAGGCGACTAGGGGCGACTTGGAGTCGGATCCAAAGTTGCCCCTGTGTGAATGGAGTCTAAGTGAAAATGTCCAAATTGGGCCCAATTAGCCATTTTTTCATCCCCGGTGTCATGTGACTCGTTAGTGTTACAAGGTCTCAGGTGTGAATGGGGAGCAGGTGTGTTAAATTTGGTGTTATCGCTCTCACTCACTCGTACTGGTCACTGGAAGTTCAACAAGGCATCTCATGGCAAATAACTCTCTGACGATCTGAAAAAAAGAATTGTTGCTCTACATAAAGATTGTGAACCGGTGAAACTCACACAACTGCGCCCTCCTTGAGTCCCCACCACTGCGCTCAAAGCCCAAGAACAAAAGGTGTTAACCGACTGTGAAAACAAAAAAACTAACAAGCCGCTATATGTGATCTAGTAAGGTTCATGCAAAAGCCGCCACTTTAAATGAGAAAACTGAAAAAAACTTTCTATTGACTTCAAGAGACCAAGAAAGATCACTGCAAATCAATATAAGTGGCACTAAATAACAGTGTTGACACCAGCTAGTGTTCAAAAAATAATTATTGTTGGACCCTAAGTGTTAGAGTGTTCTATTGAAAATATTGAAACAGTCTAAACCAAAATTAGTATCACTAATTAATATCACACGTGAAAACATATAACATAAAATTGCATGATAATGTGATCTACCACAAATATAACAAATAGTGAAAAATATATATCAAATAGTGGAAAAATATATATATATATATAAATATAAATATAGGTAAGCAAAAGTGTCAGTCCATAATGCAAAGAAAGTCCATAGGGAAAAAAAAAACACCGTGAAGAGAGTGTGCGATTCCTGAAAATTATCCACCAATTCACTCAGTGCCAGTGATTCCTCTCCCTTTGAACTCAACACTCACCGACTCAATATGCCTCACACTCTCGTGTTTGGCAATCAAGCATGATCATCTAAATGGTCAGATGAAGGTAAAGGCTCCAAATTGCATCTATCCCAGTGTCATCTCATTCCATAGAAAAAATGAAAATGCACAAATAGTGTAATACCGTAAAAAATATAAAATTTATTCAACTTGTGAAACTTCAATCATTGCACTCACATAAAAATTCTTGTCTCAAGCCAAAACCACACTGCAATACAAATGACACTCCTCCTCTGTGAAACGCCCAGCACCACTTTAAATGAAGGTCGCGGCGGACCCAGGGTAAGCGTTTGAATAGACTCTCACCCCCGCTCACTGAAGCTCTTCAGATCTAACTCGGATCTCCTGCTGACACCCGGAGATGGGAACCCGCTTCTCACTCAACAATCGAATCTCCCGCCGATACACGGGGATAAGCAGCAACGTCCGTCCGTCGCTATCTGCTAATGATTGATGCCGTACAGCCACGCCCCGACATGTTTCGTCATACCTGACTTAATCATGGGATTGGCTGTACGGTACGGCACCTCCTACTCTTATACCCCTCGCTTCTATCTACGTGACAAATTGCATTGCATTTCCGCATTCACCAGGTGTCCCCGCGGCCCTCAAGCCGCAGTGCTGGGCCGATCACATCCTCCAGGAGACACTTCAATTATAACAGCTCCTAGAGTGTATCAGAATGCAATGCATACATAAAAGTGCAATCACATAAATAAATGAATAAATCCAACCATACAGTGCATGATCATAAATTGTGTGGCCATAGGTGTATAATTGCTAAACATCCTAATTAGACAATAATGACATAAAATGCAAAACATGAAATGTTAAAAATCATAAGATATCTCTAAATAGAGTCATCTCACTTCTATATTAAAATTACGCAACTGTATTTAGACATAGTACTCAGCCAACACAAAGCCCGATCTGTCACATTGATATAAACACTCCCAAGGTTTAACAGCAATAACAAACGGAGTTATTGAAGATGAGATATAATTACCATAAACATATATCTCTCAAATCTCCCATGCATATGCGTTAAACAGATGTTATATATTGAGCAGATTTCATGTCCGGCCCTCTAGTGGTAAAAGTTAAAAGTGCACCCTTTTATATCAGTCCAGTCCGGAATTAATCCGCACACTTACCACCCCTCTGTCAAAAACAGGACCCAACATCCCCACACTTAGGTCCCATCAGTGCAGAGGTAATTAGAAGTTATTAAGATATTAAAATTATAGCACAGCTTTCTTCATTTGAGCAATACAGACACAGCAACCCCTTTCGATCAATGACTGCAAAAAAGGGATCCCACAGCATTATCCAAAAAAAATATTTTTGCTATAATGATCAAAGGTCACTAATGAAGCAGTTTAAGTCTACTTCTATATTCAGGCCCCTAGGGGCAAGACACTTCAAACGAAATATCCATAGGGTCTCCCTGCGTGAGAGATCTCTCACCCTATTTGACCCTCTCCATGATGGATGTACACAATCTATCCCACAAAATTGTGCTAAGGAGGGGTCTTGATTATGTTTCTCTTTGAAGTGTAGCGATACACTATGGTGTTTGAAGCCATTTTTTATGTTCGTAAGGTGTTCAGATATTCTCACTCTAAGTAGTCTTTTTGTCCGTCCTACATACAATAATCTGCATGGGCACCATAATAGGTAAATGACATGCGAAGAATTGCATGAGATGAACTCCTTTATTTAAAAGGTTTCCTGGTCTGAACTGGTGACGCTCATCCTCCCCCTATTAGAGATCCTTACAGTTTTACAACATACACATTTTCTGCATGGGTAAAACCCTTTTAGGTCAATCCTTAAGGTTTGTTGACCAGGTGGGTCTAAGATTTTTTTCACCACCCGGTCCCCAAAATTCGGGGCCCTCCTATAGATGAATTTGGGTGATGGGGGTAAGATTTGACCCAGGTGTCTATCCCGGCCCAAAATGTGCCAGTGTTTCCTAAATATAGCCTCCACATCCCTGAATTGGAAATGGAAGCCTGTGATGAATCTGATCTGGTATTGGTCATTGCCTCCTGATGGTTGTCCATTTCCAAAACATTGGTCCCTAGGTGTATGTGCCACCTCCTGTATTGTGTTATCTAACATCTGTTCTTGGTAGCCCTTCTGCATGAATTTATCCTTCAATACTTTAACTTGGGTGTGGTAGTCCTCCAACTTGGTGCAATTTCTTCGCACCCTAAGTATTTGTCCCTTAGGTATGTTACGGATCCAAGTGGGATGGTGTCCACTAGTAATAGTCAAATAGCTATTACGATCCGTTGGCTTAAAGTAAATTTTGGTGTTCAATCCACTTGCCTTTCTTTCAATAATTACATCTAGGAAATTGACAGAGGTGTCACTGATTTGATACTCTAATTTGATGCCATTGGGGTTGTTGTTCAAAAACTCCAAAAATGCAGGGGGGCAGGAGGCGGAGCCTAGCGGAGCAGACATGCATTGTTAGAGCTCCACACCGCTGAGGAGAGAAGAGAAGGACAAAGCGGAGCCTGTATGCTCAAGAGGTATCCATTTGAACCTTTTTGCCCCAGGGAACAAACTGTGAAAGTTTGGGCAGGAAATATGGTACTGGGAGGAAACCGTGGCAGAAATAAAAATCACCTCACAAAGAGCTCACAGGCACTCACTGCAGCTGAAGCAGCTCCAGTCACCTCACAAGATACAGCATCAGGGCACTCTCACAGACAGAAAATGTCACAGCAAGACTCTCCATTTGAGTCAGATACAGAACAAATCCTCTCACAAACTTCTCCACAAGCCTCCTCAGTATCCCCAGTAATATTATTACAATTTGAAAAGATGCTTCATAAGGCTTTAAAACAAACCTCAGACCAAATAACAAAAAGCCTAACCAAAGAAATAAGAGAGCTGGGAAACCGCACCGCAGCCTTAGAAATAAAAATGGATGAAATTGAAATTACAACCCAAGAAAATATAACAGAATTGGAACAATTAAAAAAAGAGAATTTAATACTTCAAACTAAGCTCGAAGATTACGAAAATAGAGCCAGACATTCAAACTTGCGCATAAGGGGAATACCTGAAACTGTGACAAACCTGCAATCTACTATTACTGCTCTATTACAAGAACTAAAGCCAGATATCCCTATTGAACGTTTAGAACTGGACAGAGTACACAGAGCCCTCACAGCCAAAAAGAAAGATGGACCCCCACGTGATATAATCACAAAATTTCATTATTACAGAACGAAAGAACAAATACTAATTGCTGCAAGAGAAAAAAAGGAACTTAATTTTCAAGGACACAATTATCAAATTTTTGCTGACCTATCCCAACTTACTATTACTAAAAGACGATCCATGAAACCCCAACTAATGGAACTGCAACGCCACAACATTATGTATCAATGGGGCTTCCCCTTTTCAGTCAGATTTAACTACCAAGGTACAATTTACAGAAGCAGATCAGCAGATGAACTACAACAAACCCTTTTAAAATTAAATCTGACAGAACCCATAAGCAGCAACTCTCCCACACGCAGAAGAATGGCATCATCTTCACCTTCAGGCAGCACCCAGAAAATTTCAGAACAAAATGGGAATCATCATTCTCACAAAAGAGGCCGTTATGCCACATCATCCATGGACCAAGAAGATTCAATGGACTGACATCCTAATTCCTGATATCTCTTCATTTATTATACTAAGAGATGGTTCTCTATAAAAAAACCTATATTTATAACTGAATGTAACTGCATTCTGATAGTCACACACTGTGTGGGATCATGTTACATTCCAGTTATATTTCTTATTACTTCTGATTCATATAGCCTTAGAATATATAAGTGAAATAAGGAAATTCTTGTTCAGTTATATATTATCAGGTAATAACAATAGATTTATTACTTTTTAGGACAAATATGTTCAATAATCCAGAAGTAATGGAAGCTTTTTCTTTCTTTTCTTAAAACAAATATATTATTACCTAACTAGTTCCTAGAACCATGTTTTTGTTTATTCTAATCTGAAGCAATACAACCTAAATTTTATGAGTTAACATATCTAAACAGTTACATATGAATAAAATATGTAATTGTTTACTCTAAAAGGGTTAAAATCCCAAAATAATTCAAACTATCTTCATCAATACCAAAGTTATTAACAGTACCTTTCTAACTGAATTATTTAGCCTAGGGCAAGACTAACCATATACAACCACCCTGGAATAAATAATTTCAACAAAAACTATATTCTGCACTCCAATTAATGAAACATCATTTTGATGTCTTTTGACATAGCACTTCTCTCCTGTAAGCGGAAGATCCGTGTACCCCCATTAGCCCTCCTCATTCTCCCAACCATATTATGTGGGAGTGTGACGAAGGCACTTATTCCCCTGAGAGAGATATTTATTCTCTTTCACGGGTAAATTGTGATTACTTGCAAAAAATAATTTATACAATGTATCATCTAATCTCATATGTTTTTTGTTTACTCTTTACTCCAGAATTCACTGGTTTCTTTTCTATCTATTCATCTCTTCAGTTCACACAGGTTGATCTGCGCAGTCAGCTCTGCATAACAAAAAGTAAGTCAAAACTATTTGATCTATTGCCATGGCACCACTGAATATACTTTCCCTGAATGTTCAGGGAATAAATGTCCCTCAAAAAAGGACCAAAGCCTTCCGTACTTTCCATAACCAGAAGGCTCACATAGTATGCCTCCAAGAAACACACTTCACCAAAGATTCTACTCCAAAATATATTTCTCCTTTTTATCAACAAATTTACACGGCTTCTGCCTGTACCAAGCAAAGGGGAACTCTAATTGCATTTCACCGATCCACACCATTCACCTTATCATCAGAAATTAAAGACCCAGAAGGTAGATACCTGATACTCATGGGTTATATAATGGATACAGCAATCACGGTGATTTCCTACTACGCTCCTAACAAACAACCTACACCATTCCTCTCACATATATTACAAGTGATTAATACACACAAAATAGGAACAGTGATAATGTGTGGGGATTCAAACCAGGTCCTCCTCCCATTTCTAGATAAATCACCTTTTACACCATCCAAAATAACCTCTAGATTACCTTTTTCTCAACTTCTTTCCAAATACAATCTGGTAGATTCGTGGAGAGAAAGTAACCCAATGAAAAAGAAATTCACTTATTTCTCGCACCCTCATCAAACCTTCACCAGAATAGATCATATTTTTCTAACAATAGGAATGATACCGGAAATTATTGCTTCAGATATCATTCCGATTCCGTGGTCTGACCATAATGCAGTATACACTACTATAGCCTCAGCCATACCAAAAGCGCATGACCCAACGTGGTACTTACCGGACATAATGCTCAAACACCCACTACATCAGATGGCCATTGAACAAGCTTTAAAGGAATACATATCAATTAATAATACAACAGACATCTCCCCAATAACACTGTGGGAAGCTCATAAGCCTGTCTTGCGTGGTACAATACAAAGACAAATGGCACTATTTAAACGGGAACGCAAAAATCTAGCAAAAAAACTCAATTTTAATGCAGCCTACATATCATTTCAAGATAATCCATCTCAGAGTACAAAATCTCATCTGGAAAAATCTAGATTGGAATACGCTCTTTTTCTCACTGAGTCAGTTGATAAATCCCTCAAACGCTCCAAACACAATTTCTACATGAATACAAACAAACCAGGTACATATTTGGCTCGGGCATTAAATTCAACTAACAAATCTTTCAAACCAATACGTTTGAAATTATCAAAAAATGTTTACACTTGTAATCCAGTTAAAATAGTCCATAAATTTCACTCACATCTCGCAACTTTATACAAGACAAACAATGAATTTAATCCTACAGAGGCTGAATCCTTCTTCTCAAAAATAACCTTACCTGAGCTATCTCAGAATCAAAAAAGCAGTTTGGATGAGCCTATAACTATAGATGAAGTTGCTAACGCCATAAAAGACCTAAAACTTAACAAAAGACCAGGCCCAGACAGCTACTCGGCTTTATACCATAAAACATTCTCAGAAATACTCTCTCCCATTCTCACTGAAACTTTTAACATACTTCTAGATGGACATTCTTTTCGGCAAGAAACACTAATGGGAATTGTTTGTATGATCCCAAAACCCCTTTCTGATGATACTTCCTGTGTGAATTATCGGCCTATCTCTCTGTTAAACCTCAATATTAAATTATTAGCAAAAATAATAGCAAAACGCCTCAATAGCATTATAGGAAAATTAATACATAGAGATCAAGTAGGCTTCATGCCAAATAGACAGGCAGGCGATAATATACGCAGGGCAGTGTTATTGGCACATATTGCTAAAAAACGGAAAATCCCTTTATGTTTTCTATCTCTCGATATTAAGAGGGCATTTGACACAGTATCCTGGCAATATATGCAATATTCATTACAAAAGTGGGGTTTTGGACCCCACTTTTTAACATGGATCAAAGCATTATATAATAAACCCAAAGCCTATATAAAATATGCTGGATACAAATCTGAAGCCTTTAATATCGAAAGAGGTACCCGACAGGGTTGCCCATTATCTCCCTTATTATTTGCCCTTATACTCGAACCCATGGCCCAATACATCAGAACAAACCAAACTATAACTGGCATTGAAGTAGGAGGTATTACACACAAACTATGTATATTTGCAGACGATATATTACTTTTTCTATCATCACCACAGGTCTCTGGTCCTAACTTAATACCAGCTCTTGATGGATTTGCAGCCCTATCCGGCCTTATGATTAATCCTAAGAAATGTCTAGTGCTTAATATTTCACTCACAAACATGGAATTGATCTCGGCTAGGGCTGCACTCCCATTCACATGGGCAGAAAAATCAATCCCATATCTTGGAATTCATTTAACAGCATCTCATTCTGACTTATTCTCAACCAATTATCCTCCTGTATTAAGACAGATCACAAATCTAATAAAACAATGGTCGCAACTTCCTTTATCCTGGATAGGGAAGATTAATGCAATCAAAATGACTATTCTACCCAAATTGCTTTATCTATTCAGAGTCCTCCCTATTCCAATTCCTTCCTATTTTTTGAGAATAGTACAAAAAAGAGCAACTTCGTTTATATGGGGCTCTTCTAAACCACGTATACCTATACACACTACATCTTCCCAAAAATAAAGGAGGCCTGGGATACCCTAATTTTACTAACTACTACAGAGCAGCACATTTGGCCAGTCTGTCCAAATACCATGCAAAACAGGAAATCCCATTATGGGTATTTATAGAGGCTTCAGAAAATGACCCTCTATTAATATCAAATTTATTATGGCTTGATCCTAAAGACCGCTTTAAAATTCATAATCCCATAACTAAACACTTCTTATCTCTCTGGGATAAACTAAAAACCAAATATCAGTTACAATCTCCACACAATCCTCTCCTTTCTTTTATCAGAAATCCGGCCTTTTATCCGGCATGGATCTACCCAAATTCTTTTAAAGCTTGGACAACATCAGGCATTCAGACACTAAATGACTTCATAGCATCTAAATCATTCCTTTCATTCCCATCGCTTAGAGAAAAATATGATCTACCAAACTCTGAGATATTTAGATATCTCCAAATCAAAAATTTCTATACACCATTCCTAAAGGGGGATACACCATTATCCCAATTATCCATTTTTGAATCAATCTGTACAAAAGATCCATTTGCTAAAGGTACAATTTCATCACTTTATAATCAATTATATGGAGTAGCAAATCTTAATAGACCCTCTTACGTTCAGAGGTGGGAGGAGGACCTGGGACAAACTTTAGAAGACACGGACTGGTCTAACATATGGTTCACATCTAAGTCATCTTCACCCAACATCTTAGCACTGGAGACAAATTATAAAGTCCTAACTCGCTGGTACCTTGTACCCGCTAGAGTGGCAAAATATTCACCTAATACCTCAGCTCTTTGTTTTCGAGGATGCCCAGAAATAGGCACATATTTACACATATGGTGGACGTGCCCAGTAATCCAAACCTTCTGGAAGGAAGTCTTCGTGATTGCATCTAAAATATTAAAAAAAATAATACAACCAGATCCATATTTAACTTTACTTAATCTAAAACCGGAATGGTTAACACTCTCTCAATTCAAACTTATGATCCAACTAATAACGGCTGCAAAACAAACAGTGGCCAAGGCATGGAAATCTCCTACATTGGTACTAGCAGAAACAATTCACAGAATGAATAATACAATGTCCCATGCTAAGATGGTAGCCATCGATCAAAATCAAATTCCAAAATTTGAAAAACTTTGGCATCCTTGGATAAAACAACAGTTCCTGTCAAACTTCAATGACTCTGTCCTGTTGCCATGGTAACAGATTAAATGACTTACAAAGACACCCATTCTAAGGCTTCAAAGAGAACTAAAAAGAATAATAAACTGATGAGCGGGACAACCTTGTGGACCATACCTCTACCTTTCAACCCTTTTTCTTCTTTCTCTTTCCTTTTCTCCACCTTACGATTAAAGCTCATTATCAGAATTTATTTGACCTATATACACTATACTTGTAAACAATATGTATAGTAGGTATAAATCATTTAAATACCTACAAAAGTAACTAAGGAAATGATATATATCTTTAATTTAGGTTTACGTGAACCCGATGTTTAATATTTGAAATTTCATGATATTTACCTATATAAACCCTACTGTAAAACAATGAGCTTACTTTATAGATCCTTGTAAACTTACTTTATGTATCTTTATAACATTGTATACTCAATAAACTTCTTTTGACAAGGAAAAACTCCAAAAATGCAATCACTGACTCCCTTGATCCTTCTCAAATGAACATCAAGTCGTCTATGAAATGACGATAGAACTTCAACTGGGGTCTTTGGGTACTGAAAACCCGTCTATCCTCCCACTCAGCCATAAACAGGTTGGCGAGGCTGGGAGCATACTTGGCTCCCATAGCCACGCCAACCTGCTGTGAAAAAAAGAAACCGTGGTACCAAAAATAATTATGGGACATGCAAAAGTCCAAAGCATGACCCAAAAACTGCTTCTGCATATGAGAGATTTCATCCCTCTTACTCAGTGCCCAGTTCAATGCCAGCAACGCATCCTCGTGCTGTATGATGGTATACAGCGAGGATACATCAGCCGTTACCAAGTATGTTTCTGCTTCAGGGTTGATAACAACTTCCCTCAACAGTTGTAACAGGTCTGATGTATCCTTCAAATATGCTTTGGTGACTGTAACGCTGGGCTGCACAAATCTGTCCAAGTATTCTCCCAATCATGCCGTGATAGAGCCAATCCCGTTCACAATTGGACGGGCTGGTGGTGTTTGTATGTTCTTGTGAATTTTCGGCAATGTATATATGATTGGGATCCTACACGCTGAGGGCACTAGATAACGTTTCTCTTTAACACTCAATGCATTGATCTGGTAACCCCATTCGACCAGCGCATTCAGTTGTGTTTTATACATTTCCGTTGGGTCAAACCCCAACTTTTTGTATGTGGTTCTGTCCCCCAAAAGTGCCATGAGCTGGTTATGGTGAAACATTTTATCCATCAGGACTACCCCACCCCCTTTATCTGCAGGGCGAATAACGATGCTTTTCTTATCTTCCAGTGATTTTAATCCACCTTTAATATATCCAGGGTTTACCCCCTTCTTGACAGGGAGCTCTTCAATGTCTTTTAACACCAAGTTCTTAAATACCTCTATGAAGTGGTTATTTGATAGTTGTGGATTGAAGATCGATTTGTTCCTCAATCCACTATCAATTCTCTGCTCTCCTCCATTTGCCCTAATCCCTGATTCAACAGGGTGACTGAGAAAATATTTTTTTAAATTAAGCGTTCTGATGAATTTATGTGTGTCTATATATGTCTCAAACTTGTTCATCACCTTCCTAGGGGCACATTTGAGACCGGTTTGTAATATATTCAGTTCTTTCTCATTCAACTCAACCTCACTGAGGTTATATATACCCGTATCTACATGTCCCTTGGTCTTTTTCTTGGGTTGTCTATGTCTGCCTGCCCGACATCCCCTTCTTCTCTTTGGTAAGGTGTGATGTCCCTGTTTGGGTAATATGGAGGCCCAGTTTGATTGCCTCCCCTGCATTCTCCTGGATGCATGTTCCTCCTCGGTGTTCCCCCACCCCTCCCCCCCTCCCCCGCTGCCCTAAAAAAGGCTCCTGTTGGTATTGTATCCTATATTCCTCATCCACTAATGGTTGGTATCTATTATACAGTGGTACATGATAATTGGGATCAGGGGGAGGATGATGTTGCCATTGTTGATACTCACGTTGGGGGTAATCAGTTGGTCTCCCCCCTCCCCTTCTCTGTTGATATGGGCGGGGTGATGGATAACTGTACTGTTGTGGGTATCCCCCATTCATCGGTCTAGTTGAACTCGCTGACTGATATTGTTCATCATGACCATAATCCCTATTTCCTGGAGTATTGTCATTGCGGTTATAATTGGGGCCTGTTGTTGTACCTCTATTATTTAAGCCTCTGTTGGTTACCTCTTTCTTTTGATGTAATGGTGGAGTGGTCCTAATGGTCCCTCCCTCCTTGGTAGTGTTCCTACTTTCAGTGTTTTCAACATTCAGATTCTGCCATGCATATACCTTGTGGGTTTTAAAGTCGTTGGAATCTCTGTTGTACTTCTTAACCTTTTTCTTTTGGGTTTCTCGATCTATTTTTTCTAATTTCTTTTGCATATTGGCATTGAATTCTTTCATCTGACTAGACTCTTTGATCGGTTCTAATTTGCTTTGTAGTGCAATAATTTTGTCCTTGAGTTTACTGAGTTTAATCTGTTTTCTCTTTAAAACAAGGGTTTGTAATTCCCTCCCCATTTTATTAAAAAATTCGAACCATTCATCCATATAAATTTGTTCGTCGAGCCCATCCTGGGGTGCTACTTCCCACCTCAGGCTGCGAAAGATGAGATTTTCTCTTAAATAATGTTCGAATGTGAAAACATCCCACCATGTCTTAATCTGTTTCTCCAACAGATTCTCCAAGTTTTTTAAGATGCCTGTGTAGTCTTCTTCACAGTCAGTCATTTCATGACTCGTGGAGAAGACACACTCGGGGTTCATTTGTCTGTTGAATAAAAAATTGATGGCATCCATGGCTGCAAGTGGTTAAAAATATATATATTGTGAACCGGTGAAACTCACACAACTGCGCCCTCCTTGAGTCCCCACCACTGCGCTCAAAGCCCAAGAACAAAAGGTGTTAACCGACTGTGAAAACAAAAAAACTAACAAGCCGCTATATGTGATCTAGTAAGGTTCATGCAAAAGCCGCCACTTTAAATGAGAAAACTGAAAAAAACTTTCTATTGACTTCAAGAGACCAAGAAAGATCACTGCAAATCAATATAAGTGGCACTAAATAACAGTGTTGACACCAGCTAGTGTTCAAAAAATAATTATTGTTGGACCCTAAGTGTTAGAGTGTTCTATTGAAAATATTGAAACAGTCTAAACCAAAATTAGTATCACTAATTAATATCACACGTGAAAACATATAACATAAAATTGCATGATAATGTGATCTACCATCGGGCAATCTCAACCACAAATATAACAAATAGTGAAAAATATATATCAAATAGTGGAAAAATATATATATATATATAAATATAAATATAGGTAAGCAAAATTGTCAGTCCATAATCCAAAGAAAGTCCATAGAAAAAAAAAAAAAAAAACACCGTGAAGAGAGTGTGCGATTCCTGAAAATGATCCACCAATTCACTCAGTGCCAGTGATTCCTCTCCCTTTGAACTCAACACTCACTGACTCAATATGCCTCACACTCTCGTGTTTGGCAATCAAGCATTATCATCTAAATGAATCCCAAGGAGGGAGGGACCATTAGGACCACTCCACCATTACATCAAAAGAAAGAGGTAACCAACAGAGGCTTAAATAATAGAGGTACAACAACAGGCCCCAATTATAACCGCAATGACAATACTCCAGGAAATAGGGATTATGGTCATGATGAACAATATCAGTCAGCGAGTTCAACTAGACCGATGAATGGGGGAAACCCACAACAGTACAGTTATCCATCACCCCGCCCATATCAACAGAGAAGGGGAGGGGGGAGACCAACTGATTACCCCCAACGTGAGTATCAACAATGGCAACATGACAGATTTCTGCAGCCCAGCGTTACAGTCACCAAAGCATATTTGAAGGATACATCAGACCTGTTACAACTGTTGAGGGAAGTTGTTATCAACCCTGAAGCAGAAACATACTTGGTAACGGCTGATGTATCCTCGCTGTATACCATCATACAGCACGAGGATGCGTTGCTGGCATTGAACTGGGCACTGAGTAAGAGGGATGAAATCCCTCATATGCAGAAGCAGTTTTTGGGTCATGCTTTGGACTTTTGCATGTCCCATAATTATTTTTGGTACCACGGTTTCTTTTTTTCACAGCAGGTTGGCGTGGCTATGGGAGCCAAGTATGCTCCCAGCCTCGCCAACCTGTTTATGGCTGAGTGGGAGGATAGACGGGTTTTCAGTACCCAAAGACCCCAGTTGAAGTTCTATCGTCATTTCATAGACGACTTGATGTTCATTTGGGAAGGATCAAGGGAGTCAGTGATTGCATTTTTGGAGTTTTTGAACAACAACCCCAATGGCATCAAATTAGAGTGTCAAATCAGTGACACCTCTGTCAATTTCCTAGATGTAATTATTGAAAGAAAGGCAAGTGGATTGAACACCAAAATTTACTTTAAGCCAACGGATCGTAATAGCTATTTGACTATTACTAGTGGACACCATCCCACTTGGATCCGTAACATACCTAAGGGACAAATACTTAGGGTGCAAAGAAATTGCACCGAGTTGGAGGACTACCACACCCAAGTTAAAGTATTGAAGGATAAATTCATGCAGAAGGGCTACCAAGAACAGATGTTAGATAACACAATACAGGAGGTGGCACATACACCTAGGGACCAATGTTTTGGAAATGGACAACCATCAGGAGGCAGTGACCAATACCAGATCAGATTCATCACAGGCTTCCATTTCCAATTCAGGGATGTGGAGGCTATATTTAGGAAACACTGGCACATTTTGGGCCGGGATAGACACCTGGGTCAAATCTTACCCCCATCACCCAAATTCATCTATAGGAGGGCCCCGAATTTTGGGGACCGGGTGGTGAAAAAAATCTTAGACCTAAAAGGGTTTTACCCATGCAGAAAATGTGTATGTTGTAAAACTGTAAGGATCTCTAATAGGGGGAGGATGAGCGTCACCAGTTCAGACCAGGAAACCTTTTAAATAAAGGAGTTCATCTCATGCAATTCTTCGCATGTCGTTTACCTATTATGGTGCCCATGCGGATTATTGTATGTAGGACGGACAAAAAGACTACTTAGAGTGAGAATATCTGAACACCTTACGAACATAAAAAATGGCTTCAAACACCATAGTGTATCGCTACACTTCAAAGAGAAACATAATCAAGACCCCTCCTTAGCACAATTTGTGGGATAGATTGTGTACATCCATCATGGAGAGGGTCAAATAGGGTGAGAGATCTCTCACGCAGGGAGACCCTATGGATATTTCGTTTGAAGTGTCTTGCCCCTAGGGGCCTGAATATAGAAGTAGACTTAAACTGCTTCATTAGTGACCTTTGATCATTATAGCAAAAAGATTTTTTTTGGATAATGCTGTGGGATCCTTTTTTGCAGTCATTGATCGAAAGGGGTTGCTGTGTCTGTATTGCTCAAATGAAGAAAGCTGTGCTATAATTTTAATATCTTAATAACTTCTAATTACCTCTGCACTGATGGGACCTAAGTGTGGGGATGTTGGGTCCTGTTTTTGACAGAGGGGTGGTAAGTGTGCGGATTAATGCCGGACTGGACTGATATAAAAGGGTGCACTTTTAACTTTTACCACTAGAGGGCCGGACATGAAATCTGCTCAATATATAACATCTGTTTAACGCATATGCATGGGAGATTTGAGAGATATATGTTTATGGTAATTATATCTCATCTTCAATAACTCCGTTTGTTATTGCTGTTAAACCTTGGGAGTGTTTATATCAATGTGGCAGATCGGGCTTTGTGTTGGCTGAGTACTATGTCTAAATACAGTTGCGTAATTTTAATATAGAAGTGAGATGACTCTATTTAGAGATATCTTATGATTTTTAACATTTCATGTTTTGCATTTTATGTCATTATTGTCTAATTAGGATGTTTAGCAATTATATACCTATAGCCACACAATTTATGATCATGCACTGTATGGTTGGATTTATTCATTTATTTATGTGATTGCACTTTTATGTATGCATTGCATTCTGATACACTCTAGGAGCTGTTATAATTGAAGTGTCTCCTGGAGGATGTGATCGGCCCAGCACTGCGGCTTGAGGGCCGCGGGGACACCTGGTGAATGCGGAAATGCAATGCAATTTGTCACGTAGATAGAAGCGAGGGGTATAAGAGTAGGAGGTGCCGTACCGTACAGCCAATCCCATGATTAAGTCAGGTATGACGAAACATGTCGGGGCGTGGCTGTACGGCATCAATCATTAGCAGATAGCGACGGACGGACGTTGCTGCTTATCCCCGTGTATCGGCGGGAGATTCGATTGTTGAGTGAGAAGCGGGTTCCCATCTCCGGGTGTCAGCAGGAGATCCGAGTTAGATCTGAAGAGCTTCAGTGAGCGGGGGTGAGAGTCTATTCAAACGCTTACCCTGGGTCCGCCGCGACCTTCATTTAAAGTGGTGCTGGGCGTTTCACAGAGGAGGAATGTCATTTGTATTGCAGTGTGGTTTTGGCTTGAGACAAGAGTTTTTATGTGAGTGCAATGATTGAAGTTTCACAAGTTGAATAAATTTTATATTTTTTACGGTATTACACTATTTGTTATTTGTGCATTTTCATTTTTTCTATGGAATGAGATGACACTGGGATAGATGCAATTTGGAGCCTTTACCTTCATCTGACCATTTAGATGATCATGCTTGATTGCCAAACACGAGAGTGTGAGGCATATTGAGTCGGTGAGTGTTGAGTTCAAAGGGAGAGGAATCACTGGCACTGAGTGAATTGGTGGATAATTTTCAGGAATCGCACACTCTCTTCACGGTGTTTTTTTTTTTCTATGGACTTTCTTTGGATTATGGACTGACACTTTTGCTTACCTATATTTATATTTATATATATATATATATATATATATATATATATATATATATATATATATATATTTTTTTTATATATTTTTCACTATTTGTTATATTTGTGGTTGAGATTGCCCGATGGTAGATCACATTATCATGCAATTTTATGTTATATGTTTTCACGTGTGATATTAATTAGTGATACTAATTTTGGTTTAGACTGTTTCAATATTTTCAATAGAACACTCTAACACTTAGGGTCCAACAATAATTATTTTTTGAACACTAGCTGGTGTCAACACTGTTATTTAGCGCCACTTATATTGATTTGCAGTGATCTTTCTTGGTCTCTTGAAGTCAATAGAAAGTTTTTTTCTACATAAAGATTGCCTAAGCTATAAGAAGATTGCTAAGACCCTGAAACTGAGCTGCAGTACGGTGGCCAAGACCATATGGTTTAACAGGACAGATTCCACTCAGAACAGGCCTTACCATGGTCGGCCAAAGAAGTTGAGTGCACGTGCTCAGCATAGGCATGCACAAAGTGTGTGCCAGGTGTGCCCAGGCACACCCTAATTACACTGTGCAGCACAGATCCCCCTTACTGCCCTGGCTCCTCCCCTCCTTCCCCTCGCAGTGCTGCCGGCTTCCCAACTATCCTCTCCCTCCGGCTGTTGCTGTGGGGATGTTTTAGGATGAGTAGGGGAAGGGGGCGGTAAATATGTAACTTACTGGCCCTTTCCCTTTCATTGTGTGTGGTCGGTATTACGTGTTTGAGCTTTGGGGTGCACACCCTAATGCAATAGGCTGCGCACACCTATGGTGCTCAGCATAATATCCAGAGGTTGTCTTTGGGAAATAGAAGTATGAGTGCTGCCAGCATTGCTGCAGAGGTTGAAGGGCTGTTGGTCAGCCTGTCAGTGCACAGACCATACACCGTACACTGCATCAAATTAGTCTGCATGGCTGTTGTCCAAGAAGGAAGCCTCTTTGAAAGATGATGCACAAGAAAGCCCGCAAACAGTTTGGTGAAGACAAGCAGGCTAAGGACATGGATTGCTGGAACCATGTCCTGTGGTCTGATGAGACCAAGATAAACTTATTTGGTTCAGATGGTGTCAAGTGTGTATGGCAGCAATCAGGTGAGGACTACAAAGACAAGTGTGTCTTGCCTACAGTCAAGCATAGTGGTGGGAGTTGCGCTGCGCTTGGGTGTATATCATATGAAACTATTCACCGTAGTGATACCAGAAACCATAAAGAATATATAAAACATAAAACTATATATATATATATCTCTAGTTCCTCCTAAGTGCAATGTGTATATAAACAGATATTCCAACGCATAATCGTACTATATTGTGTATAAATTAATGGATAAATAATAAAAAGTGAATAAAAAACACCTAATCATAAATACTCTGCATATAATCAATGAATGGATAAATAAACATCATATAAAAATGTGCAATACCTCACACAAAGTGTAACATGCAATGCTTCAATTATAAAAATACATACATATAAGTGACAAGTGAATCTTAAAAAAATCGATATAATCTCTACTGGTGAAATATCACCCAAGAAATTCCATATAACAGTGTTCAAAAAAATCCAAAAAGATATTGTGCATAATATGTGTTCAAAGAGTAAAATAAATGTCCCAATTATCCAGCGTGCTGAGTCCAGGTGTCACAAAACATGCCGTGATGTGCCTCAGTGACCCCCAAAGTGATTGTGCTCACCTTAGAGCATGTGACACAGTAATCAGCTGTGTCAAATCACGCTTTGGAGCCACCCCCGGGCTCTGTATAGCAAGCAAGATACGATCTCCAATCAGGCTCCCTATGGCTCCATAGACATCATACCAGAAAGTAAAGAGAGACTATATAGTGTAATTCCGTCAAACAATATTTATTAGAATGAAAAAACACACTCCCCACAATGGGGTACTCACATTTGCCATGTGCTACTGTGCACCATACAATATAAGCTTAAAAATCGCCAATCGGCGTGCTGCGGGGTAAAAGCTTCTCACAACTCAGCTCAGTGCTGTCCGCTCCGTCCTGGCCCCTCCCCTACGCGTGTTCGACACAGGGAGTCACGTGTCTTCATCAGGGGGATGTGATTGGATGGATGCTCTATAGCTTAAATACTCTAACGGCGGCCATTTTTCCTGAGATCGCGGACTAATTTGTACTAGACTACATTCCTCTATTACTTGTGCGCAGCGAATTAACCATGACAAGGAACGCTACATCGCTAAAATCACTATGAATGAATTGATCCATTCAAGAGAAGGATTATATATATACCCTAATCCAGAACGGAGCTCGAGAGAAGCAAAATACCACACCGCACCTCAATAGCAGACCTTTTATGATAAAACCACATACATAATGCACCATAATGCAACAAGACAGTATTATAAATAAACTTCATATATAAATTCCTAAGTTAAAAGCAGTACTAAAATATATCATTTATACTAATGAATATCCCAAAAAAATATATATAATTTAATCCCCTCCGTATATATGCTACCCCACTGAACAATACTGGTAAAAATCAGTGGTAGGAGCAGTAAACCAAAAAATTACTTGCTTTGTTGTAACCATAATTCTAATACACAATACACTTATAAATATACTCCATCTAACAAAAATACATGCCCATATATCTGCGTCCCCAAAATATATATATTTTATGTGAGAAAAACATAAACATAAATATAAATGTATATAAAAAAATGACTATAAAAATATGTCTGTAAAAATATGTATAAAATATATATATAAAAATATGTATATAAAAAATTATATCAAAATTATATACAAAAAATCTAAAAATAAAATCAATCGATGTATATACCCTATGTGCACCCCAAACAAAAAAGGGGGGGGGGAAGGAGTTGTTGAACTGCAAATTCATCATTATTGCTTTACAGGGGGATTAAATATCCCCATTGAATATACCTCATTGGATACAATATAAATAATTACATAACGAGAATGGATAGGCCAATCTAATATATAGTTTCCCCAAAATCACTATACAAAGGTAGTGATGTGGGGTAGATCTAAAACACAAAGTGGCAAATATAGAGACCCCTAATCTAAAGAAATTAGTCAAAAATATGCAATTAAAAATTACTTAGAAAATATGTAAGATCAAAATCTTTATTCAATCCACCAGGTTACAAAGAGGCGAGCTGGTATACTCACCAGGATTCGCGTTTACTAATATCCCTAACATAATTAGAACCTCTCCAGTTACGTTTTGGTGCCTCTATTCCCCACAACTTCATACCCTGCGTACTTTGATTATGCACATTTTTGAAATGTACATAGAGGTGATGTTTATCGGATCCTTTACGTATGTTCCTCACATGTTCCTCCATACGGTCTTTTAAGGCCCTGATGGTGCGACCAACATAGATAAGATTACAGGGACATTTGATCGCGTATACCACCCTAATTGTTTCACAAGATATAAAATCTTCTATAATATGTGTCTGATCTCTATGGGGGTTAAAAAAATCTTTGACTCTCTTGGTGTTGGACGGGACCCTTACACAACTATAACATCTCCCACAGCCAAAAAAACCTTTTAGGTCCCAAAACATTTTCGGCTTTGGTGGGGGTGGTTCCACTATGTTGTGTACTAGCCTATCGCGTAGACAGGGTGCTCTCTTATAGATGATTCTAGGCTTGTCAGATAATAGGTCTCTCAGATGACCATCTTACTTAAGTACACTCCAATATTTTCTTAAAATTCTCTCTACCTCCCTACTTTGTAAACAATAATCCAAAACTATGCAAGTACCATCAGATTCTTCATTACCCACGGTTGCATTTTTATCCTTCAATAAATCATCCCTCTTCAAATTCCTCACCAAACTTTTTTCTTTTTCTAAAAATTCCTCCTGGTACCCTTTATCTAAAAACATTTTTTTCAGTTTGTCCGACTGAGACTCAAAATCATCCGCACGTGTGCAGTTTCTCCGCATTCTCATAAATTGGCCTCTGGGAATATTACCAAGCCATGGTTTGTAATGGCAGCTCATAGTGGGAATGTAGGAGTTACGATCTGTAGCTTTAAAGAAGGACCTGGTAATAATACCGTTTGTTGTAGCAAGTATCTCTAAGTCAAGGAAATGTATCCGGTCCTTATTAACATCCCAAGTCAAGGAAATATTCCGATCGTTCTCATTCATGGATTCCAACAACATCAATGATTCCATACTCCCCTTCCACATGATCAGAAGATCGTCTATAAACCTCCTGTATAATCATCATATTTGTCAGGAAATGTTCCATCCGCTGGTAAGACCTGTTATTTGGCATGCAGTACTGAGGTCCACCAGCAGGTGTCTCCTGGCAGTTTGGAACTGTCAGGAGAGCTTTTCCCTGTTAATAGTATATCATCTTTGGGCCGCAGTACTGGCGTCCAACAGCGGATGGATCCTGGCAGTGTGGAGCAGACAGTACCTCCTACAATCAGGTGTCACTTGAGGCCAATCACAGGCCTATAAATACCTGGCAAACATTCACATGTTTGCCTTGATTTCTTCATTGCCTCCTGACCTGCTTGCAATCTGATCCTGTGCCCTAAACCTGATCCTGTCTCGGACCCTTTCCTGTCCCACCTGTTACCTTGCATCCCTGCCTGCAGTCTGACCCATCCATCCCTCTCCCTGTCCTGTGTTCCATACCCCATCTGCTGACTTCCCTGTGTATGACCTTGGCCTGGCTTACGTTTTTGTCTCTGGAACATCCCCTGTCCATCTGCTGATCTGCTGTGTATGACCCTGGCCTGGCTATTGTTTATGAACCTGGTATTTCCCATTTATTGCACTTTTCTGTCTGTTGTTATTTGTGGGTCTCTGTCTGTGGTTGGTTATTGCACTGTGTCATATTGGAGTTGGTTGTTATTTATTACTCACGTTCCTTAATAAATATATATATTTTCACTTGTATACGTTTGGTGTCCTCTGTCGCAGATCACACGGTTCTGGTCACACCTGCTCATGACAGTAAATCAAGGCCAACCCTGACCAGAAGTGGCTGCACAGGGGAACCATTTTGATTCAGTTGGTTGCAAACATGAATACCGATGAGGTTATTTATCTTTCTCTGCTGGCATCTGAAAGTGGTGATTATTGCCGCCAGGCTTTGAAAGGATGGTCTAGTGATCAGTTGTTTGCCACTATACGTTTGGCTCACTCCCTGGTCGATCAGGGTTATATTTTGTTTGGGGAAGTGCAGCCTTTGATCAAACTATGTACTGAGCTGGCCCTACCCTGTATTCCTGAGGGCCGTGATGATTTCACTCCTCCTTTTGATATAAATCAGGTTGTATCACTAGTTTGGCTTTTTGAAGATGATCCAGATGATTTTTGTGAGCACTATTCAGCCTGTCCCTCACAGGTGATTGCTGAGTGCATTGTGTCTGCTCAGTCTTTTGTTAGACAGGGAGGTTTAGAAGCACAGTTTGTACTACCTATACTTTCAGCATGGTCTGACATGATGCAAGCAGCTCCAGTCAAACAAACCACCTCTGCCACCAAACACCAGCCTACCCAAATGTATGTTTCTCCATCACCCATGTCAACCGCAGTTGCAGCTCAGTATACGCTGCTGCCAAACAAATACTCATATCCAGTCTCTGCTCCCTGTACCTATCCTGCATTCAACCCACCTGTCTCTTCCCTGCTGCCTGCAAACCCACACGAACTTCCTCCAGCCATTGTTACCTCTTCCCTACCATATCCCAATCCTCCTCTCCAGTCTGCTGCACCCCCCACCTACAGATCTTCAGTAGTTAAGCCCAAGAAGAAACGGAAGTTCTTCCCCACTCACACAATCCTGCCAGTATCCCAACCTGCTCCCAATTTGCAGTCTGATGTTCCAGCCTTCCAGTCTGACGTTCCAGCTTTCCAGTCTGATGTTCCAGCTTTCCAGTCTGATGTTCCAGCTTTGCAGTCTGATGTTCCAGCTTTGCAGTCTGATGTTCCAGCCTTCCAGTCTGACGTTCCAACTTTGCGGTCTGACGTTCCAGCCTTCCAGTCTGACGTTCCAGCCTTCCAGTCTGACGTTCCAGCCTTCCAGTCTGACGTTCCAGCTTTGCAGTCTGACGTTCCAGCTTTGCAGTCTGACGTTCCAGCTTTGCAGTCTGACGTTCCAGCTTTGCAGTCTGACGTTCCAGCTTTGCAGTCTGACGTTCCAGCTTTGCAGTCTGACGTTCCAGCTTTGCAGTCTGACGTTCCAGCTTTGCAGTCTGACGTTCCAGCTTTGCAGTCTGACGTTCCAGCTTTGCAGTCTGACGTTCCAGCTTTGCAGTCTGACGTTCCAGCTTTGCAGTCTGACGTTCCAGCTTTGCAGTCTGACGTTCCAGCTTTGCAGTCTGACGTTCCAGCTTTGCAGTCTGATGTTCCAGCTTTCCAGTCTGACGTTCCAGCTTTGCAGTCTGATGTTCCAGCCTTCCAGTCTGACGTTCCAGCTTTGCAGTCTGATGTTCCAGCCTTCCAGTCTGACGTTCCAGCCTTCCAGTCTGACGTTCCAGCCTTCCAGTCTGACGTTCCAGCTTTGCAGTCTGACGTTCCAGCTTTGCAGTCTGACGTTCCAGCTCTCCAGTCTGACGTTCCAGCTCTCCAGTCTGACGTTCCAGCTCTCCAGTCTGACGTTCCAGCTCTCCAGTCTGACGTTCCAGCTCTCCAGTCTGACGTTCCAGCTCTCCAGTCTGACGTTCCAGCTCTCCAGTCTGACGTTCCAGCTCTCCAGTCTGACGTTCCAGCTCTCCAGTCTGACGTTCCAGCCTTCCAGCTTGGTGTGCCCACCTTCCAGTCTGGTGTGCCCACCTTCCAGTCTGGTGTGCCCACCTTCCAGTCTGGTGTGCCCACCTTCCAGTCTGGTGTGCCCACCTTCCAGTCTGGTGTGCCCACCTTCCAGTCTGATGCACCCGCTCTCCAGTCTGATATGCCTGCCTTCCAGCCCGAAACCCCAGTGTCCATGTTCCAGTCTGACGCTCCAGCGACTATTGACCAGTCCGATGTACCTGCTGTTCTGCCTGATGTGCCCACTGTTCAGCCTGATGAGCCTGCTTTCCGGTTTGATGTGTCCATCCTCCAGCCTGATATCCTGGTATCTGTCTTCCAGCCTGATGTCGTGATGTTGGTATCTCAGCCTGAAGTTTCGGTGCCCGTGTTTCAGCCTGGAGTTTCGGTGCCCGTGTCTCGGCCTGCTGAATCGGTGCCCGTTACCCAGTCTGTTGAATCGGTGCCCGTTACCCGGTCTGCTGAACTGGTGCCAGTTACCCAGTCTGCTAAACCGAAGTCCATCACTTTGCCTGTCAAGCCAGTATCCATTATCCGGCTTGCCGAACCGGTGCCTGGTGTCCAGCTCGCTGAGTCAGGGCCTGTTACCCAGCCCACTGGGCCGGGGTCCGTTACCCAGCTTGCTGAGCCGGTGCCTGTAATCCGGCCTGCCCTTACGGTGCTCGCTGTTCGGCCCAATGTTCCAGAGCCTGCTGCCCAGCTCGATGACCCGGAGCCTGCTGCCCAGCTCGATGACCCGGAGCCTGCTGCCCAGCTCGATGACCCGGAGCCTGCTGCCCAGCTCGATGACCCGGAGCCTGCTGCCCAGCTCGATGACCCGGAGCCTGCTGCCCAGCTCGATGACCCGGAGCCTGCTGCCCAGCTCGATGACCCGGAGCCTGCTGCCCAGCTCGATGACCCGGAGCCTGCTGCCCAGCTCGATGACCCAGAGCCTGCTGCCCAGCTCGATGACCCGGAGCCTGTTGCCCTCCAGCCTGATGTCCCGGAGCCTGCTGCCCTCCAGCCTGATGTCCCGGAGCCTGCTGCCCTCCAGCCTGATGTCTCGGTGACTGCCCTCCAGCTTGATGAGCCCGCTGCCCAGCTTGAAGTGCCCATGCCTGTTGTGCCACCACCTGTTCTGCCTGTTGTGCCACCATCTGTTGTTCTGCTTAATACCATAGACTATGGACAATTACAACCAATTGGAGCGTCCGGAGGCCGCTCCTTTGAGGGGGGGTACTGTCAGGAAATGTTCCATCCGCTGGTAAGACCTGTTATTTGGCATGCAGTACTGAGGTCCACCAGCAGGTGTCTCCTGGCAGTTTGGAACTGTCAGGAGAGCTTTTCCCTGTTAATAGTATATCATCTTTGGGCCGCAGTACTGGCGTCCACCAGCGGATGGATCCTGGCAGTGTGGAGCAGACAGTACCTCCTACAATCAGGTGTCACTTGAGGCCAATCACAGGCCTATAAATACCTGGCAAACATTCACATGTTTGCCTTGATTTCTTCATTGCCTCCTGACCTGCTTGCAATCTGATCCTGTGCCCTAAACCTGATCCTGTCTCGGACCCTTTCCTGTCCCACCTGTTACCTTGCATCCCTGCCTGCAGTCTGACCCATCCATCCCTCTCCCTGTCCTGTGTTCCATACCCCATCTGCTGACTTCCCTGTGTATGACCTTGGCCTGGCTTACGTTTTTGTCTCTGGAACATCCCCTGTCCATCTGCTGATCTGCTGTGTATGACCCTGGCCTGGCTATTGTTTATGAACCTGGTATTTCCCATTTATTGCACTTTTCTGTCTGTTGTTATTTGTGGGTCTCTGTCTGTGGTTGGTTATTGCACTGTGTCATATTGGAGTTGGTTGTTATTTATTACTCACGTTCCTTAATAAATATATATATTTTCACTTGTATACGTTTGGTGTCCTCTGTCGCAGATCACACGGTTCTGGTCACACCTGCTCATGACAATATTGTTCAACCCGCACCGACTCTTCCTCCCATTTGGCCATGTAGAGGTTCGCTATGCTAGGGGCGAACTTAGCGCCCATAGCGATACCCCTTATTTGCAGGAAAAACTTATTGTTGTACCAAAAGAAATTATGATGCAAACAAAAATCCAAGCATTTTAAAATAAATCCACATATGCCTTTATCAATCCCTTCCTCTTTGTCTAAGGCCCATTCCATGGCCTCTAAAGCACCCTCATGGTCGATGTTAGTATATAGTGATGACACGTCGCCCGTGGCCATAATTACATTACTATCCGTGATATGTTCATTTAACAATTGGAGGGTGTGCTTAGTATCTTTAAGATAAGCTTGTGTTTTCCTTACTAGAGGTTGCAAGTGAAGGTCTATGTATTCCCCCAATCTAGATGTTAAGGACTCGATCCCACTCACAATGGGTCGTCCGGGGGGATTAGAGCTGTTCTTATGAATTTTCGGTAAATAATAAATTACCGGAATCCTGCTAACCGTGGGAATCAAATATTTGGCTTCTTGTTTATTCAGAAACTTGTTATCTACACCGTGTTTTATAATGAGATCTAATTCGTTCCTGAAAGTCCTAGAAGGATCAGCATTTAGTACCTGGTATGTACTGTTGTCACCTAATATCCTATCCATTTCATCTTTATATTGCTGTAACGAAAGCACCACAATGCCCCCTCCTTTATCCGCTGGCCGTATTACTATATCTGTTCTCTTCTCTAATGAGTTTATTCCTTTCTTGAAATCCCTATCTTCGTATACCCTTTTTATGGGCAATTGTTCAAGCTCTGTAGTGACCTATTTCTTGAAAAGATCCACATATTTATTATTGGCCACATAAGGGTTGAAAACGGAATTATTTCTCAGGTTAGTGAATTTATCGTTTATAACCGTTTTCTCAACCGGATTCAGGGCATAATATTTTTTGATGTTAAGTTTCCTTATGAACTTTTGTACCCCAACATAAGTTTCAAATTTGATGAGCCCCTTCTTGGGTGCAAATTTTATACCCTTATCAAGGGTCAAAATTTCTTCCCTTGATAAGTCTTTGCCACTCAGATTATAGATCCCTTCACCTAATCTTCCCGTCTTCTTTTTTTGCTGTAACCTTCGTCCGGCTCTTCCTCCTCTCTTTCTGGATTTCTTATTTCGCGGGTATATCCATCCCTGTCCTTCCCTAAAAAAGACTCATTCGAATAATGATCTTCATTATCTTCCAGTGGTTGATAGCTGTTATATACAGGAACCCCATATTGGTCCTGCATGTGTCTATCATATCTCACTCTCTGGGATTTGGGTGAGTAGTACACTTCACCCCTCTGGAAATCACCTCTATGTTGGGGAGGATGTCCATGGCCTTGGGGTTGGGGTGGTGGGGGTGGTGGAGGATCCCCATGTGGTTGACGTCGGCCACCCCTCCAGGGTGTCCGTTGCTGGTACCCCTGATTCCTATATTGCTGTGGCCCATAGGGAAGTTGTTCCCTCTGTTGCCCACCCCTCCTGTAAGGTGTATAGTTGGGGTGAGGATGATTTTGAGTCTCAGTCGGACAAACTGAAAAAATGTTTTTACATAAAGGGTACCAGGAGGAATTTTTAGAAAAAGAAAAAAGTTTGGTGAGGAATTTGAAGAGGGATGATTTATTGAAGGATAAAAATGCAACCGTGGGTAATGAAGAATCTGATGGTACTTGCATAGTTTTGGATTATTGTTTACAAAGTAGGGAGGTAGAGAGAATTTGAAGAAAATATTGGAGTGTACTTAAGCAAGATGGTCATTTGAGAGACCTATTATCTGACAAGCCTAGAATCATCTATAAGAGAGCACCCTGTCTACGCGATAGGCTAGTACACAACATAGTGGAACCACCCCCACCAAAGCCAAAAATGTTTTGGGACCTAAAAGGTTTTTTTTGGCTGTGGGAAATGTTATAGTTGTGTAAGGGTCTCATCCAACACCAAGAGAGTCAAAGAGTTTTATAACCCCCATAGAGATCAGACACATATTATAGAAGATTTTATATCTTGTGAAAAAATTGGGGTGGTATACGCGATCAAATGTCCCTGTAATCTTATCTATGTTGGTCGCACCATCAGGGCCTTAAAAGACCGTATGGAGGAACACGTGAGGAACATACGTAAAGGATCCGATAAACATCACCTCTATGTACATTTCAAAAATGTGCATAATCAAAGTACGCAGGGTATGAAGTTGTGGGGAATAGAGGCACCAAAACGTAATTGGAGAGGTTCTAATTGTGTTAGGGATATTAGTAAACGCGAATCTTGGTGGGTATACCAGCTCGCCTCTTCGTCACCTGGTGGATTGAATAAAGATTTCGATCTTACATGTTTTCTAAGTCATTTTTAATTGCATATTTTTGACTAATTTCTTTAGATTAGGGGTCTCTATATTTGCCACTTTGTGTTTTAGATCTACCCCACATCACTACCTTTGTATAGTGATTTTGGGGAAACTATATATTAGATTGGCCTATCCATTCTCGTTATGTAACCATTTATATTGTATCCAATGAGGTATATTCAACGGGGATATTTAATCCCCCTGTAAAGCAATAATGATGAATTTGCAGTTCAACAACTCCCCCCCCCTTTTTTGTTTGGGGGTGCACATAGGGTATATACATCGATTGATTTTATTTTTAGATTTTTTGTATATAATTTTGATATAATTTTTTATATACATATTCTTATATATATATTTTATACATATTTTTACAGACATATTTTTATAGTCATTTTTTTATATACATTTATATTTATGTTTATGTTTTTTTCACATAAAATATATATATTTTGGGGACGCAGATTTATGGGCATGTATTTGTATGTATGTCTATATATGCCACTTGTTTTAACTAGTAGGGGAGATATTTTGTTAGATGGAGTATATTTATAAGTGTATTGTGTATTAATTTATGGTTACAACAAAGCAAGTAATTTTTTGGTTTACTGCTCCTACCACTGATTTTTACCAGTATTGTTCAGTGGGGTAGCATATATACAGAGGGGATTAAATTATATATATTTTTTTTGGGATATTCATTAGTATTAATGATATATTTTAGTACTGCTTTTAACTGAGGAATTTATATATGAAGTTTATTTATAATACTGTCATGTTGCATTATGGTGCATTATGTATGTGGTTTTATCATAAAAGGTATTGAGGTGCTGTGTGGTATTTTGCTTCTCTCGAGCTCCGTTCTGGATTAGGGTATATATATAATCCTTCTCTTGAATGGATCAATTGATTCATAGTGATTTTAGCGATGCAGCATGTCATGGTTAATAACAAGGATGTCATGGTTAATTCGCTGCGCACAAGTAATAGAGGAATGTAGCCTAGTACAAATTAGTCCGCGATCTCAGGAAAAATGGCCGCCGTTAGAGTATTTAAGCTATAGAACATCCGTCCAATCACATCCCCCTGATGAAGACACGTGACTCCCTGTGTCGAACACGTGTAGGGGAGGGGCCAGGACGGAGCGGACAGCACTGAGCTGAGTTGTGAGAAGCTTATACCCCGCAGCACGCCCATTGGCGATTTTTAAGCTTATATTGTATGGTGTATATATATAGTTCTATGTTTTATATATTCTTTATGGTTTCTGGTATCACTACGGTGAATAGTTTCATATGATATACACCCAAGCGCAGCGCAATTTTTTGTTTACGTTTACTTGCACGGTTATGAATACGTGACCTGCGTGTGCAGCTGGGTATTTGGATTCTAGTTGGTTTTTCACTGGGCATTGGATTATTGTGGCTCGCAAGATTTTTTTCCTTTATAGTGGTGGGAGTGTCATGGTCTAGGGCTGTATGAGTGCTGCCGGCACTGGGGAGCTACAGTTCATTGAGGGAACCATGAATGCTAACATGTACTGTGACATACTGAAGCAGAGCATGATCCCCTCCCTTCGGAGACTGGGCTGCAGGGCAACATTCCAACATGATAACGACCCCAAACACACCTCCAAGATGACCACTGCCTTGCTAAAGAAGCTGAGGGTAAAAGTAATGGACCGGAAAAGCAAGTCTCCAGACCTAAACCCTATTGAGCATCTGTGGTGCATCCTCAAACAGAAGGTGGAGGAGCGCAAGGTCTCCAACATCCACCAGCTCCGTGATGTCATCATGGAGAAGTGGAAGAGAACTCCAGTGGCAACCTGTGACACTGTGGTGTACTCCATGCCCAAGAGGGTTAAGGCAGTGCTGGAAAATAATGGAAGCCACACAAAATATTGACACTTTGGACCCAATTTGAACATTTTCGCTTAGGGGTGTACTCACTTTTGTTGCCAGCGGTTTAGACATTAATGGCTGTGTGTTGAGTTATTTTGAGGGGACAGCAAATTTACACTGTTATACAAGCTGTACACTCACTACTTTACATTGTAGCAAAGTGTAATTTCTTCAGTGTTGTCACATGAAAAGGTATAATAAAATATTTACAAAAATGTGAGGGGTGTACTCACTTTTGTGAGATACTGTATATATAGCTATATATCTATATATATATATATATATATATATATATATATATATATATACATATACACACACACACACACATGTTTGAGCTTTGTCGTGCACACCCTACTGCAATAGGCCTATGGATTCACCCCATTCAAGTATCTTTACATCTGAAGATACATCACAGTCATACCAGTAAAGTAGCAGCCCATACCTCCAAAGGGAGGTAAACACCACCACTTAGCCGCGGAATCACCTAATACTGACTAAGTGTACCTTTACTAGTCCCACGCCATCCCTAAACTAATCAAATATTTCCATTTGGCAACTTTGCGATGTATCTTTAATGCAAGTTGTAATACAAGTTGCCTTGGTTTACTACAATGCCTTGGTGGCCTACTATGGCAGAGCTCCTTAGACACCATGTTCAAACTGAGCTATTCCTCTGAGCCACTCTTCTACAAATGCCAACTACAAGAGAAAGCTGCTGTGTTTATATGGCATTGGTAACATGTCCAGAAACTTATGAGTTATAGCTGTCTGAAATTTGAGTTACAGTTGTCTGAAAGTTGTCGGAAATTTATTGTTATTCAGTTGTCTGACTCACTGACTAAGTACAATTATCCCTTTACCAAAAATGTTATGAAATCTGTCCTGAAATGATGAAAAAAGCCAGAGAAAGGGCAAATGATGTCTCTTTGATGCTGAGGAATAGGGATGAGCCGAACACCCCCCGGTTCGGTTCGCACCAGAACCCGCGAACGGACCGAAAGTTCGCACGAACGTTAGAACCCCATTGACGTCTATGGGACTCGAACGTTCGAAATCAAAAGTGCTTATTTTAAAGGCTAATTTGCATGGTATTGTCCTAAAAAGGGTTTGGGGACCCGGGTCCTACCCCAGGGGACATGTATCAATGCAAAAAAAACTTTTAAAAACGTCCGTTTTTTCGGGAGCAGTGATTTTAATGATGCTTAAAGTAAAAAAAAAAAAGTGAAATATTCCTTTAAATATCGTACCTGGGGGGTGTCTATAGTATGCCTGTAAAGTGACGCGTGTTTCCCGTGTTTAGAACAGTCCCTGCACCAAATGTCATTTTTAAAGGAAAAAATCTCATTTAAAACTGCTTGCGGGTTTAATGTCATGTCGGGTTATGGCAATATGGATGAAAATCAGTGAGACAAACGGCATGGGTACCCCCCAGTCCATTACCAGGCCCTTTGGGTCTTGTATGGATATTAAGGGGAACCCCGCACCCAAATTAAAATAAGGAAAGGTGTGGGGCCACCAGGCCCTATATACTCTGAACAGCAGTATACAGGCAGTGCAAACAAGACAGGGACTGTAGGTTTGTTGTTAAGTAGAATCTCTTTGTAATTTTGAACATTTTTAACGTGTTTAGCTCCAGCCAAAAAATCTTTTTTAAGCTTTTTGGAAAACATAGGGAAGGGTTATCACCCCTGTGACATTTGTTTTGCTGTCTTTCCTCCTCTTCAGAAGATTTCACCTCACTTTTTTGTCCCAATGAAAAATGTTTTTTGAAAATTTGGGTTTTTTTGTGGAACAAGGATTGGAAAGCATCAGTGGAAAGGAGAAATTGTTTTCCCATATTAACTCTTACAGGAGAGAATTTCCCTTCCTAGGGGTAGATTTCATCTCACTTCCTGTTGTCTCCTTCCGTTTGCAAGTAGGAGTCGTTTGTAAGTTAGATGTTTGAAAGTAGGGTCCTGCCCTATATACTCAGCAGAAATTTGGGCCTTAGGTGTTGCTGTGGCCACAACACTGTAAGCCCTCACAGGGCCCTGCTGTGAAATATTAGATCAAGAATTGTAATTACATGCCCCTGTTGAACAGGAGCTGAAAAATTAGGCCTTAGGCACTGGTGCTGGTGCCACAACACTGCAACCCCTCACAGACACTCTAGTTGGAACGCAGGAACGAGCCCTGCTGCAAAGTATTGCATCAAAAATTGTAATTACACGCCCCTGTTAGACAAGGGCAGAAATATTGGGCCTTAGGCACTGGTGCTGGTGCCACAACCCTGCAACCCCTCACAGACACTCTAGTTGGAACGCAGGAACGAGCCCTGCTGCAAAGTATTGCATAAAAAATTGTAATTATACGCCCCTGTTAGACAAGGGCAGAAAAATTGGGCCTTAGGCACTGGTGCTGGTGCCACAACACTGCAACCCCTCACAGACACTCTAGTTGGAATGCATAAACGAGCCCTGCTGCAAAGTATTGCATCAAAAATTGTAATTACACGCCCCTGTTAGACAGGGGCAGAAAAAATTGGGCCTTAGGCACTGGTGCTGGTGCCACAACACTGCAACCCCTCACAGACACTCTAGTTGGAATGCAGGAACGAGCCCTGCTGCAAAGTATTACATCAAAAATTGTAATTACACGCCCCTGTTAAACAGGGGCTGAAAAATTGTGCCTTAGGCACTAGTGGTGGCGCCCAGAACCAAAAATGTTCTTACAAGCTATCAGCGTGATGATTGAGGAGGAAGAGGATAATTACTCAGGGATAGTCACTCAGCATCAGCATAGGCAGTCTTTGAAGGGATCTGAGATTTCAAAAAAAATTATTCGGTTACATCAGCATCAGGTGCTTGGTAGCTGGTGGTGATCCAAGACTGATTCATTTTTATGAAGGTCAGCCGATCGACCGAGTCGGTGGACAGACGCACCCTGTGATCGGTTACCATGCCTCCAGCAGCACTGAATGTGCGTTCCGAAAGAACGCTGGATGCAGGACAGGCCAGTAGCTCAATTGCATACTGTGCAAGCTCTGGCCAGTGATCCATCCTCAAGACCCAGTAACCCAGAGGATTTTCGGTGGGAAAGGTGTCCAAGTCTGATCTTGCCCCTAGGTATTCCTGCACCATGTAAAACAGACGCTGGCGATGGTTGCTGGAACCGATCATACCTTGGGGCTGAGGACCAAAAAATTGTCTGAACGCATCGGTCAGACGGCCACCTTCTCCACCGCTCCTTCTTTGACTGACGCAACCTTACCCTTGTAACGTGGATCAAGGAGGGTTGCCAGCCAGTATTGGTCCTTCTCCTTGATACCACGAATACGAGGATCCTTACGCAGGCTTTGCAGGATCAGGGAGGCCATGCAGCGTAGGTTTGCTGAGGCATTCGGTCCGGAGTCCTCTGGGTCACTAAGGACGACAACGTCCGCAGCCACCTCCTCCCAGCCACGTACAAGTCCATGTGTTTCTTGGGACTGATCCCTTAAAGACTGCTGCTGATGCTGAGTGCCAGGCTCCACCTCCATACTGACACAATCTTCCTCCTCCTCCTCCTCCTCCTCGTCCTCTTCCTGTGTCATCGGCGGGCACGCAGGAACACTGTCTGGATAAAGGGGGCCTTGAGAGCTAAGGAAGTCCTCCTCTTCCTGCCTCTGTTCTGCCTCAAGTGCCCTGTCCTTTATTCCACGCAGCGTGTGCTCCAACAGGTGGACAAGGGGGACAGTGTCACTGATGCATGCACTGTCACTGCTCACCATCCTCGTGGCCTCCTCGAATGGTGACAGGACAGTGCATGCATCCCTGATCATGGCCCACTGGCGTGGGGAAAAAAAACCAAGCTCCCCTGACCCTGTCCTGGTGCCATAGTCGCACAGGTACTCATTGATGGCCCTCTGCTGCGTGTGCAGCCGCTGCAGCATGGCCAACATTGAGTTCCACCTGGTGGGCATGTCACAGATTAGGCGGTTCTTGGGCAGGTTAAACTCCTTTTGGAGGTCCGTCAGCCGAGCACTGGCATTATATGACCGGCGGAAATGCACACAGACTTTCCTGGCCTGCCTCAGGACATCCTGTAAGCCCGGGTACCTGCCCAAGAACCGCTGCACCACCAAGTTAAGGACGTGAGCCAAACAGGGCACATGGGTCATTTGTCCCTGTCGGAGGGCAGAGAGGAGGTTGGTGCAATTGTCGCAAACCACCATTCCTGCCTTAAGTTGGCGTGGCGTCAACCACCTCTGAACCTGCCCCTGCAGAGCTGACAGAACCTCTGCCCCAGTGTGGCTCCTGTCCCCCAAGCACACCAGCTCAAGCACCGCATGGCATCTTTTGGCCTGCGTACTTGCGTAGCCCCTTGAACGCCTACGGAGCACCGCTGGTTCCGAGGAAGAGGCCATGGAGGAAGAAGAAGAGGAGGGGGTGGAGGAGAGAGGTGTGTCACAATCAGCATTTTGGAGGCGTGGTGGCGGAACAACCTCCAACACTACTGCACCTTGTCCTGCATCCTTCCCAGCTGCCAGCAGAGTCACCCAATGTGCCGGGAAACTTAGGTAACGTCCCTGTCCATGCCTGCTGGACCATGAGTCAGCGGTAATATGCACCTTACCGCTGACCGCCCTGTCCAGCGAGGCATGGACATTGCCTTCCACATGCCGGTAGAGAGCCGGAATCGCCTTCCGTGAGAAAAAGTGGCGTTTGGGTACCTGCCACTGAGGAACCGCACATTCCACAAACTCACGGAAGGGGGCAGAGTCTACCAACTGAAAAGGCAGCAGTTGAAGTGCTAGCAATTTTGCCAAGCTAGCATTCAACCGCTGGGCATGTGGATGGCTGGGAGCAAACTTCTTTCGGCGGTGCAGCAGCTGGGGCAGGGAAATTTGCCTGGTACAATCTGACGTCGGTGTACCAAAAGCAGATTGCCCACAAGTACTTGGCTGTGACACACCTAATTCTACACCTTCATTCCTCTCACTGCAGGTCTCAGAGAGGACTGGAGGTCTAGTGGGGTTGGAAATCTCAGCTGATGAGGAGCAAGGAGAGATCCTCTTTGTTCTTTGGTGTGGGTCTTTTAGATACGCTTGCCAACGAACTGCATGGCAGGTCAACATATGTCTGGTCAAGCATGTGGTACCCAAGCGGGAGATGTTTTGGCCACGCGAGATACGCTTGAGACATATGTTGCAAATAGCAGCGGTGCGATCTGATGCACTCGTCTCAAAAAAGGCCCACACCAAAGAACTTTTTGAATAACGCGCAGAGACTGCAGCGCCCTGCACATGTGGAGCTTTGGGGTGTGATGCAGTCAATGTGCTGCCCTTAGGCTGGCCCCTGGAGGGCATCCTGCCTCGTTGGTGATGTGCCGCCTCCTCCTCCTCCTCCTCCTCCTCCTCCTCTCTCCTATCAGGCACCCACGTTGAGTCAGTGACCTCATCATCCCCTCCCTCCTCATCACTGGAGCAAACCTGGCAGTATGCTGCAGCAGGGGAGCATGACTGCCAGATTGCTGTCCTTCTTGGGCACCCCCTCTCTCCGTGCTCATGTTACTGCCTTCATCGAGCTCAGTATCATCATCAGAGCCTTCCAAACGCTGGGCATCCTCCTGGAGCATGTACCCAACACTGTGGTCAAACAGTTCGAGGGAATCCTCAGGAGGACATGGTGGAGCTAGGGAAGGAGTCACTGATGACATTGAGCTGAGGGAAGAGGCCGCTGCTTTGCCAGACAAAGCACCCTGGGTGAGAGAGGATGAGGAGGATGAGGACGGCTTGGTCATCCACTCGACCAAGTCTTCCGCATGTTGCGGCTCAACACGGCCAGCTGCCGAAAAAAAGGCCAAGCGTGTCCCATGGCCACGTGCTGATGAGGATGCACCGTCTCCACGACCAGCACTAGACACAGAGCCTGCTTGCCCTCTCTTATTGGCTTGTGACTGTCTGCCTCTCCTTCTTGGCCTTCCAGACATACTAATGGCCTGTAGCTGCACTAAGCTGGGATAGAACACCTGTAATTTTCTTCAGGTAGCTTTATATACTGTAACCAAACAAGCCTGCCTGTCAGTAGGAAGATAACAGGAACGGATCTAGCTGAACACTGTGAGCAGGACGCACTGTACTAAATGTAAATAGTCTAGCTGCCTGACCGTGGTACTAATAGGATCAAATAGAACACCTGTAATTTTCTTCAGGTAGCTTTATATACTGTAACCAGACAAGCCTGCCTGTCAGTAGGAAGATAACAGGAACGGATCTAGCTGAACACTGTGAGCAGGACGCACTGTACTAAATGTAAATAGTCTAGCTGCCTGACCGTGGTACTAATAGGATCAAATAGAACACCTGTAATTTTCTTCAGGTAGCTTTATATACTGTAACCAGACAAGCCTGCCTGTCAGTAGGAAGATAACAGGAACGGATCTAGCTGAACACTGTGAGCAGGACGCACTGCACTAAATGTAAATAGTCTAGAAGATAACAGGAACGGATCTAGCTGAACACTGTGAGCAGGACGCACTGCACTAAATGTAAATAGTCTAGAAGATAACAGGAACGGATCTAGCTGAACACTGTGAGCAGGACGCACTGCACTAAATGTAAATAGTCTAGAAGATAACAGGAACGGATCTAGCTGAACACTGTGAGCAGGACGCACTGCACTAAATGTAAATAGTCTAGAAGATAACAGGAACGGATCTAGCTGAACACTGTGAGCAGGACGCACTGCACTAAATGTAAATAGTCTAGAAGATAACAGGAACGGATCTAGCTGAACACTGTGAGCAGGACGCACTGCACTAAATGTAAATAGTCTAGAAGATAACAGGAACGGATCTAGCTGAACACTGTGAGCAGGACGCACTGCACTAAATGTAAATAGTCTAGAAGATAACAGGAACGGATCTAGCTGAACACTGTGAGCAGGACGCACTGCACTAAATGTAAATAGTCTAGAAGATAACAGGAACGGATCTAGCTGAACACTGTGAGCAGGACGCACTGCACTAAATGTAAATAGTCTAGAAGATAACAGGAACGGATCTAGCTGAACACTGTGAGCAGGACGCACTGCACTAAATGTAAATAGTCTAGAAGATAACAGGAACGGATCTAGCTGAACACTGTGAGCAGGACGCACTGCACTAAATGTAAATAGTCTAGAAGATAACAGGAACGGATCTAGCTGAACACTGTGAGCAGGACGCACTGCACTAAATGTAAATAGTCTAGAAGATAACAGGAACGGATCTAGCTGAACACTGTGAGCAGGACGCACTGCACTAAATGTAAATAGTCTAGAAGATAACAGGAACGGATCTAGCTGAACACTGTGAGCAGGACGCACTGCACTAAATGTAAATAGTCTAGAAGATAACAGGAACTGATCTAGCTGAACACTGTGAGCAGGACGCACTGCACTAAATGCAAATAGTCTAGAAGATAACAGGAACGGATCTAGCTGAACACTGTGAGCAGGACGCACTGCACTAAATGTAAATAGTCTAGAAGATAACAGGAACGGATCTAGCTGAACACTGTGAGCAGGACGCACTGCACTAAATGTAAATAGTCTAGAAGATAACAGAAATGGATCTAGCTAAACTGAATACAGTGTATATATATATATGCAACACCTGGGATGCATATATATACACAATACACTGTAAGTGCAGCTAACTGACTGACTGTTCTGCCTAATCTATCTAACTCAAATCAAATGACACTGTCTCTCTCTCTCTCTCTATCTCTCAGCACACCGGAACACACACTACACAGGGCCGCCGTGCAGGCGGCCTTATATAGTGTGGGGCGTGTACTAAATCCCCTGAGCCATAATTGGCCAAAGCCACCCTGGCTTTGGCCAATTACAGCTCTTTCTACTGACGGCGCTGTGATTGGCCAAGCATGCGGGTCATAGTGCATGCTTGGCCAATCATCAGCCAGCAATGCACTGCGATGCCGCAGTGAATTATGGGCCGTGACGCGCCACACGAATTTGGCGCGAACGGCCCATATCGTTCGCAATTCGACGGACGGTCGAACAGCCGATGTTCGAGTCGAACATGGGTTCGACTCGAACACGAAGCTCATCCCTACTGAGGAAGCATAAATCTATTTTTTTGTGTGATTTGAGCATCATATAGTTTGTCAATAGTGGAGGGCAATGAGGAATTGTACAAACCTTCCAATCTATTTTGTCCACAATTTGACCAGCGCTGGTGTCTTATTTACAGTACTGTGCAAAAGTTTTAGGCAGGTATGAAGAAATGCTGTAAAGTAAGAATGCTTTCAAAAATATGTTTTAATTGTATATATTTATCGATTTACAAAATGCAAAGTGAGTGAATAGAAGAAAAATCTAAATTAAATTAATATTTGGTGTCACTGCCCTTTGGCTTCATGCCAGTATCAATTCTTGCAATTGCACAATTTGTACACTTGCACAAAGTCAGGGATTTTGTAGGATTAGAGTTAGGTTTATGATTAACCAATTATGCCAAACAGGTGCTAATGATCATCAATTTCATATGTAAGTTGAAACACAGTCATTAACTGAAACAGAAACAGCTATGTAGAAGGCTTAAAACTGGGTGAGGAACAGCCAAACTCTGCTACTAAGGTGAGGTTGTGGAAGACAGCTTTATGTCGATTGTCATGCACTAGGGATTGGACAAACGGACCCCTGTTTGGTTCGCAGCAGAACTTTCGAATAATAATTGGCCTTGCTGTAAAAAATTGCAATGATATGCACCTGTGAAACAGGTGTTGAAAAATTGGTCATTGGGTGTTAATTGCGCCTATGAAACCTATACCAAAAACATTCTTCCAGATGAAATGATTGAACACCCTCAAAGCTAGGCAGCCTCGAAGTCCTGCAGAGATTCGACATCCTAAAAAGACTTAATCATTGACATTGGCATCACGGGCTTCATAGCTGGTCAAACGGTCCACGGAGTCTGTGGACAGATGTGTTTTATGATCAGTAACGAAACCTCCTGCAGCACTGAATGCCCGTTCTGAAAGCACGCTGGATGCAGGGCAGCCTAACAACTCAATAGCATATTGGGCAAGTTCTGGCCAGTGGTCTATTCTCATGACCTAGTAAGTCAGTGGATCGTCAGCTGGAAAGCTCTCCATCTCTGTTTTGGCCCCGAGGTAATTGTCCACCATGTGATGCAGACGCTGCCAATGGCATATGGAAGCTGACAGCCCTGGGCGGCGAGGACTAAAAAAATTCTGAAATGCCTCACTTAGGCAAACACCTTCTCCAACGCTTCTCTCTTGACCAACAGAAGACTCAAAACAACATTTTCCACGACACTGTAACCTACTGGAGTCAGGAAAAACGTTCAATAAAATCCTCTTTAACGTGTCCTCAAGAGATTTTATCTTCTGCATTCTCTATGGGGATGGGATGAGTTCTGAGACCTTCCCCTTATAACGGTGGTCAAGGAGGGTTGCCAACCAGTAATCATTCTTCTCCTTTATGCCACATATTATTGGGTCCTTTGGCAGGCTTTGAAGCATGAGGTTGCCCATGCCCCTCAAATTTGCCAAGGCTTGAGAAGCAAAATCTGGAACTTCCTCCTCCTGGCCACGTACTACTCTCAAGGGTCCTGGGGTTGGGAAGCCATCACTTACAGATTAACGCATGTCTTCCTCTTCTTTGAAACCTATGAAAGTTCCAGAATCCTCCTCCTCATCCTCCTCCCCTCTCTCCTCCTGTATGTTCTGTGACATAGGAATGATGGTGTCTGGATAAAGTGGGCCTTGAGAGTAAAGGAAGTGCTCCTCTTCCTCCTGCTGCTCTGCCTCCAGTGCCCTGTCCATAATGCCACACAGAGTCTGCTCCAGCAGGAACACAACAGGGATTGTGTCACTGATGCATGCACTGTCACTGCTCACCATCCTTGTGGCCTCCTCAAATGGTGACAATACAGTGCATGCATCCTTAAAGATCAGCTATTGGCGTGGGGAAAAAAAACAGAGGCGGCCTGAGCCTGTCGTCGTGCCGTACTGGCACAGCTACTCGTTCACGGCCCTCTGCTGCATGTATAGCTGCTGCAGCATTCCCAAATCAGTACCATTTGAAAGTATTCAGGCAGGCCCTTGCACTACATGCTTTGGGGAATTCATACAGAAATGTGACCACAAAAGAGGTAGGTATAGTGTGTATGGGTTTGGCAAAGTCAGCAGATAGAGGATTGTTATTGTTGACTTAGCGGTTGGGGGGGTTCCAAATGAGTTTGGGACCCAAAAAAAAAGCCTCTGTCACTCTGCCAGAATTTAAGGGCACAAGTAACATTTTTACACATTTTAGGGGGTGTTTAGGGTAAATCACTACAATGGAGCTGACCAAATACATTGTTAAGTGACTAGGCGAGGTGGATATAGGCCCAGGAGAGCATGCTGGGGAGGTAAGTGAAGGCAAATATGCATGAAGGACAAAAAAAAATGTTAAAAAATTCCAGCATGCATGAGGACAAAGGGGACATTCACAGCATATTACAATCATGATAATTAGGGAATGATGAAAGAAATACAATATATTAACAAACATTAAATACATATAATGAGATGTTAAAGGATAAATCGTACCTTATTATAGTCCTTCTGCAGAACATGTCTCTGGGATAATGATCCCCAGAGCCTGGGGAGAGATCCCTGTCGAGAACTTGAGGTCCTGCAGGCTTCTCCCCATCGCCAAGTACCGCAACGTGGCGACTAACCTCTGCTCCGGAGTGATGGATTGCCTCATGCAGGTGTCCTGCCTGCTGATATAAGGGGTCAGCAAAGCCAACAAACAGTGAAAAATGGGGTCCGTCATCCGGAGAAAGTTCCTGAAATCATCAGGATTATTCTCACGGAGCAAAGACATGTGACAGAATTGGTCACACTGGAGTAACCAATTCTTGGTCCATGAACTCCTCCCCACCCTGTTCATGGACTGGGCTTGTGTCAAAGTAGGAACCCCAACACCAAGCCCCCACACAGCACGAACGCTACGATGAGTACATACACGCAACATGGCTTCAAAACGGTCGGCTGGTCAGAACGAAGTAACAGAACGCACTGAAGAACAGCAAGGCCTGTGAAGAGCGACCTGAAAATCAGTAACGAGCTGACAAGAACACACTGAATAAACCAATGGGAACTCACTGCACGCATTGAAGACCAGATACAAACCCACAAGCACAAACTGAACAGCAGAAAAACGATCTGAAAACCATGAGTCTGAAAATTGTCTCTCACCAAACTTTTACTAACATGAGATTAGCAAAAGGAGTCCAAAGGGTGGTGTGCTTGGTATTGAACTGCCCTTTTATAGACCTGTCGTACGTGGTGTACGTCACCGCGTTCTTGACGTTCGGAAATTCCGGCAACTTTGTGCAACCGTGTGTATGCAAGACAAATTTGAGCCAACATCCGTTGGAAAAAATCCGATGGATTTTGTTGTCGGAATGTCTGATCAATGTCCGATGTGAGTACAGGGCATTACAGTCCAATCAGCTGATTCATTTTGTGCTGGAGGTTGGATTACTGACAAAGTGCATTCCTGAGAACTGAGTGAGAAGGGTGTTGTATTGTATTTGAGCAGAGGAGAAGAGATATTGTCATTGTGTGTGTTAATAGAATCAATAAACAAACAACTTTCCAAACTACAAATCATTATCACGAATATATATACTTACATGAATATCGAATTTCAACTAATACGAAAGAAATTATAGCAGATACAACAAATGAATTCAACGTGATTCAAGATTCAGTATAACGAATATCGACACTCTACAGAAATAGCGAATTATCCGAAAACGAATTAACGTAACATAACGAATATAACAGAACAAAATTATGTATTTTACGAATGACAACAAACCGAAACTAAACAACATTTTCCAAGTCTACTCTGCATCACTAGGCAATAACTTGCTGCTGGAGTGGGACTGTCTTCATATACTGTATGAATTGTGGACTTGTCAGAAACCATGAAATCAAACCGAGACAGAAGTACAGTTAAATCACACTTGTAATAATAAAAGTAAAAAGAACAAACGTAGTAAAAACATAGCCAAAGTTCAGTAACCAGAACAGATAGTCAGCCAAGCCAGAAGTCAGGGATCCCGAGCCAGAAGGGATGTCAGCAAAGCCAGTCTTTAAACAGGAAAGCAGGAGATGTTTCTTGTGATGTTGATCAAGGCGAAGGCAGAGTTCCTCTGGACTGGACGGCTTAAGTAGGCAGGACTGACGAGCAGGATATCAACAGCTGGGTAACTGTGGAGAGAGATGGGGGCTGGCAAATAGCCAACAGCTGAGAAGGAAGGGCTGAGCCCAGCCCTGACAGGACTTTATTTACTTATTTGTTTATAATTATCGCATAAACTTTATGAGTTAATTTTTTTGCTGGCCATTTTATTTGCACCACTGATTTAAAGGGACACTTGTACCTGTGTTGTAGTATGATAAACCCTAGCTAAAGACTAAAAATTCTTTGTATATCTAATATCCTAAATAAGATCAAAAATTCATGCAAAACATGAGCAGCGGATTCTAAATAACCCCAGGTCAAAGATGCAGTATTTTTACAACCAAATATATCATACTCAATGTTATTGTCATTATTCACTTTCAAAATGACTTACAAGAAGTCACAGTCAGCCAATACCATTAAACCTATATGAGGGAGTGGCCTGTAATTTCTGTGTCAGGGGAAAGCAGGGGGTTCCAGCCAGAACACTGCAGAGATCCCAAAAGTGCTGTAAAGATACATAAATTAACCCAAAATACAAAAAAGAAAGACTAAAAAAAAGAAAAAAGTTATATAAGATAAATAAAAAGTCTATCATCTCAGGCTCCACATTCAGGTACATGATATGTAGTCTCAAATTACACCTTTCCCTAATTCTAACCTCTGGAGACAGTGGGAGCACCCAAAACATGATGTAACATGAAACTTAACCAGTTCAGCTCTTTGAACGTACTATGTATGTCCAAAGAGTGAACCTTTAATCACAAGCTGATAGTTGCAGTAGCAGCCATCAGCTTGTGTGGGTTTTGTTCAGCTGGCTCCCGGCTTGAAAGTGAAAGTGATGCGGTGCCTTCTTAGCCGCCAATCACTTTCACAGTGCCAGCTGTGCAGTGCACCCCCCCCCACCGGCTCTTTCACTGTTACTGGGAGCTGTAGACCACAACCACTGGTTTCAAGAGGGGGGGGTGAGTGATGTGAAACCAAGGCAAATCCATGCCCTGAGTTCACATGTAAAGAAAGAAACCAGAAGCAATGATAATTTTGTCACGTCAGATTCACCATTTCTTGGTACAGCCAAGGGACACTTCTAACCAAACTGATCTGTGTTTGGTTACACATGGTGTGATAGGCAGGGGAGACATTCGGGTCTATCAGGTAACATGAAAATTTGCAACTATCACTTTTTTTTTCTACAGGGCCTCTGCTTTCAGAAAAATATATAATTTTCTGGGGGTTTAGGTAAATTTATTGCCAAAAATGAAAATTTTTGCATGTATGCAAAAATGAAAAAAAATGCTCTGGAGCTCAACTGGTGAAGCAATACATTAGCCTTTGATTTTATGAATGATATTTTTTACACGTAATAATGAAATATTGTTATTTTTCTATATGTTTTGGATGCTATATGTAGTGTCTGGAAAATCTTCTTGGTAGTAGCATTTACTGTATGTTTAAAATTGTTTATAGTCTTCTATTGGCCATATGCATGCCAAATTTTATTGAAGCTTTCCATCAGCTTTCAAACATGCTGTTTGCCATCCATAGTTCTTATCATTTCCCAGCTTTGAGAAACAAAATAATCAAAATTCATGTGCAAATTAATCAAAACATCCCTTTGACTGACAATACAGTAGTTGTGACTGATTTTCATTGCAGATTTGGTTGATGGCAACTGAGAAAGACATCGGCATTGGCATCAGATAACCTTGAACAAAAGCTTATGGACAGTTCCAAAATTGCCAACAAATTTGCTTAGTATATTTCCAATATACCGTCTCCTCTTGCATGTGACCAGTTTTGGAGGTATACAGTACATAAAGGAATTCTCCATATTGCTCTGAGTTTAAAACTTTTTTTTAAACTGTAATTTCACAGGATAGGTGACAGTAGGGTATAAAACTGGCAAGAGTAGGCTAGGGACAACACAAAAATGCAGTAAAACTTTAAAGGCTTTCAGGATACACATTTGTAAATGGGGTCCATTCATGTTGATATCAAGCTGCTTGGAACAGCTGATCTTAGTAGCAGTTTTGACATTCAACAATATTTAGGACCTCATCAATCTTCACATACATACGAAGTACAATGTCAGTACATGCAAAATGCATACACTAATAACCTATATGTAATAGCACAAATGCACTTTCAACATTTTCCTATTCAGAGTATCTATTATTTATTGTATGTAACATTTAATTTATGGTGGAAGCACAGTAGCTTGTTTTGATGTGCGGATACCTATACTGTTCTCGCTATTTCAGCATTTGACACAAAGTGAAAGGTTATTTGTCATAGAGGGCTTCTACAAATGACTTGGAAAATCAATGCGTGCAAATGAAAGACATGGAAGACAGAACAATTCTAGGAAGCCTTCGCAAGTCATATGGTTTTTATAATGGGTCTAGGAAAAAAAAGAATGAAAAAAAAGCAATTGGAAAAGTAGTTAAAAATAAAACCAAAAATGAATTTGGTGAATATGCTAGAAAAAAAAAAGTTATACGGGAAAGGAATAGCACTTAAAAAAGATTTTAGCTTTTACTTGTACAGTTTTTAATGTAGTGCTCTAAATACATCACCTTTTGCGTGGCAGTGCTCCAAGGCCAATCAAATATATTATTCGTAGGACACATATTGAAATTTTTAGATAGAGTGCACTAAGAATGTTGAACAGATGGCCACATTGAAGAAATTGGCTTGTTGCTATAGCAAAATATTTCTTTTTTTTTAAATTTGACACAGGGCTTGAAATAAATGTGAACAGTATTCTTAAAAGTTAAAAAATGTGTTTATACACACTACAATGAAGGAGAACTATAAGGTGGTATAATACATACAAATGTTATAAATATTAAAGCTGAATTACAGGCAAACAACTACATACATAGATTAAAAAATACAAGGGAGCTGTTTTACCTGACAAAGGGTTTGTATTTGTAGCCATTCAATCCTGATATTTACATATCTCTGCCAGGCTGATGGACTGACTTTTCTATACTGCAGTTAAGAACATAGCTAGGCCATTACACTGCCCCCTGCCTGTCAATGGGCAATGAAAAAGCAAGACTGATGAGGAGTTTTCTATGCTACCCTGTTTCCCCGAAAATAAGACCTAGCGTGATTGTCAGTGATGGCTGCAATATAAGCCCTACCCCCAAATAAGCCCTAGTTAAAGTCCTTGTAGGTCTTCTTTTCAGGGTAGGGCTTATTTTCGGGGAAACAGGGTAGGCCTTATTTGGGGGGTAGGGCTTATATTGCAGCCATCACCGACAATCACGCTAGGTCTTATTTTCAGGGAAACAGGGTATCTCCTACTGCAAGCATGTTTCTTGTCAGCACATCCTCATATAACATACCTGATTGATCCAAGTGCACCCCCTCCAAGAGGCTGAAATTAAAGGCATTCTACACTTTCAAATGTTCTTTGTTAATTTAACTAGGATGTAAATATATTACGTATGTATGTAAATATATTATATTGGATATAATTATATCATGTAATTATATCAATTATGTCCTTTGTTTGCTTTACCTTGTAATCATGGGCTCACATGTTGGTTCTGCAGTTTTTGGTTTCATAGCTGATCGATGTCCCTATGTCCATGTATTCATTCACCTAGGTTGTCCCTATTTGCTAAAAGGACACATGTAGGAGTACTAATGTTAATAAAAACTGCATGGTAAACTCTCTGTGTGCCTGAATGTTCTGTTTGTGTCTGTGTCAGATCTAATCGCTGTGTGGCTCTCACATGCATCAGCGCTAGACTAATGCCTCATACACACGGTCTGATTTTCCGACGGAAAATGTGTGATAGGACCTTGTTGTGGGAAATTCCGACCGTGTGTAGGCTCCATCACACATTTTTCATCGGATTTTCCGACACACAAAGTTTGAGAGCAGGCTATAAAATTTTCCGACAACAAAATCCGTTGTCGGAATTTCCGATCGTGTGTACACAAATCTGATGCACAAAGTGCCACGCATGCTCAGAATAAATAAAGAGATGAAAGCTATTGGCTACTGCCCCGTCTATAGTCCCGACGTACATGTTTTACGTCACCGCGTTCAGAATGATCGGATTTTCCGACAACTTTGTGTGACCGTGTGTATGCAAGGCAAGTTTGAGCCAACATCCGTCTGAAAAAATCCTAGGATTTTGTTGTCGGAATGTCCGATTAATGTCAGACCGTATGTACGGGGCATAAGAGTCCCAGGGATTTTGGGATATGTAGTTTTTTACAGGAAATGTCAGTTCTTATATTACAGACGGAGATCATGGATTAACCTGTGTTTTAACACAAACATTAACTTCTAACACCAGAATGTGAAGATTTACTCTATTTTAGGCTGTGCCTACAGGCCAACAAATAACACCATTAAACTACATGATCAATTTAGATCTTATGCAGGTGAAAACACGTGGTGTAGATAGGAAGTATTAAAATGGCATTAGGTCAGTAGCTGTATTTAAAATATAATTATTTTATTTTGAAACAAATACATAATTGCATTAATTTGTACCTGTGTGGTTACCTCTTTGTATGATCATGGTGACTCTCTGTATTTAATGCTTTGACTCATTGAACCAAAATTATAAATACAATATATATATTTTTTGCTTTATCTGTTTGTTCCTGGTCAACAACTGAGAAGGTATTGAAACTTTAGAGTCATAGCAGTCAGGCAATTAGCATTTTCTGGGGGTGATTAGAGAGGACAGTTCCTATATTTCTCTCTTGACAGATTTACCTCAAAGAAAGCTGATGCAATTACAATTATTTTTTTTAAAGACGAGCCTCTGAAATCTCTTACGAGAGATCTATTCTCTTTGCACTGAGAGAGCAGTAGCTATATTGTCCCTAAGATTCTTTTTTATTTGTTTTTTGCATAAAGATTTTATTGTAGTTTTTCAAGAAACTTAGAGTACATCGTATTATAGCAAAATAGGAAAAATGGTTCCAATTGTAACACATCATACTGTATAGTTGTATACAGATTACATACACAAAAGTAAAAGGAAAAAGAAACGAGGTGTAATACAACATTAGCATAACAATCAATGTTCAAAATTGAAGAATATAGTGGTCTTACTATTGATTTTGTAACCGAATCTACTCTCCATACTGGCAAGCTACCTGTCTAGAAGTCTATCAGAACCAACTGAAAATGCGGGTTCTTATCCTATCCTATTCATATCCTAATCGTTCAGTAAGCTTATGGTGGTCCAGAGATCAGAGCCGACTACTCCAGTCTGACCTTAGCTCCACAACCGCTATGTAGTAGGGCTCAGGTAAGAAAGAAAAGAGATAGTAAAAAGAAAAGAGGGGAGGGGGGAGAGGGAACGTACACAAAAGAACAGATGGAGAGGGGGTGAGGGCCCTACCAGCTACCCCCTCCATCTATTGCTTGCTAAAAAGCGTGTCATATGGGGTCCACCATGAGCACCAGATGTACTGTCATAGAGAAAGATGCATCTTGATGACAGGTCAAACATTGTTTCCAATCAGTTCTTGATACAGCTGAGATTTTTTATAAGTGATCCATGCCTCCCAAGTAGTGGAAAAGCTGGAGATTCTATCTTGCTTTATAGTAGCTCCTCCATTGCCGCTATGCGGTCGATGCGTAATGCCCATTTTTTGAGTGAAGGAGGCAATGTGGACCTCCAATGCACCAGTATACAAAGCCTAGCAGCGTTTATCATATGCATAGCTACCGACTTATAATATCTCTTTTTGGGCATTTTAGAGAAATGAAGGAGGTATTGTGCTGGTGAAAACTCAAATTGGAGCGAAGAGATGGCTGTCGTCACTTCATGCACCTTACTGCAATATGGCTTAATAAGTGGGCACGACCACCAAATGTGGAGAAAAATGCCTATTTCCTTTTCACATCTCCAACAGTGGTTTGGTACCATCGGAAAAATCCTGTGAGGCCGCTCTGGAGTCTTATACCATCTTGTTTAAAGCTTATACCCATTTTCCTGTGTGTTTACATTCAGAGAACCTTTGTGGATAAACAAGTGAATGCAGGTATATAGTAAATTCCGCGCTCAGGATAAAGTGGGTTGCAGCCCCCCTATTGGGTTCCCATGGGAACTTAAAAAACTAAAGATAAAAGGTGGGGTAATTGGCACCACCCTGTGAACCACTAGATGACATTATTATAAAGGACAATATGGAGGGTACCAAACTGAGGCTTCCTTAAAAACCAAAGGTGTGTGTATAAAGTACCCCCAATATTGCAAAAGATGTGATGCATCAAAACAAACCCAAAAGTGTGTGTGACAGGTACACCAAATTATATAAATAATCAACCAAGTAATTAAAGAAAAAGAAAAGTTAGTGTATTTCTCAATAAAGCTTAGACTAACAGCTCAGCATATAACTAATGTAACAAAAATAATACCTCAATTGCCCAGCCAAATATACCAAGCAGTATTATGTGGTATGCCCAAATAGTTGTATACACAAAGAATGTAAATTAAATAGATATATAAACACACCACCGTAAATGAAGTGCAAAGTACATCCACACCTACGTATATATATCAAACAAAATAAGTTTAAACAATAAAAATTAGGTTAAAAATATATAATTCAATCCAAAAATTCCAAGTCCCACATGTAAAAATTAAAATAGAAAAAATGTGATCCCAAAATGTCCAAAAATGACATATAGCAGGTGACTTCAGTGCTCAGCACGTAATGTGACTCTTGGTGCTCCCCCCAGTGGGTCCCCACTCACCATACGTAGTTACCCCTGCAGGGGTGATAGGCAAAGAGTGGGTGTCTGTGAATAAACCTCCTCCTCGGCTTTCTGTGCTATCCCATCAGTTCCTCCATCAGGCTTTTCAACTGTCCTCTCAAGCTCAGGGGTGCACTTCAAACAGGACCTCCCAGATCGTTCCACAGTATCTCAAAGCAGGTCCTCATAGGAAGAAACAAGGGGCTCCCATAGTGCAGTATTTAAAAATGTAGTTTATTAAAAATGTATATAAAAACAGCGGCTTCCCATCGCCGGTTAAGCAAAATACAAAAGTGCAATGAGAAGTGTGCAGGAAGAGCCGGTCTGTGGCGTGCATACCACCTGCATTCCAGGCTCTCTGCTTCTGGGTATGACATAAAAGCATGGCTCCGCCTTACGCGTTTCGTCAGTGGAAGTTCTCAAAGGCGGCGCCATCTATTCACATCTCCTATAGGCGGACGGACATGCCGGTACCTCCCCTTCACGAAAACCAGCAAATAAGCGGTCAAAATCACCTGGGGAATAGGATGGCCATACCAGTACGTAACAGGCGGCAGGCCCCCATATCAAAATACCCCATGTCCGTTCGTCTTAGAACGATACACAGACAAAATACATAAGAGGCATAGCAAACATGATTGACAAAAATATATAAATATGCTGCCACAGGTATATAATACAATGAGTGTGATAACTAACCATATGGGTGAATCCACTGAATGGTAATTATATCATATATAGAAGAGAAAGGGGAATAAAGTGGCCAACTATGGTAGTACATCTAAGCCTGCCACACTGATAAGGGCTAGAGCAATACCAGATACTATGATGTAAACCCTTATATGCAGCCATAAGTAACCCAAGAGGTGGTGTAATTGGAAGCAACTCTTCCATTAAGAAGAGCTGCTTACATGCCGAGCATACAAAGATGGCCACAGTATGCAGAACAGCTACAGATAATGTGGAATAATCCCAGCAATAAAAATCAAACTAAAATAAAATTTAAAAAGCTGTGGCCAAAGTTCTAATATAACCCTCAAGTGAATGCAATCCCAACTAGTGTCCTCTATCTCTATGTCCAAAGCGGATTCACAGAATGCATTATTTGAATGTATAGAGGAGTATGGCTCCCCAAACATGGAGGCGTATAGCGCCAAGATCACATGACTCTGGGGCGACGAGCTCGAACACAGTGATTTTGAATACCGTAGGAGCTTTCACGTATCTTTCTCTTCTCGCTGGATCATCTAGAACGTGTTTTAGTTGAATATAGCCCCAGAAGGGCAAAGACTTAGTGGGTGATTTACGAAAGCTGTGCACCATCAGTAGAGGCACACAGCGAGGCGCAACGCACATTTCCATATTTATGACATGGTTTACTCTAGTGATGTCAGCGCACAGGAGAATGCAATCTGTGCACCACTATGGACATGGCGCATGGCATCTCCAATTCAATATTACCAAAAGATGGAGGTGCCAATATTATGGGGTGATGTGAGGAAGTTTAGTGACAACTGCCCAACTAACAAATATGGCCAAAATAGAATAAAAGTAAAGAAAGCCTTCTGTGCCTGCAAGTACGATTAGAACTACGTGTGATCAATGTAAGCAGTGCGCATGCACAAGCGGCTCTTGCGCTTGTTTACATGAGTTTGATTACTGCGTGGCCAAAATCTTAATAAATTACCACCACGCGCATCGGGTCCCCCGCCTTGCAGCCCTCTGGTGGCCGAAAACGGGTAGGACGTACCCGTATGGGATTTCGCCCAGGAGAGCCATTGTGCCGCAGTATATCTGCGTGACACGGTTGGCAAATGGATAGTGTGTGTGTGACAAATTTTTATGTTTTATGTGTTTTTTTAATAATTTGTTTTGCTGATGCATGCTCAATCCAATTAATACAGTTTACACGCCCCCCCAAACAATTTTCATGCAACAGATTTCCCAGCTGCAGCTTAACTAGGCTGATTGGCATGGCAAACAAAAAAAAAAGTGTGATTTGTCTAAAAGCCACTTTCCTGGTGCTTTCAAGGCAGCATATGGATGGATTATGCGTATGCTGCCATGGATAGGTACCAGGAAAGGAAAATTACAGAGAGGTAAGTATTAAATTTCCCATTTTAGCGCAATGGTTCTCAGCCTCAGTCCTCAAGTACCCCCCACAGGAAATGTTTTGGGAATTTATCTTAGCTAAAATAGCTGTCCAAAATACCAAGCCATTGACTGTGATTTAAAGCACCTGTGCAAGATGAAGGAAAACCTGCAAACATGGCCTGTTGGGGGTGCTTGAGGAAAGGGTTGAGAACCACTGATTTAGAGCACTGAGCTAAAATATAGCTCAAGACAATCCTATTCTAATTGTGGGTATTTGAGGGAAACCAAGTGAGTGTTAGAACCCCTGCTTGTCTTTTTTAGGTTGGGCTTTGTGTCTCTTTTCTGAAAATTGGCTTCACTTCCTGTCACATAGCTAAACAGGAAGTGAGGGTAAAACCCTACCAATGTCTTTCCTTGGGGACACACAGGTCAATCTAACTAGTGTCCCCATTAAGCAAATTGCACTGTTGGGGGTGCTTGAGGAAAGGGTTGAGAACCACTGATTTAGAGCACTGAGCTAAAATATAGCTCAAGACAATCCTATTCTAATTGTGGGTATTTGAGGGAAACCAAGTGAGTGTTAGAACCCCTGCTTGTCTTTTTTAGGTTGGGCTTTGTGTCTCTTTTCTGAAAATTGGCTTCACTTCCTGTCACATAGCTAAACAGGAAGTGAGGGTAAAACCCTACCAATGTCTTTCCTTGGGGACACACAGGTCAATCTAACTAGTGTCCCCATTAAGCAAATTGCACTCTATTACTTTGTTGTGTACACCCCAAATTATTAGATATTTTGGGGTTTATTAAAGGCAAATACACTCTGTACTCACTGTAAATCTGAGTGGAAGCACTGGTGATTTTATCATCCAAATATGTAGAAGCAAAGATGCTGTTTTTTTATTTTCCTTGCATGTCCCCCTCAGATCTCCAGCAACTGCACTTCCAAGTGCACATGTAGTGCAAAGTGGAGTTGTCTTTAGTAAATAAACCCCAAAGTCCAAGATACCTAATAATTTGGGGTGTACACAGCAAAATATTAGAATGCAATTTACCTAATGCGGAAACTATTTAGATTGACCTGTGTTCCCCAAGGAAAGACATTGGTAGGGTTTTACCCTCACTTCCTGTTTGGCTATGTGACAGGAAGTGAAAAAATTTGAAGGAGAAACTGGCAACATTTGAGAGGTGTCTTTACCCCATCTGGGGTGCAGACATCCCCAAAAACTGACAAGACTTCAAATCCCTCTGCACTCTATCCCCAAGCAAAAATAAGAAAGGATTTCATTTAGTTTAACTTTGCAAAGACACATTCCTTCAACTGTGATGCATGTCAATGCCCATTTAGACCTTATTTAATAGAAAACACCAGTTGCCTTTCACTATAAACATTTGTTAGTCCAGTTCTGGAAATCTGCATCTGCTTTACTATTAATTGCCATAAAAATTGGGTTCCTACAGCTAGATGCACCGAATGCATCTAGATGCACGACCGATGTGTATGTGAGATGCGCATCTGCTGTGTGCACGCAGGTATGTACTCGTGGCGCATCTGGTTCCCTGAAGCGGTGGCCAGCACACAGGAATGACATCACGCCCCTCCAGGAAGTTGTTAGTACTGCTGATAATTTCTTCCCACCACCATGCCCCGCTCACTGTTCTCTGAGAAAGAAATGATCCTTATTTGCAAATCAAGATCATTTTTTATTTATTTTTACATGGGGTGGTGTTTGTATGGGTCATGTGTGTATGTCTAAATGATTTGGCCTCAAAACACACACCTACTTCCTGTGTACAGATTCTCTTCCGGGCCAATGTATATTGCTTCCTGCTTCAGTTTGTGTGTATATATAGATATATCTATAGATGTAGGTTCTTGTGTCCACCAGCAGAGAGAAGTTGGGTAGATGCCACACTCCCAATTCTGGAGGGATAATAATAGTCTAGCACAGGGGTCTTCAAACTGCAGCCCTCCAGTTGTTCAGGAACTACAATTCACATCATGCCTAGTCATGTCTGTGAATGTCAGAGTTTTAAAATGCCTCATTGGATGTGTAGTTCCGCAACAGCTGGAGAACCATAGTTTGAAGATTCCTGATCACTCTAGGATGTGCCTTGTATAATGAATGGCCAAGAAATTTTGTTTTGAAAATACAAGTGGGTCATGGCTAGGGATGAGCCGAACACCCCCCGGTTCGGTTCGCACCAGAACCTGCGAACGGACCGAAAATTCGCACGAACGTTAGAACCCCATTGACGTCTATGGGACTTGAACGTTTGAAATCAAAAGTGCTCATTTTAAAGGCTAATTTGCATGGTATTGTCCTAAAAAGGGTTTGGGGACCCGGGTCCTGCCCCAGGGGACATGTATCAACGCAAAAAAAACTTTTAAAAACGGCCGTTTTTCGGGAGCAGTGATTTTAATGATGCTTAAAGTAAAAAAAAAAAAAGTGAAATATTCCTTTAAATATCGTACCTGGGGTGTGTCTATAGTATGCCTGTAAAGTGGCGCGTGTTTTCCGTGTTTAGAACAGTCCCTGCACAAAATGTCATTTTTAAAGGAAAAAATCTCATTTAAAACTGCTTGCGGGTTTAATGTAATGTCGGGTCCTGGCAATATGGATGAAAATCAGTTAGACAAATGGCATGGGTACCCCCCAGTCCATTACCAGGCCCTTTGGGTCTTGTATGGATATTAAGGGGAACCCCGCACCCAAATTAAAATAAGGAAAGGTGTGGGGCCACCAGGCCCTATATACTCTGAACAGCAGTATACAGGCGGTGCAAACAAGACAGGGACTATAGGTTTGTTGTTAAGTAGAATCTGTTTGTAATTTTGAACGGGTACATTTTTAACGTGTTTAGCTCCAGCCAAAAAATCTTTTTTAAGCTTTTTGGAAAACATAGGGAAGGGTTATCACCCCTGTGACATTTGTTTTGCTGTCTGTCCTCCTCTTCAGAAGATTTCACCTCACTTTTTGTTCCAATGACAAATGTTTTTTGAAAATTTGGGTTTTTTTGTGGAACAAGGATTGGAAAGCATCAGTGGAAAGGAGAAATGTTTTTCCCATATTAACTCTTACAGGAGAGAATTTCCCTTCCTAGGGGTAGATTTCATCTCACTTCCGGTTGTCTCCTTCCGTTTGCAAGTAGGAGTCGTTTGTAAGTTAGATGTTTGAAAGTAGGGGCCTGCCCTATATACTCAGCAGAAATTTAGGCCTTAGGTGTTGTTGTGGCCACAACACTGTAAGCCCTCACAGGGCCCTGCTGTGAAATATTAGATCAAGAATTGTAATTACATGCTCCTGTTGAACAGGGGCAGAAAAATTGGGCCTTTGGTGGTGGTGGTGGTGGTGGTGGTGCTGGTGCCACAACACTTTAAGTCCTCACTCGCTCTTGGTGGGCGCAGAAATGGGCCTTGCTGTGAAATATTAGATCAAGAATTGTAATTACATGCCCCTGTTGAACAGGGGCTGAAAAATTAGGCCTTAGGCACTGGTGCTGGTGCCACAACACTGCAACCCCTCACAGAAACTCTAGTTGGAACACAGGAACGAGCCCTGCTGCAAAGTATTGCATCAAAAATTGTGATTACACGCCCCTGTTAAACAGGGGCTGAAAAATTGGGCCTTAGGCACTGGTGGTGGCGCCCAGAACCAAAAATGTTCTTACAAGCTATCAGCGTGATCATTGAGGAGGAAGAGGATAATTACTCAGGGATAGTCACTCAGCATCAGCATAGGCAGTCTTTGAAGGGATCTGAGCTTTCAAAAAAAATTATTCGGTTACATCAGCATCAGGTGCTTGGTAGCTGGTGGTGATCCAAGACTGATTCATTTTTATGGAGGTCAGTTGATCGACCGAGTCGGTGGACAGACGCACCCTGTGATCGGTTACAAAGCCTCCAGCAGCACTGAATGTGCATTCCGAAAGAACGCTGGATGCAGGACAGGCCAGTAGCTCAATTGCATACTGTGCAAGCTCTGACCAGTGATCCATCCTCAAGACCCAGTAACCCAGAGGATTTTCGTGGGAAAGGTGTCCAAGTCAGATCTTGCCCCTAGGTATTCCTGCACCATGTAAAACAGACGCTGGCTATGGTTGCTGGAACCGATCATACCTTGGGGCTGCGGACCAAAAAATTGTCTGAACGCATCGGTCAGACGGCCACCTTCTCCACCGCTCCTTCTTTGACTGACCGAAGCCTCAGTAATACGTTGTCCAGAAACAGGAGTTTGTAACCTCCCAGTCTCTGGGAACGCGTTGCACAGACCTTTCTGCAAGGCCTCCCGAATATGTTTCATCCTCTGCTCCCTCTGCGATGGCAAGAAAAGGTCCGCAACCTTACCCTTATAACATGGATCAAGGAGGGTTGCCAGCCAGTATTGGTTCTTCTCCTTGATACCACGAATACGAGGATCCTTATGCAGGCTTTGCAGGATCAGGGAGGCCATGCAGCGTAGGTTTGCTGAGGCATTCGGTCCGGAGTCCTCTGGGTCACTAAGGACAACATGGTCCGCAGCCACCTCCTCCCAGCCACGTACAAGTCCATGTGTTTCTTGGGACTGATCCCTTAAAGACTGCTGCTGATGCTGAGTGCCAGGCTCCACCTCCATACTGACACAATCTTCCTCCTCCTCCTCCTCCTCCTCCTCGTTCTCTTCCTGTGTGATCGGCGGGCACGCAGGAACACTGTCTGGATAAAGGGGGCCTTGAGAGTTAAGGAAGTCCTCCTCTTCCTGCCTCTGTTCTGCCTCAAGTGCCCTGTCCATTATTCCACGCAGCGTGTGCTCCAACAGGTGGACAAGGGGGACAGTGTCACTGATGCATGCACTGTCACTGCTTACCATCCTCGTGGCCTCCTCAAATGGTGACAGGACAGTGCATGCATCCCTGATCATGGCCCACTGGCATGGGAAAAAAAAAACAAGCTCCCCTGACCCTGTCCTGGTGCCATAGTCGCACAGGTACTCATTGATGGCCCTCTGCTGCGTGTGCAGCCGCTGCAGCATGGCCAACGTTGAGTTCCACCTGGTGGGCATGTCACAGATTAGGCGGTTCTTGGGGAGGTTAAACTCCTTTTGGAGGTCCGCCAGCCGAGCACTGGCATTATATGACCGGCGGAAATGCACACAGACTTTCCTGGCCTGCCTCAGGACATCCTGTAAGCCCGGGTACCTGCCCAAGAACCGCTGCACCACCAAGTTAAGGACGTCAGCCAAACAGGGCACATGGGTCATTTGTCCCTGTCAGAGGGCAGAGAGGAGGTTGGTGCCAATGTCGCAAACCACCATTCCTGCCTAAAGTTGGCGTGGCATCAACCACCTCTGAACCTGCCCCTGCAGAGCTGACAGAACCTCTGCCCCAGTGTGGCTCCTGTCCTCCAAGCACACCAGCTCAAGCACTGCATGGCATCTTTTGGCCTGTGTACTTGCGTAGCCCCTTGAGCGGCTACGGAGCACCGCTGGTTTCGAGGACAAAGCACAGGAAGAGGCCATGGAGGAAGAAGAAGAGGAGGGGGTGGAGGAGAGAGGTGTGCCACAATCATTAGCATTTTGGAGGCGTGGTGGCGGAACAACCTCCAACACTACTGCACCTTGTCCTGCATCCTTCCCAGCTGCCAGCAGAGTCACCCAATGCGCCGTGAAACTTAGATAATGTCCCTGTCCATGCCTGCTGGACCATGAGTCAGCGGTAATATGCACCTTACCGCTGACCGCCCTGTCCAGCGAGGCATGGACATTGCCTTCCACATGCCGGTAGAGAGCCGGAATCGCCTTCCGTGAGAAAAAGTGGCGTTTGGGTACCTGCCACTGAGGAACCGCACATTCCACAAACTCACGGAAGAGGGCAGAGTCTACCAACTGAAAAGGCAGCAGTTGAAGTGCTAGCAATTTTGCCAAGCTAGCATTCAACCGCTGGGCATGTGGATGGCTGGGAGCAAACTTCGTTCGGCGGTGCAGCAGCTGGGTCAGGGAAATTTGCCTGGTACAATCTGACGTCGGTGTACCAAAAGCAGATAGCCCACAAGTACTTGGCTGTGATACACCTAATTCTACACCTTCATTCCTCTCAGCGCAGGTCTCAGAGAGGACTGAAGGTATAGTGGGGTTGGTGATCTCAGCTGATGAGGAGCAAGGAGAGGTCCTCTTTGTTCTTTGGTGTGGGTCTTTTAGATACGCTTGCCAACGAACTGCATGGCAGGTCAACATATGTCTGGTCAAGCATGTGGTACCCAAGCGGGAGATGTTTTGGCCACGCGAGATACGCTTGAGACATATGTTGCAAATAGCAGCGGTGCGATCTGATGCACTCGTCTCAAAAAAGGCCCACACCAAAGAACTTTTTGAATAACGCGCAGAGACTGCAGTGCCCTGCACATGTGGAGCTTTGGGGTTTGATGCAGTCAATGTGCTGCCCTTAGGCTGGCCCCTGGATGGCATCCTGCCTCGTTGGTGATGTGCCGCCTCCTCCTCCTCCTCCTCCTCTCTCCTATCAGGCACCCACGTTGAGTCAGTGACCTTATCATCCCCTCCCTCCTCATCACTGGAGCAAACCTGGCAGTATGCTGCAGCAGGGGGAGCATGACTGCCAGATTGCTGTCCTTCTTGGGCACCCCCTCTGTCCGTGCTCATGTTACTGCCTTCATCGAGCTCAGTATCACCATCAGAGCCTTCCAAACACTGGGCGTCCTCCTGGAGCATGTACCCAACACTGTGGTCAAACAGTTCGAGGGACTCCTCAGGAGGACATGGTGGGGCTAGTGAAGGAGTCACTGATGACATTGAGCCGAGGGAAGAGGCCGCTGCTTTGCCAGACAAAGTACCCTGGGCATGGGTGAGAGAGGATGAGGAGGATGAGGACGGCTTGGTCATCCACTCGACCAAGTCTTCCGCATGTTGCGGCTCAACACGGGCAGCTGCCGAAAAAAAGGCCAAGCGTGTCCCACGGCCACGTGCTGATGAGGATGCACCGTCTCCACGACCAGCACTAGACCCAGAGCCTGCTTGCCCTCTCTTATTGGCTTGTGACTGTCTAACTCTCCTTCTTGGCCTTCCAGACATACTAATGGCCTGTAGCTGCACTAAGCTGGGATATATATATATATGTACTGATACTGCAGCTAGCAAAATCAACTGCCTGCCTGTAGTATGAGAACACCACCAACCTTCTACAGGTAGCTTTAGCTGAACACTGTGCAGAGCTCGCAAAAAACTAACTTGTAGCTTTTTTAGCTGCCTGCGGTAGTGATAGGATCAGGAAAACACCACCAACCTTCTACAGGTAGCTTTAGCTGAACACTGTGCAGAGCTCGCAAAAAAATAACTTGTAGGTTTAGCTGAACACTGTGAGGAGGACGCACCACACTAACTTGTAGTTTTAGCTGAACACTGTGAGCAGGACGCACTGCACTAACTTGTAGCTTTAGATGAACACTGTGCAGAGGTCTCACTACACTAACTTGTAGGTTTAGCTGAACACTGTGAGGAGGACGCACCACACTAACTTGTAGTTTTAGCTGAACACTGTGAGCAGGACGCACTGCACTAACTTGTAGCTTTAGATGAACACTGTGCAGAGGTCTCACTACACTAACTTGTAGGTTTAGCTGAACACTGTGAGGTGGACGCACCGCACTAACTTGTAGTTTTAGCTTAACACTGTGAGCAGGACGCACTGTACTAACTTGTAGCTTTAGATGAACACTGTGCAGAGGTCTCACTACACTAACTTGTAGGTTTAGCTGAACACTGTGAGGAGGACTATAAGAGGGTAAATCCGCGCTTAGGACGAAGTAGGGGCTGCTGCCTATCTCTAATTAGTACCCCGAGGGGTCTAATTGTGCAATAAATAAGTGAAAGTTGAGACCATAAGCGGCGCTGCCCTCTATGCCAATTTGTGGGTGCCAGATAGGAATAAATCCCACAATTCACACTACGTCAGAGTGACTACGGTACATAAGGCTTCCACCATTAATTGAAGCCTACTGTAGTTTAGGCCAAAAATAAATCATATATATAGGGGTAAGCAGATTAACAAAAACATCAATATCGAAAAGTGCTGGCATATGATGTGTTCCCCTTGCGGGGTACAATGTAATCCAAGGTGGAGATATTCCTAAGTGATAAGATAAATAATCCCTGAGATTGCAGGATTAAAGTGAAACAGTGCAATTAAATATCTTTATGCCCCAGAAATTCAAAAGTATTGGGACAGAATGGCGCCAAAAAATATTCAAAAGTATTGGGACAGTGATAAGAAACAATGAGTGTTGTGCTAATAAGTGTAATGAATATAATCAGTATAATGTGTACATGTCCCCTCCATAAGAATATGCAGGAAATCTTACATAAAACGAAGTTTAGCCCCAATAGTCAAAAGTATTGGGACAGTGAAACGTTTGAAACCGTGAACTGTGATGTGTCCTATGTGCATAACGTGAATTGTCCTTAAGTGTAGATAAACAAATAATATTATACCTCTCCCAATGTTAAATTACAGTATAAAATTAGTAATTGAAAACGTTAGTATATATCAAATAGTGGAGTTAATTGATAAAAAGTTCATAAATGTAATCCATCCAGGACAAATATTGTCAACCAGGTAGGGAAAGACAAAGTTCGGCTGAGACTGCTGTTTTTTCACCCGATAAGGTTACACCCTGGTGACTTCTGTGCAGTTATTCCATAAGGTGACTTGAAGTGCTCGCCCCCCTCTGCTGCCCCACTCACCAGAGATGATCACCCCTACAGGGGTACCGAGCGACAAAGTGGGTGCCTCAGGGCGAAAGATGTTCACTTCCAGGGCGCTTCCTTCTCCTGAGTTTTGTGCGGTCCTTATAGCTGTTCCGGGATAGCTGTGCCCTCTGACATAACCACTCTACTCCAGCAGTAATCAACCTTAAGCTGTTAGACACTCCGGGGGTCCAGAGAAAAGAGAAACACAAGGGGCTGCCTTCGTGAAGTATGTCAATTTCTTTATTCCTTACAAATAAGTTCAGTCCAAGAACAATGCAAGCCAAGCTGTACATAAAAACAGCGCTGTAAGCAAGGAGGGAACCAGCACCGAAGAACAAACGTGCGTCCCAGCTTGCGTTCCAGCGTCCACTTCCGGGTATGACGTGTGAGCGTGACTCGGCGGAGTCACGCTCACACGTCATACCCGGAAGTGGACGCTGGAACGCAAGCTGGGACGCACGTTTGTTCTTCGGTGCTGGTTCCCTCCTTGCTTACAGCGCTGTTTTTATGTACAGCTTGGCTTGCATTGTTCTTGGACTGAACTTATTTGTAAGGAATAAAGAAATTGACATACTTCACGAAGGCAGCCCCTTGTGTTTCTCTTTTCTCTGGACCCCCGGAGTGTCTAACAGCTTAAGGTTGATTACTGCTGGAGTAGAGTGGTTATGTCAGAGGGCACAGCTATCCCGGAACAGCTATAAGGACCGCACAAAACTCAGGAGAAGGAAGCGCCCTGGAAGTGAACATCTTTCGCCCTGAGGCACCCACTTTGTCGCTCGGTACCCCTGTAGGGGTGATCATCTCTGGTGAGTGGGGCAGCAGAGGGGGGCGAGCACTTCAAGTCACCTTATGGAATAACTGCACAGAAGTCACCAGGGTGTAACCTTATCGGGTGAAAAAACAGCAGTCTCAGCCGAACTTTGTCTTTCCCTACCTGGTTAACAATATTTGTCCTGGATGGATTACATTTATGAACTTTTTATCAATTAACTCCACTATTTGATATATACTAACGTTTTCAATTACTAATTTTATACTGTAATTTAACATTGGGAGAGGTATAATATTATTTGTTTATCTACACTTAAGGACAATTCACGTTATGCACATAGGACACATCACAGTTCACGGTTTCAAACGTTTCACTGTCCCAATACTTTTGACTATTGGGGCTAAACTTCGTTTTATGTAAGATTTCCTGCATATTCTTATGATGGGGACATGTACACATTATACTGATTATATTCATTACACTTATTAGCACAACACTCATTGTTTCTTATCACTGTCCCAATACTTTTGAATATTTTTTGGCGCCATTCTGTCCCAATACTTTTGAATTTCTGGGGCATAAAGATATTTAATTGCACTGTTTCACTTTAATCCTGCAATCTCAGGGATTATTTATCTTATCACTTAGGAATATCTCCACCTTGGATTACATTGTACCCCGCAAGGGGAACACATCATATGCCAGCACTTTTCGATATTGATGTTTTTGTTAATCTGCTTACCCCTATATATATGATTTATTTTTGGCCTAAACTACAGTAGGCTTCAATTAATGGTGGAAGCCTTATGTACCGTAGTCACTCTGACGTAGTGTGAATTGTGGGATTTATTCCTATCTGGCACCCACAAATTGGCATAGAGGGCAGCGCCGCTTATGGTCTCAACTTTCACTTATTTACTGTGAGGAGGACGCACCACACTAACTTGTAGTTTTAGCTGAACACTGTGAGCAGGACGCACTGCACTAACTTGTAGCTTTAGATGAACACTGTGCAGAGGTCTCACTACACTAACTTGTAGGTTTAGCTGAACACTGTGAGGTGGACGCACCGCACTAACTTGTAGTTTTAGCTGAACACTGTGAGCAGGACGCACCGCACTAACTTGTAGTTTTAGCTCAACACTGTGAGCAGGACGCACCCCACTAACTTGTAGTTTTAGCTGAACACTGTGAGCAGGACGCACCGCACTAACATGTAGTTTTAGCTGAACACTGTGAGCAGGACGCACTGCACTAACTTGTAGTTTTAGCTGAATACTGTGAGCAGGACGCACCGCACTAACTTATAGTTTTAGCTGAACACTGTGAGCAGGACGCACCGCACTAACTTGTAGTTTTAGCTGAACACTGTGAGCAGGATGCACCACACTAACTTGTAGTTTTAGCTGAACACTGTGAGCAGGACGCACCACACTAACTTGTAGTTTTAGCTGAACACTGTGAGCAGGACGCACCGCACTAACTTGTAGTTTTAGCTGAACACTGTGAGCAGGACGCACCGCACTAACTTGTAGTTTTAGATGAACACTGTGCAGAGGTCTCACTACACTAACTTGTAGTTTTAGCTGAACACTGTGAGCAGGACGCACCGCACTAACTTGTAGTTTTAGCTGAACACTGTGAGCAGGACGCACCGCACTAACTTGTAGTTTTAGCTGAACACTGTGAGCAGGACGCACCCCACTAACTTGTAGTTTTTACTGAACACTGTGAGCAGGACGCACCGCACTAACTTGTAGTTTTAGCTGAACACTGTGAGCAGGACGCACCGCACTAACTTGTAGTTTTAGCTGAACACTGTGAGCAGGACGCACTGCACTAACTTGTAGTTTTAGATGAACACTGTGCAGAGGTCTCACTACACTAACTTGTAGGTTTAGCTGAACACTGTGAGGTGGACGCACCACACTAACTTGTAGTTTTAGCTTAACACTGTGAGCAGGACACACCCCACTAACTTGTAGTTTTAGCTGAACACTGTGAGCAGGATGCACCGCACTAACTTGTAGTTTTAGCTGAACACTGTGAGCAGGACGCACCACACTAACTTGTAGTTTTAGCTGAACACTGTGAGCAGGACGCACCGCACTAACTTGTAGTTTTAGCTGAACACTGTGAGCAGGACGCACCGCACTAACTTGTAGTTTTAGCTGAACACTGTGAGCAGGACGCACCGCACTAACTTGTAGTTTTAGCTGAACACTGTGAGCAGGACGCACCCCACTAACTTGTAGTTTTAGCTAAACACCGTGAGCAGGACGCACCGCACTAACTTGTAGTTTTAGCTGAACACTGTGAGCAGGACGCACTGCACTAACTTGTAGCTTTAGATGAACACTGTGCAGAGGTCTCACTACACTAACTTGTAGTTTTAGCTGAACACTGTAAGCAGGACGCACCGCACTAACTTGTAGTTTTAGCTGAACACTGTGAGCAGGACGCACCGCACTAACTTGTAGTTTTAGCTGAACACTGTGAGCAGGACGCACCCCACTAACTTGTAGTTTTAGCTGAACACTGTGAGCAGGACGCACCGCACTAACTTGTAGTTTTAGCTGAACACTGTGAGCAGGACGCACTGCACTAACATGTAGCTTTAGATGAACACTGTGCAGAGGTCTCACTACACTAACTTGTAGTTTTAGCTGAACACTGTGAGCAGGACGCACCGCACTAACTTGTAGTTTTAGCTTAACACTGTGAGCAGGACACACCCCACTAACTTGTAGTTTTAGCTGAACACTGTGAGCAGGACGCACCGCACTAACTTGTAGTTTTAGCTGAACACTGTGAGCAGGACGCACCACACTAACTTGTAGTTTTAGCTGAACACTGTGAGCAGGACGCACCGCACTAACTTGTAGTTTTAGCTGAACACTGTGAGCAGGACGCACCGCACTAACTTGTAGTTTTAGCTGAACACTGTGAGCAGGACGCACCGCACTAACTTGTAGTTTTAGCTGAACACTGTGAGCAGGACACACCGCACTAACTTGTAGTTTTAGCTGAACACTGTGAGCAGGACGCACCGCACTAACTTGTAGTTTTAGCTGAACACTGTGAGCAGGACGCACCCCACTAACTTGTAGTTTTAGCTGAACACTGTGAGCAGGACGCACCCCACTAACTTGTAGTTTTAGCTGAACACCGTGAGCAGGACGCACCGCACTAACTTGTAGTTTTAGCTGAACACTGTGAGCAGGACGCACTGCACTAACTTGTAGCTTTAGATGAACACTGTGCAGAGGTCTCACTACACTAACTTGTAGTTTTAGCTGAACACTGTAAGCAGGACGCACCGCACTAACTTGTAGTTTTAGCTGAACACTGTGAGCAGGACACACCATACTAACTTGTAGTTTTAGCTGAACACTGTGAGCAGGACGCACGCCACTAACTTGTAGTTTTAGCTGAACACTGTGAGCAGGACGCACCGCACTAACTTGTAGTTTTAGCTGAACACTGTGAGCAGGATGCACTGCACTAACATGTAGCTTTAGATGAACACTGTGCAGAGGTCTCACTACACTAACTTGTAGTTTTAGCTGAACACTGTGAGCAGGACGCACCGCACTAACTTGTAGTTTTAGCTGAACACTGTGAGCAGGACGCACCGCACTAACTTGTAGTTTTAGCTGAACACTGTGAGCAGGATGCACCGCACTAACTTGTAGTTTTAGCTGAACACTGTGAGCAGGACGCACCGCACTAACTTGTAGTTTTAGCTGAACACTGTGAGCAGGACACACCGCACTAACTTGTAGTTTTAGCTGAACACTGTGAGCAGGACGCACCCCACTAACTTGTAGTTTTAGCTGAACACTGTGAGCAGGACGCACCGCACTAACTTGTAGTTTTAGCTGAACACTGTGAGCAGGACGCACTGCACTAACTTGTAGTTTTAGCTGAACACTGTGAGCAGGACGCACCGCACTAACTTGTAGTTTTAGCTGAACACTGTGAGCAGGACGCACCCCACTAACTTGTAGTTTTAGCTGAACACTGTGAGCAGGACGCACCGCACTAACTTGTAGTTTTAGCTGAACACTGAGCAGGACGCACTGCACTAACTGTAAATAGTCTAGCTGCCTGACTGTGGTACTAATAGGATCAAAAGAACACCAGCAATTTTCTTCAGGTAGCTGTAAATACTGTAACAAGACAAGCCTGCTTGTCAGTAAGAAGATAACAGGAACGGATCTAGCTAAACTGAATACAGTGTATATATACACTACCGTTCAAAAGTTTGGGGTCACATTGAAATGTCCTTATTTTTGAAGGAAAAGCACTGTACTTTTAAATGAAGCTAACTTTAAACTAGTCCTAACTTTAAACAAATATACTCTATACATTGCTAATGTGGTAAATGACTATTCTAACTGCAAATGTCTAGTTTTTGGTGCAATATCTACATAGGTGTATAGAGGCCCATTTCCAGCAACTATCACTCCAGTGTTCTAATGGTACAATGTGTTTGCTCATTGGCTCAGAAGGCTAATTGATGATTAGAAAACCCTTGTGCAATCATGTTCACACATCTAAAAACAGTCTAGCTCCTTCCAGAAGCTACAAAACTGACCTTCCTGTGAGCAGATTGAGTTTCTGGAGCATCACATTTGTGGGGTCAATTAAACGCTCAAAATGGCCAGAAAAAGAGAACTTTCATCTGAAACTCGACAGTCTATTCTTGTTCTTAGAAATGAAGGCTATTCCATGCGAGAAATTGCAAAGAAATTGAAGATTTCCTACAACGGTGTGTACTACTCCCTTCAGAGGACAGCACAAACAGGCTCTAACCAGAGTAGAAAAAGAAGTGGGAGGCCGTGTTGCACAACTAAGCAAGAAGATAAGCACATTAGAGTCTCTAGTTTGAGAAACAGACGCCTCACAGGTCCCCAACTGGCATCTTCATTAAATAGTACCCGCAAAACACCAGTGTCAACATCTACAGTGAAGAGGCGGCTGCGGGATTTTGGGCTTCAGGGCAGAGTGGCAAAGAAAAAGCCATATCTGAGACTGGCCAATAAAAGAAAAAGATTAAGGTGGGCAAAAGAACACAGACATTGGACAGAGGAAGACTGGAAAAAAGTGTTGTGGACGGATGAATCCAAGTTTGAGGTGTTTGGATCACAAAGAAGAACGTTTGTGAGACGCAGAACAAATGAAAAGATGCTGGAAGAATGCCTGACGCCATCTGTTAAGCATGGTGGAGGTAATGTGATGGTCTGGGGTTGCTTTGGTGCTGGTAAGGTGGGAGCTTTGTACAGGGTAAAAGGGATTCTGAATAAGGAAGGCTATCACTCCATTTTGCAACGCCATGCCATACCCAGTGGACAGCGCTTGATTGGAGCCAATTTCATCCTACAACAGGACAATGACCCTAAACACACCTCCAAATTGTGCAAGAACTATTTACAGCAGAAGCAGGCAGCTGGTATTCTATCGGTAATGGAGTGGCCAGCACAGTCACCAGATCTGAACCCCATTGAGCTGTTGTGGGAGCAGCTTGACCGTATGGTACGCCAGAAGTGCCCATCCAACCAATCCAACTTGTGGGAGCTGCTTCTAGAAGCGTGGGGTGCAATTTCTCCAGCTTACCTCAATAAATTAACAGCTAGAATGCCAAAGGTGTGCAATGCTGTAATTGCTGCAAAAGGAGGATTCTTTGATGAAAGCAAAGTTTGATGTAAAAACAATGTTATTTCAAATACAAATCATTATTTCTAACCTTGTCAATGTCTTGACTCTATTTTCTATTCATTTCACAACGTATGGTGGTGAATAAGTGTGACTTTTCATGGAAAACACAAAATTGTTTGGGTGACCCCAAACTTTTGAACGGTAGTGTATATATATGCAACACCTGGGATGCATATATATACACAATACACTGTAAGTGCAGCTAACTCACTGATTGCCCTGCCTAATCTAGCTAACTCAAATGAAATGACACTGTCTCTCTGTCTATCTATCTCTCTTTCAATGCCGGAACACACACTACACAGGGCCGCCATACAGGCGGCCTTATATAGTGTGGGGCATGTTCTAAACCCCCTGAGCCATAATTGTCTCTCTCTACTGACGGCGCTGTGATTGGCCAAGCATGCGGGTCATAGTGCATGCTTGGCCAATCATCAGCCAGCAATGCACTGCGATGCCGCAGTGAATTATGGGCCGTGACGCGCCACACGAATTTGGCGCAAACGGCCCATATCGTTCGCAATTCGGCGAACGGGCGAACAGACGATGTTTGAGTCGAACATGGGTTCGACTCGAACACGGCGCTCATCTCTAGTCATGGCACATATACATTCCAAATTTGGCTCTTAACCACTTGACCACTGGGCACTTAAACCCCTTAATAACCAGACCAATTTTCAGCTTTCTGTGCTCTCACACTTTGAATGACAATTACTCAGTCATGCAACACTGTACCCAAATGAAATTTTTGTCCTTTTTTTCACACAAATAGAGCTTTCTTTTGTTGGTATTTAATCACTGCTGGGTTCTTTATTTTTTGCACTATAAAAGAAAAAAGACCGAAAATTCTGTAAAAAAATGCATTTTTCTTCAATAACATGTCAGAAAAGTAAAAATACCCCCAAATTACCCCTTTTTGGAAAGAAGACATTCCAAGGTATTTAGAAAGATGCATGATGAGTTTTTTGAAGTTGTCATTTTTTCCCAAAATTCTTTGCAAAATCATGATTTTTTTTTCTTTTTTTTTCACAAAATTGTCATATTAGCAGGTTATTTCTCACACACAGCATATGCATACCAAAAATTACACCCCAAAACACATTCTGCTATTACTCCCGAGTACGGTGATACCACATGTGTGAGTCTTTTACACAGCATGACCACATACAGAGGCCCAACATGCAGGGAGCACCATCAGGCATTCTAGGAGCACCCAGGCCAATTCTGACATTTCTCTCCTACATGTAAAAATCATAATTTATTTGCTAGAAAATTACATAGAACCCCAAAACATTATATATATTTTTTTAGCAAAGACCCTAGAGAATACACGGTATTTGCGCAGCAATTTTTCAAACACGTTTTTAAAAAAAAAAAAACAGTTTTGTGCTTTAAAGAAAACAAAACAGTAAAGTTAGCCCAATGTTTTTGCATAATGTGAAAGATGAAGTTATGCTGAGTAAATAGATACCTAACATGTCACCCTTCAAAATTGCACATGCTCGTGGAATGGCGCCAAACTTCGCTACTTAAAAATCCCCATAGGAGATGTTTTTAAATTTTTTACTGGTTGCATGTTGTGAGTTACAGAGGAGGTCTAGGGCCAAAATTATTGCTCTTGCTCTACCGATCACAGCGATACCTCGCATGTGTGGTTTGAACACCATTTTCATATGTGGGCGCAACTTACGTATGCGTTCGCTTCTGCATGCGAGCACACGAGAACACGGGGAAATTTTTTTTTTTTTTTTTTTTTTATTGTTTATTTTACTTTATTTATTTTAGCTTGAGGCTTTTTTCCAAAAAATACATTTTTTGATCACTTTTATTTCTATTACAAGGAATGTAAACATCCCTGTAATAGGAATATGGCATGATAGGTCCTCTTTACAGTGAGATATGGGGTCAATAAGACCCCACATCTCACCTCTAGGCTGGGAAGCCTGAAATAAAAAAAAAGAAAAAAAAAAGATCCTGGCTTCGATCGTAGCGGTGAGTCGGTAGAAGCACCTGAGGGCGGCGAGAGGGGGGGGGACATCCCCTCTCGCCTCCCGTAAGAATGATCAAGCAGTGGAACAGCCGCTATGATCATTCTCATGGTGTAGGGAATTGCCGGCTGAAAAAGCTGATATCTGAATGATGCCTGTAGCTGCACCCATCATTCAGATATCCCCGCACAAAGTCAAGGACGTCATATGACGGCCGGCGGGCGGGAAGTGGTTAAAACACATTTTTTTTAACGCAAAGTTGTCCATTTATACAATATTTCTAACACATAGCATGTACATACCAAAAATGATACCCCAAAACATTCTCCTACTCCTCCGGAGTATGGCGATACCACATGTGTGAGACTTCCACAGCCTGGCCACATACAGAGGCAGAGTACAGCCGAGTATGGCAGAGCATGGCTGAGCATGGCTGGGTATCACTGAGTATTGCAGAGTATGGCTGGGTATGGCAGAGTATGGCTGGGTATGGTGGGGTATTGCAGAGTATTGCAGGGTATTGCAGGGTATTGCAGAGTATTTCAGGGTATTGTGGGGTATTTCGGGGTATTGCAGAGTATTGCGGGGTATTGTGGGGTATTGCGGGGTATTGCAGAGTATTGTGGGGTATTGCAGAGTATTGTGGGGAATTGCAGAGTATTGTGGGGAATTGCAGAGTATTGCAGGGCATTGCAGAGTATTGCAGGGCATTGCAGAGTATTGCGGGGCATTGCAGAGTATTGCAGGGCATTGCAGAGTATTGCGGCGCATTGCAGAGTATTGCAGAGTATTGCGGGGCATTGCAGAGTATTACGGGGCATTGCAGAGTATTGCGGGGCATTGCGGTGCATTGCAGAGTATTGCAGGGCATTGCAGAGTATTGCGGGACATTGCAGAGTATTGTGGGGCATTGCAGAGTATTGTGGGTAATGCAGACTACTGCACAGGGTATTGCAGAGTATTGCGGGGTATTGCAGAGTATTGCACAGGGTATTGCAGAGTATTGCGGGGTATTGCAGAGTATTGCACAGGGAATTGCAGAGCATGGGGGGGATGGCTGAGCATGGAGGGATGGATGGATGGCTGTGACTGCACATGTCACTGAGCAGCGCTGTGGGCACTACACATCCAGCCCACAGCGCGGCTCCCATCCGATCTCTCCCCCTCTGTACCGATCGGTACACAGAGGGGAAGGAGGAACCGGCGTCATGACATGACGCCGATTTGTTTACATGCGATCGCTCCGTCATTTGACAGAGCGATCACATGGTAAACGGCCGCGATCCTCTGGACCCGGCGGTCACGGATGTTCCTGTGCGCGCGCCCCAGGGGGCGCGCAAGAGGAGTTTTCTGGAAACACATCATATGACGTGATCCCAGACTGCCCTGCAGCCATCATTTGGCTATGGGCCGGTTGGCAACTGGTTAAGATGGTCATGCACTATGCAATTTGATTAGCCAATCTCTGTACAACTCGATATTTAGGCAAAATAGGTAACAGACGTACTTGAACAAATAATTAAAATTATAGAAAATCAAATAGGCTCTTGCACTATATCTAATTTATTTAAGATCTAATTGATTGTAGTGTATGGTCACCTTTAAAGATCAAAATCTGAAAATATTAATTTATTGGGTTTAGAAACACTTCTCTGTTCTTTGTAATGTATTGAAAGATTTGGGTAAAAAAAGAAAAAACACATTTCAAAGATATATTAGAAGTGATAGGAATGAGATTAGCATCCAAAGGGTTAATTAACTGAGAACACCTACTAATTGCCTCACAAGACACATCCAATTAGATGAAATTAACCAATTTTATTGGGTGTGCGCTATTATCAATGAGAAAACCGCAGTTACCCTAGCACCAGTTGCAGTTTACATATGCGGGTATTTATTATCGCTATTTGCGCTTCAAAGTGTGCCTGTTCGTACGTTCGATTAATGACTTTTCTAGCGCACCAATGTATGAACTGGTGCAGTGCCTTCTTCTTAGTAAATCACCCCTTAGTGTTAGACAACGCTGTGAGCTCTTGCAGTTGTATAAACTTGCCCCTGTTGCCCAGAAGTGTTTCGCTTGCATCTCCTCATATGGCCATTCCTTTGATAGGTTTTAGCCAGCCCTGGAGGGAAATCAGGATTACCTCTAATGGGGGTAATCGAGCATTCCGTGGCTCTACAGATCCTGTCAAACACCTGCAGAGTTGCCCCAATAATCAGATGAGTGTGGAGGCTAGGCGGTACGTGCTTTTTGGAGACCCAGGGAATTGAGTAAAGCTTAGATCCCGAAATCAGTCGCTCAAGATTCACCCAGCCCTTGCAACGGGTATGAATCCTCAAATCTACAACCCTAGTCAAGTGGACTGCCCAATAATATCGCTGTAGATCAGGGAGGCCAAGTCTGCCCTTAGATTTTGGTAGTGCTAACTTTACCCACCCGATGTAAGCCAATTTTGTCTCCCACAGGAAAGACCTACACAACCTCCAGTAGGCCGCAAAAAAGAGGTCAGTAAGCAGATCAGGATAGTCTGCATTTTGTTCAATAGGCGGGGTAGAACCGTCAACTTTAGGATATAGGCCCGTCCAAACCAAGAGAGGGTGGGCACATTCCACCTTTGGAGATCCTGTTGTATAACTTTCAGTTCTGATAAAATGTTTTTATCATATAATAATTCTAGTTTACCCGGTAGTTGGATACCCAGATAGGTGATGGCATCTGTTTCCCATTTGAAAGGAACATTTATTTGGCATTGCTGTGCGAGATTGGCTGGTAAAGAGATGTTAAGTGCAAATGATTTTGAGTAATTGAACTTTAGATTTGAAATACGGTTAAATTGTTCTAGAACTGGCATAAGGTTGGGTAGGGACTTCAGTGGTGATGAAAGAAAGAGCAAGATGTCGTCCACAATGGGCGCAACTTTGAATTCCCTTTGATGTACCTCAATACCTATTATATTTGGATTGGCGCAGATGCATTGTAGGAGAGTTCCAGTGTGAGAATATAGAGTAAAGGTGAAAGAGGACACCCCTGCCTGGTGCCATTATGGATGGGGAAGACATCCGACATGTGGCCATTGACTTTAACTCTTGGATTCACTTAAAGGGACCTAATGAAGGTACACAGCTCCCCAATTCAAGAGCTTCCAAAACCGCCTCCATATAATCCCAGGCCACTCGATTGAATGCCTTCTCTGTATCCATTGCCAGGAAAAAGCCTTCCAGTTGGGTGGAGGTGAACCAAAGATGCAAATTCAGGGCTTTAATGGTATTGTCCCTGGCTTCCCTGCCAGGGACAAACCCTACCTGGTCCAGGCTGACCCAGGCGGCACATGATAAGCTAAGCGGTTTGCCAGAATTTTAGAGAAGTTTTACGTCCACATTCAGAAGTGAAATCGGCCAATAGTTGGCCACATTAGTGGGATCTTTATCCTCCTTATGGATCCTTGAAATAATCCCTCTCTAGAGGGTTAAGAGTGCGCCAGGTGTCATGTAAAGGAAGCTAGTTGAAGTTTCACCTGACACAGAGCAGAGAAGGGGAATGAGGAGGTGCCAGTGGATGTATCCAAAAGCTAGTCAAGAGCCAGGTTAAAGCCCCCCCAGGATTAAAAGCAAGTTTCAAAAGAGTATCTTTCAGAAAGGTTAACCGTTTGGAATTGGGACAATATACGTTTGTCTGGTCTGTCTTTCCATGTGCCTTTTAAGAAGAGAAATATACCGTCGGGATCCAGCATTTGGTCAGTAAGGTGAAACATGAACGACTTAGCCAGCAAAATGGAAACCCCCTTGGTTTATGAGTCAGCACAGATCGCATGGTAGACCTCAGGAAAGCGCCTATTAGCTAAGCGGGGAATGGAGCTTACCTTAAAGTGGGTCTCTTGCAGGAAGACAATTTGGGCTCTATGTCAGTGAGCTTCAGCCAAAACACTGTTAAGCTTTTCCTGGACATTGAGGCCTTTAGCTAGGAATACACTTTGAGGGCTAGAGGAGCTGACGAATGTAGAAGACATGGTTTAACACTTTTAGTGCGCGTGGGTGGCACCCGTAAGTCGTAGATGAAGAAGTTTCATAAGCGGAGGAAAAGAAGGGAAAGAGAAAGTAGAGGGATTAAAGAAAGAGAGAGGGTTAGGAGGTACCTCTAGCCTGTCTATGCACAGCAGGTGCTTCCAGTATTGAATGTAAAGCCATACCCATATGTGGTGAACACCCCTAATACGGGTAGAGTGTGATATATACCAAAGGTGGGTGCAGCCATGCTGGCCGACCCTAATTGGGAATACTAAGGGGTATGGGGATAGGGATAAAACTATTCCATAATTCCAGATAATTTCAAAGGGGAACCTGCCTCCTTGAGGTGGGGAAGAAGTCTAACACCAAAGTAGATACATACACAGGTACCACCCAGAGACTTTTTAGCTGAAGCTCACACAGTATGGGACAAACCAAATTACCATAATTACTGGAGAGTTCCAGATAGAGCCCACCCAGGATAGGTGACCACCAGCTTCTTATGGAAGCCTGACCCCCCCCCCCCGCTGCCCTTCCAGAATCTAAGAGAAGGTGAAGTTGCCAAGTGTCAGATCAGCCACAGAGCCAGTGTAAACACTATTGTTGGTACCGAGTCATATGCCCGGGCCACCGCCCCCAGGACCCCACCCAATAGGCATGGGCCCAGGGAGCAGAAGCCCCAGCGCCAAACCCTGCGTCACCGTGGACTCCCCAGGCCCAGACAAACAAAGAGACCATAGCACTCTAAGAAGGTAACAGATCCCATATTATGTTGTGTAGACATAATAAGAGTAGCGACAATTAGGTTAGAAGCCGTCAATTAGCAAGATATTGCACACTCCTTGTAGTAGGTAGAGGGCCACGCCCCCTGAGCCTCTAACATGCAAAAGGTCTCAAGCATTCTAAAGGTTGGAGAACTCAGACTGAGGTCCCCCAAAATCCCAACTCCCAAAGTAAAAAACTTTGAGCCTTTACAACCACTTTAATTGAACAAGCTGAAGTTAGAAACTGGCTACAATGCACAGCTGCAACAGATTTTGCACTCTCCAGTTTTAGTAAATCAACCCCCTAGTCTACTAATAAAAACATTCAGATGTAGAAAATCAGCAGATTACCCACTCTACATAGCCAAATAGAAGATGTGGAGTCAACATTCTGCAATCATTGTTGAACCTTTTTTTTGTATTTTGTATTTCCATTCTTACACCTTTATTTTATTCCTCTTAAAATTCTTCAGAATTATGTTACGTAAATTGTAGTAAATTTTTAAATTAAAATTACTAGATTTCTGAGCTAATCTGGGTTTTGAAATATATATTTCTATTTTTTGGTAATGTCCATTGATAAACAATTTCTATAGATTATACATTCTATATACAAAAAAATGGATTGGACATTGTGCATAGTTCTTTACTTTTGGATAAATTATTTATTGTTGCTGCTTAATTTTCCTTTAGCATGCATAGCCTTTTTTGATTTTTAAAGCTATAGCTGGCCATACATGTATTGAAATTCAGCCAGTTAAGCAGAGAACTGCTGAATTTGGATCCATGTATGGGCAGGGAGATTGTACAGAAATTGATGTACTGACAGACTTTTGTATAACTGCCCTGTCGGATTTTCTCTGTTGGATCAGCGCTGCAGGCTATGGATGTAAATTCTGTGACCCACTTCACCCTGAGAGTAAAGCAAGAGTAAAATTTGAGAGACATACTAATCCACTTCTCGTCGTATCCCATAACACTGTAATTATCACAACAAGATATAATTTGCCAGCTTAAAAAGTGCCCCATCAACAAAATGATTGTAAGCAGGGGTTATTACCTCCAACAATGTTTTTTTCTTAGGACAAGCATAGCTAGGATAAAAAAAATTGATACTTCAACAGTGACTCATTGATCAAGTTTAGCAATGTATTATAGGAGGCAGGTTGAGAGTCTCTCTAATGTAGAAATATAGCTTTTTAGGCATAGAAACAGATGATGCAGGTCATAACTCAATGGAGTATGGTGTGGAAAAGGCCAAATGTGATTAAGAAAGTAATCAATACCAGACCATTGGGATTAGATATGATGTTGAAACCAGAACATGTGAAACAAGCGTGCATGGGCCAAATCCCAATGCAAACATCTGGCATGGGGCTTTTGCTTCATTTTGGCATGCTTCTCTGGCACATAATTATGAGTGAACTTAAACTGTATCAATTTATCTGCAGTACTGAAGGGGGTGTCAAACTAGGATTCTTCCATCTCAGCCCAATCCGAGTCATCCATTTTGAGCATGCAATAGAAAAAGGCCATACAGCAGTAGATTGTAGAAGATCATATATATATTAGTAACCACCTTCTCAAGGCCCTGAACTTACAAGAGTAATTTAGGTGCACTTTAGTACCCAATTTACTTTAAGAGATCCAAATAATTTCATAATGGCATATCTAAGGAGTAAGTACCTAAAGAAATCCCTGAAGTGCAGTCGTCTTACTGCCTTCAAAAACAACAAAAAAACCCGAAAACATTTATTAAGTTAAAATGAGTCACGTTGGCGTGCTGCTATATGTAAGCCAAACTAAAAGAAAGGAAAAAAAATTAATTACACAGCCAAAATATGTGATGTCAGAATTCAGTGTCGCTGTCCATGGAAATCATACCCCATATCACCACCTACAACTTAAAGGCATCTCCCAAGCATGTAATTTAAAGGATGGGTGTTTTATTCATGTCACCCTTGAAATTGCATTAAAAAGGTCCTCTTCTGACTGTATAGTATTTTTTTTTTCTTTCGCTAATAATTATTCTTTGTTAAATAACAATGTTATAAGTAAATAGCTGTGCTAATATATGATGTGCAAATCCCCTTTTAATGGGCAAATTGAAACCAATATGCAACCTATGTGCAAATAATAGTCCACTTGTGCAAAAAAATGAAAAAGCTGTGTAAAAAAAAATCAAATCTAGTCCGTGACCAATCCTTAGTAAATTCTGATTCAGTGAAAAAAGATTCTATTTTACACCGCTGTGAGTGAATCCTTCACCATAAACACCACTCACTCACCATAACTCCTCCAAAACAGTGTGTCCATCCACTAAAAACCAGGGATGTTAGGATAATAGGATTTTTAAATACAGCTTACCTGTAAAATCCTTTTCTTGAGAATACATCACGGGACACAGAGTATTCATTACCTAGTGGGTTAGATAGGCACCATCGGTGATTGGACGCTGGTTAACCCCAGTTGAGGAGAATTCCTCCCCTATATAACCCCTCCTATACGGGGAGGACCTCAGTTTTGTAGCAAAGCAATAGGTAACCATGTAAAACCCATAGAAGGGCGGGAGCTCTGTGTCCCGTGATGTACTCTCAAGAAAAGGATTTTACAGGTAAGCTGTATTTAAAAATCCTATTTTCTTGATCATACATCACGGGACACAGAGTATTCATTACATAGTGGGATGTCCCAAAGCAATGCTCATTTGAGGGGAGGGAGACACAGATCAGAAAATATAGTCCGCAAACATACCAGAGGAACTAAACTGCAGCCTGCAGTACACTGCGCCCGAAGGCGGTATCCTCTTTCCCTCTTACATCCACCTGATAGAATCTGGTGAATGTATGGACTGAAGACCAAGTCGTAGCCTTACAGATCTGAGCCATGGAGGCCTGGTGATGCACTGCCCAAGAAGCACTAACAGCCCTAGTTGAGTGCGCTTTCACATGAAAAGGAGGAGTCTTCCTCTTTATATCATAAGCCTGAAAAATAACCTGTCTAATCCATCTAGAAAGAGTGGCTTTCGATGCTGCTTGGCCTTTCTTATGGCCATCTGGCAGAATAAACAAACAATCAGTTTTCCGTATCTGAGCGGTTGCCTGCAGATAGACACTGACTGCTCTAACCACATCAAGAGTGTGCAAAGATTTTTCCTTCGCGGACTGCGGATCTGGAAAAAAGGATGGTAGGATTACATCTTCATTCAAATGGAATCCTGAAACCACCTTAGGTAAGAAGGAACGATTAGGACGCATAACAATCCTGTCCTTGTGAATAATTAAATATGGCTCTTTACAAGAAAAAGCTGCCAATTCTGATACTCTCCTAGCAGAGGATATGGCTATCAAGAAGACTAATTTTTTAGTCAAAAGCGCTAAAGGAGCCAGGTGCAGTGGCTCAAAGGGTTGTCCCTGTAAAGCCGACAACACCAAATTCAAATCCCATGGGCATACTGGAGGTTTGACTGGCGGATTCAATCCCAGTGCCCCCTGAATAAAGGCCCAGACCAGGGAATATGAAGCAATTGGCTTCTGAAAAAATACAGACAAAGCCGAAATTTGGACTTTGATAGTGCTCAAAGCCAATCTCATTTCTAGGCCTGACTGAAGAAAGATCAAGATTCTGCTAATCATATACCTTCTAGGATGCCATCCCCTGGGTTCACACCTGGAAAAGTATGCCTTCCAGATTTTGTAGTAAATAAGCCTGGAGGCCGGCTTTCTGGCATTGGCCAGAGTGGAAAGGACCGACTCCGAGAGCCCACGGTCTTTTAAAATATGGGTTTCAGCAGCCAAGCCGTCAAATTTAGACTTCGTAAAGCAGGGTGGCAAATCGGACCCTGTGTGAGCAGATCTGGCCAGAATGGGAGGACCCAAGGCCTGCCCACTGCCATCTTTACGATCTCTGCATACCAAGGTAGTCTGGGCCAAGCCGAGGCTACTAAAAGGACCAACTTTGCTTTGCTTTTGACCCTTCCCAGGAACCGCGGAAGAAGTGGGTTCGGAGGAAAGGCATACATTAGATTGTACTGTATATATATATATATATATATGAAAGTGGGGTAGATGGACTCCCATGGTGTAGTAATTGGATTTAATCCAAAAAGAAAACTTTATTTAAAACTTAAGAATAAAAAACTATAGTCCAGATCTACTGGCTATAGAGTTGAACATCATACAAATAAAAACAAAAACCATGAAGTAATAGGCCCACCGTTAGCCTAAGTATGCAGCAAAAAATGTGCCTTGCACAACCGCTCACATGTATGTAACAAAAACCTGGCCGGGTAGCTCGTATCCCAAGGTGGAAGTAGGAAGAGCGTATGCGTTCCACCTGCGCTCCACCGACCTAGTAAGCGGAAATGACGTAGCGTGCGTGGCGCCGTCGCGACGGCGCCACGCACGCTACGTCATTTTCCGCTTACTAGGCCGGTGGAGCGCAGGTGGAACGCATACGCTCTAGTAAGCGGAAATGACGTAGCGTGCGTGGCGCCGTCGCGACGGCGCCACGCACGCTACGTCATTTCCGCTTACTAGGCCGGTGGAGCGCAGGTGGAACGCATACGCTCTTCCTACTTCCACCTTGGGATACGAGCTACCCGGCCAGGTTTTTGTTACATACATGTGAGCGGTTGTGCAAGGCACATTTTTTGCTGCATACTTAGGCTAACGGTGGGCCTATTACTTCATGGTTTTTGTTTTTATTTGTATGATGTTCAACTCTATAGCCAGTAGATCTGGACTATAGTTTTTTATTCTTAAGTTTTAAATAAAGTTTTCTTTTTGGATTAAATCCAATTACTACACCATGGGAGTCCATCTTTCCTCTTTTTTCTGCATGAGTGATTAAAACTTCTCCATCTGCATATGCTGAGGACTTTCCTGGGAAACCTACCTATCGTGGCGGCAGGAGGATCGCAGAGACCACATTCCTTATGCGAGTTACCCCTCTGGGGTGGATGGATCTGGTGAGTGGGGACCCTTGAGGGGGAGCACCAAGTCACCAAGAACGCTGAACGCACTGAAGTCACAAATTTAAGTTTGTTTCCAAGTTTCTTGGCTGGGGTGCTTCCACATTGTACTGGAGTTTATTTCACAATCACGGACTGGTTTACACATTTTTGACTATTTATGAATATGCTTAGTAATTAATATAAGGTTATTGTTGGTAACCAGCACTTTTGTTTTTGTTTTTGTTTTACGCATAGGGTTAATTATGGTAAAGGCCTAATGTGGGATTGGGTGTTCAACCAGCCTGCAATTAACCTATTTATTGGCACTTATGGTTATTTCGGAATATTACTTGGAATGTGCACACATATATGTTGAGTTTATTCAATTAAGTACCTACCACTTCACACTAAATAGGGCTTAACAGGATAGCCCTCTTATCACACTACCACAATATTATTAGATTTCATATATTTTTTATTTTGCACACACACGGATGTGGAGGGTGTATGTGGAGTTTATATATATTTTTAATTATTGGTGGTTTAGCACACCACACATCTGCCCGATTAAACTCGAGGGAGCGCCATTACCCCACTTTCATATATATATATATACAGCTATTTCTGAAACACCTGTGGAGTTTCTTTAGGGGGGCTGCACACCTTTATACATGTCCTAAGCGCAGTCTCTTTATTGTATTTAATTAGATTGTACTGACCCCATGGGATTGTCAGAGCATCTGACCCCTGAGCAAGTACATCCCTTGTTCTGGACTTAAATTTGTCCAGCTTCCTGTTGAATCTGGACGCGAATAGATCCACATCTGGTGTTCCCCACCTTTGACATATGATTTGGAATATGTCGGGGTGTAGGGACCATTCTCCTGGGCATAATTGCCGGCGGCTTAAGAAATCCGCTTGCCAAATTTCCACTCCTGGGATGAATACCGCAGACAGGCAGGGAACATGGCTTTCTGCCCATGCAAGAATGCAATTCACCTCCCTTTGGGCATCCAGACTTCTGGTGCCTCCTTGGTGATTAAAGTAAGCCACAGCCGTGGCATTGTCAGATTGTATCCGAATAGGATGACCCTGTAGCCTGTAAGACCAGTCCATGAGGGCCAAGTAAATTGCCAAAATCTAGAATATTGATGGGCAAGCGTCTCTCGGTTGCAGACCATCTTCCCTGCATGCATGTGTCTTCCAGAACTGCTCCCCAGCCTGTCAGACTGGCATCTGTGGTTACGATCTTCCATTGTAGTGGAAGAAAGGCTTTGCCTTTCAAAAGATTTTTGGTTCGTAACCACCAATTGAGGCTTTTGCGTATCCTTGGCAATAGGCACATCGGAAAATCCAAGGCATGAGTCTTTTTGTTCCAAGCTGCGAGAATGCTTCTCTGCAGGGGCCTTGAGTGAAACTGGGCAAATGGAACAGCCTCGAAAGTGGCAACCATCTTTCCTAACAGTCTCACACATAGCCGAATGGATGGACTCTTTTTACTTAAAGTGGTGTTCCGGCCGAAATTATACTTTTTAAATAAAAATATCCCTATAATACACAAGCTTAATGTATTCTAGTAAAGTTAGTCTGTAAACTAAGGTCTGTTTTGTTAGTTTATAGCAGTAGTTTGTTATTTTATAAACTTACAGCAGGCCATAGCCATCTTAAGTCTGGGCATCTGAAGCCAGACTGTATTTCTTCCTGGATCTCATCCTTGCAGATCTCGCACATGCTCAGTGCAGCACAAGCAGTGTAATAGGTTTCAGGTCAGGTTTTCATAGCAACGGCAGTGTCAGAGGAAGTTGCTGCCCCTTCCCAGAAGGCATTGCAAACAGGAAATGATGCGATGGGCCGCGGCCAGGGAGGAGGAAGTGAAAAATAAATACAGCAGATATACAGTAAGTGCTGAGAAAAAGAAAAATTAAAAAATATCCAATTTGTTTACAGTGCACAGTTTAGTGAGGGATGCTGAAGAGTTGTAAAAGTGGGTGGAACTCCACTTTAACCCTTTCATGACTAAGCCTATTTTTGAAATTTGGTGTTTACAAGTTAAAATCCATATTTTTTGCTAGAAAATTACTTAGAACCCCCAAACATTATATATATATTTTTTAGCAGAGAATCTAGAGAATAAAATGGAGATTGTTGCAATATTTTATATCACACGGTATTTGTGCAGCGGTGTTTTAAACGCAAATTTTTGGAAAAGGGACACTTCCATGAATTTTAAAAAATCCAAACAGTAAAGTTACCCCAATTTTTTTGTATAATGTGAAAGATGATGTTATGCCGAGTAAATAGGTACCAAACATGTCACGCTTTATAATTGCACGCACACGTGGAATGGCGACAAACTATGGTAGCTATGAATTTCCATAGGCGACGCTTTAAATTTTTTTTACGGTTACCAGGTTAGAGTTACAGAGGAGGTCTAGGGCTAGAATTATTGCTCTCGCTCTGACGATCACGGCGATACCTCACATGTGTGATTTGAACACCGTTTACATATGCGGGCGTGACTTCCGTATGCGTTTTCTTCGCTGCGTGAGCTCGCGGGGACGGGGGCGCTTTAAAAATTTTTTTTTTTTTTTTATTTATTTTTAGACTTATAAATTGTGTTTTTAAAAAAAATGTTTTTTTTTTTACTTTTATTGCTGTCACAAGGAATGTAAACATCCCTTGTGACAGTAATAGGTGGTGACAGGTACTCTTTATGGAGGGATCGGGGGTCTAAAAGACCCCCGATCCCTCCTCTGCACTTCAAAGTATTCAGATCGCCGAAAACGGCGATTCTGAATACTGTATATTTTTTTAAATTCGGCGCCATTGGCAGCCGAGTAAACGGGAAGTGACGTCATGACGTCGCTTCCGCGTTTACATTGAGAAGGCTGGAATGAAGCCGCCCACGGCTTCGTTCCAGCCCGCCCACAGCCGCCGGAGACAGCCGATTGGACACCGGGCTTCCCGATCGCACGGGAGGCCCGGTAAGAGCGGCGGGAGGCGGCGGGAGGGGGGATGTCCCCTCCCGCTTCTCCGGTATAACAGCCGAGCGGCTTTTAGCCGCATCGGTTGTTATATACGGGTAGCCGATCGCCCGCTCTAAACAACGGTACCGGGATGATGCCTGCAGCTGCAGGCATCATCCCGGTATAACCCCGGAAAGCCGAGTACGCACATCTGCGTACGGTCGGCGGGAAGGGGTTAATACTAATCAGACTAGAGCTCTTACGGCCTTGACCTTTGGCTCTGGTAGAAACACCCTGCCTTGAGCGGTGTCTATGATCATGCCTTGATACTCCAACCTTGTTGAAGGTTGCAAAGAAGACTTTTCTAGGTTGATTATCCAGCCTAGTCTTTCCAAATGTCTTACTGTCTTGAAGACAGCACGGTTCAGGTGTGCCACCGATTGCTCTATGAGTAGCAAATCGTCTAGATAAGCTACCACAATTATGCCCTGAGCTCTTAGATTTGCTAAGAGATGGTCTAGAATTTTTGTAAAAATTTGAGGAGCTGTAGCGAGACCGAAAGGAAGGGCCACAAACTGGAAATGGCGCTGGTCTACTGCGGACCTTAGATATCCTTGGTGAGCGGGAAAAATCGGCACATGAAGATATGCATCCTTGATACCTATTGATGCCATAAATTCTCCCCCCTGCAGGGTGGAGACCACCGAACGAATTGACTGCATTCGGAAGGATCGAATGTGTAGAAACTGATTCAGATCCTTTAGATCTAGGATGGGTCTAACATCTCCATTTGGCTTTGGAACGGTGAAGAGATTCGAGTAGAACCCTGAACCCTGATCTTTTGGGTTCATTTCTACTATCACTCCCTGGGATAGTAAGAGATCTAAGGCCAGTAGCAGCGGTTCTCGCTTTACTGGATCTTTGGGAACTCTTGAAACGAGCTGGTGGAAGCTCTAGGAACTCCATTTTGTAACCTAGAGATATTGAACAGACCACCCACTTGTCTTGAACCTCTTCCCGCCAGTCTCCTGAAAACTGTAGGAGCCTTCCCCCCACTCAGCTGAGTGGGGGTGCCCCTTCACAGGGATATTTTGGGGCTCTGCTTGGCAGGCTTTCGTCCCCAAGCCTTTTTCTGCCCTTGGGTGTGACCCTGGGCCCTTCCTCTGAAAGTAGATTGGGAAGGCCGTCGCCACTGCTTAGAGCCTGATGTTCCAGGGGAAGGGGAAAGAGACTGTTTGAATGGTGGACGTTTACTCCTCTTAACTGATAGGAGTGTAGATTTACCACCTGTACTTTTTTGGATAAAATTATCTAGGTCATCCCCAAATAAGCGTTTCCCTTTGAATGGGAAGACAGCTAAATATCTTTTGCATGAAAGCTCTGCTGCCCAACTTTTAAGCCAAAGGGACCTGCGCATGTGTACCAACAGGAGAGACAAACGAGATGCTTGCTGGGCAAATTCCAGAATGGCATCAATCACAAAACACAGCACCTGTGGAAGGTCTGCATAGTTCTCCACTTCCTCACTGGGAAGGAGGCCAAGCATCTGCTTAACTTGTTCCTTGAGGAATTGACACAAACCCACAGTTGAGACTGTAGGTTGGACTACAGTGCCAGCCATGGAGAAGGAGGCTTTTAATAAAGTTTCCAGCTTTTTATCAGTTGGATCTTTAAACACCTGAGCATTGTCCAAGGGACAGGTCAGGTTTTTATTCACACAAGAGACAGCCACATCCAGGGATGGGACCTCCCACTTCTTGCTGAAGCTTTCCTCCAGAGAATAAAGCATAGAAAACCTTTTAGGGGGAGTAAACAGTTTATCAGGATGTCCCCTGTCCTCATAGAACAATTTATCCATTAAAGGATGAATTGGAAAGGAAAAGGCAGTCTGTGGGATCCTTCTGACCCCCAGGTAAGAAACAGCAGATGTAACGGCCTCAGCAGAGGGCATTTTAAATGTAGAATGCACTAGTTCAGTATAATACTGGACCCGCTTCTTGAGTGCCTGAGAGGAAGAAGCTCTCTCCTCTTCCTCTGAATCCTCAGACTGGTCTTGATCCCTATCTCTGGATAGGGATCTCTCCTCATTGTCAGAAGATTCATCTGAAAGAGAAAGTGCAGCAGAGGGAGGGGATCTACCCCTTTTTCTGCTATCTTTTAAGGAAGCTGAAATAAAATTTATAATTCTTCCCTAAAAACCCTCCAATGTAGCCCTAAGGGAATCCTCTGTGACATACGCTGGGGCTGTAACATTATTAGAGGCTGCAAAACCTGACAGGGGCACTGACTCATCCTGTGAGGCTGGCTCCAGTCTTGCAGGGGGGATGGTAATCTGCAGGCATCTTTAGGACCCCTAGACACAGGCGGTGACTTTCTTGTGCCTTTGTTACCTCCCTCCCCCGAGACCCTCTTACGAGGAGACATAGTCCCAAGCTACAAAGCAGAGGTACTAGTACATATGCAATCACTGTTGTGCTAAAAGTCTCACAATATACATATATGCTTAATACTGCACAACCTGATGCCACGTAGGTGTCTTAGGTTAGCCTGGATCTGACCACTTAGGATGCTCACTGCCCACACTCTGTGTCCATCTGTTTACAGAGCTCTGAAGGCTCTGGGCTTTTAAATTAGCCACCTGGCGTCTGCACACCTGCAGTGGAGGAAGTGAGCGGATTGGACACCAGCTTCACTGAGTGTGTATCTGAAAAGCACGTAAGTTTGCTCCTTACTCCCTCTACTGGTGGAAATCAGGTAAGACATGCAACTACTCATTGAAAAAAAATCCATTTGTAATATAAATATATATATATATATAGGATTAACTTCTCTTACCTGTCCCCGCCGCAGGAACTGCTGAGAACAGACAGTTTCCAGCCTTCACCCATCATGGCGGGTAGCGTTGTGCCAACCTTCAGGGTTTTTTGGGTTCCTACTCAGAGAAACCTCTTACCTGGACCTGTAAAAGACTCTGCCAGAAACTTTCGTCCCACTGTTTTAATAGTACACCAAGCCTGGTTTTCTCAGAGCCCAGTCCTCCAAAGAGAGACTTACAGGCAAAATCTCGCTTCTACGGATGACGAGGCCCGGGTACCATACCATCTTGGGAGTCAAAATATTAGCCCGAGATATGGATCCGGTCAGCATAGCCCTTTAATCCCCCGCAGGGACCAAACTGGAGCTTTCTTCATAGCACATATTTTACGTGACCAACCACCTTAGACACTGGTGAAAAAAACTGAGGTCCTGCCCATATGGGAGGGGTTATATAGGGGAGGAATTCTCCTTAATTGGGGTTAACCAGTGTCCGATCACCGATGGTGCCTATCTAACCCACTATGTAATGAATACTCTGTGTCCCGTGATGTATGATCAAGAAAAGTATGTTGCTCAATTACCCATGATCTTTTAACCATCCAAGGAATCCTGTGCATCCACTCTGTATCACTCATATAATGAGAAATGTACCATCATAGCGCAACATGTTTATTTCATAAAAGTAAAAAAATACATAAAATTAATGCCCACTAACATTTAAAAGTGCCCTTTGATGGGCACTAAGTCTATCCAGCAAACAGATGTATGCTCCACATGCCACTCCATGTACCGCAGCCAGTGTGTATTCCAATCTCAGCTGTTCAGATCACCAAAGGCAGGAACTCACATGCTAATCGCATCACAACGCCTCGACATGTTTCACATACTTAAAGGGGTTATAAAGGTTCATCTTGGATGCATTAAGGTGAAAAAACATCTGATGATTACCGGCCCCCCGGTTTAGTTACCTGAGCCCTCAAAAGTCCCGCGCTCGATCCCGCGCTCGATCCCACGCTCGATCATTGCCTGGGCTTCTCGGCTCTTCCCGGTTCTTCATTGGATAGATTGATAGCAGCGCAGCCATTGGCTTGCGCTGCTGTCAATCAAATCCAATGATGCGGGCCCCGGGGGGTGGGTCCAAGTCCTGCACTCGGCGGCTATGGATGCCAAATGCCGGACTCAGGGAGCGCGCCCGCAAGGTAACCCCCTGGGAGAGCGCTTCTCCCAGGGGGTTATCTGAGACAGGGAGGAGCTAGGAAAGCCACCGGGGGACCCCAGAAAACGCCATTCGGGGCCACTCTGTGCAAAACAAGCTGCACAGTGGAGGTAAGGATGACATGATTGTTATTTTTAAAAGATAAAAATCGAACCTTTAGTGTCACTTTAATGTATCATCAGGATGAACAGCTGAGTTTGGAATACACGCAGGCTGCAGTACACGGAGCGGCGTGTGGAGCATACATCTGTTTGCTGGATAGACTTATGCCTCGTTTCCACCGAGCGGATCGGTTCGGTTTGCTTCGGTACGGTACGCTATTTTGGGTGTTTCCATTATGAATGCGGCCCATACAAGCGAACCGTACCGCTCCATTCAGGGTTCTGCTTCAGATGTGGGGCCATAGAAAATGGAACGGTTTGGTTAGAGCGGAGCTACCGGTGTCACACGATACTTTCCACTGATTGGCTGATAGAAAACCCTCTGCTGTGCTATGCTGATGTCAAAGGAAAGCGCCAAACAAACTGCATATAAGGAGAATTAAAGGAGAAGGATGCCTGCAAACAACAGCAGGGTTTGGTCATCTCAGGAACTGTCTACTTTCCTAAGTATAATAGGTGAAAGCGTTATTCAGAGTGAGCTTGATGGATCAGTAAGGAATGAAAAGGTGTATAAAGATATTTCTCAGCGGATGTCAGCCGAGGGATTTGAACGCACGTCGGGTCAGTGTAGGGCAAAGCTTAAGAAGCTTAAAGGCCAATATAAAAAATTTAAGGACGACAACAGCCGTAGTGGAAACAGTCGGAGTACTTGGAGGTGGTACGATGCCATGAACGCCATTTACGGTCATAGGCCAGCAAACCAAGGCAGGGAGGGAGGTCTGGACTCTGCAACTGCAATTCTCGAATCCATGATAGACCCCTTTGGTGAGTTTTTTTTATTATACATATGATTTTGCTCTGCTAACCATTTCAAAAATATATATAACCATATGTGCATTTTCAGAAACAAGTGATAGAGTTTCCAATGATGCGTCAAAAGTTTCCGACGATGGACCTTCAACCTCTTTCAGCAGCACCAGTACTATTTCCTCAAGCCAACCACAGAGTAGCCAACCACAGAGTAGCCAACCACAGAGTACGCCCAATGCACCCCGGCACACTGGTAAGACATGATGATAATATAGTGAAAGTTGTAATTGTGCATTTTCTTAAAATAAATCAGCAGTGGGGCAGATGTGCAGAGGGTACAGTGGTGGAAGAGAAGAGCAGGGGGTTCAGCAGTGTGGCAGATGTGCAGGGGGTACAGTGGTGGAACAGATGAGAAGGGGGTTCAGCAGTGTGTCAGATGTGCAGGGGGTACAGTGGTGGAACAGATGAGAAGGGGGTTCAGCAGTGGACAGAAGAGCAGGGGCTTCAGCAGTGTGGTAGATGTGCAGGGGGTACAGCGGTGGAACAGATGAGAAGGGTGTTCAGCAGTGTGTCAGATGTGCAGGGGGTACAGTGGTGGAACAGATGAGAAGGGGGTTCAGCAGTGGACAGAAGAGCAGGGGGTTCAGCAGTGTGGCAGATGTTCAGGGGGTACAGTGGTGGAACAGATGAGAAGGGGGTTCAGCAGTGTGTCAGATGTGCAGGGGGTACAGTGGTAGAACAGATGAGAAGGGGGTTCAGCAGTGTGTCAGATGTGCAGGGGGTACAGTGGTGGAACAGATGAGAAGGGGGTTCAGCAGTGTGTCAGATGTGCAGGGGGTACAGTGGTGGAACAGATGAGAAGGGGGTTCAGCAGTGTGTCAGATGTGCAGGGGGTACAGTGGTGGAACAGATGAGAAGGGGGTTCAGCAGTGGACAGAAGAGCAGGGGGTTCAGCAGTGTGGCAAATGTGCAGGGGGTACAGTGGTGGAACAGATGAGAAGGGGGTTCAGCAGTGTGTCAGATGTGCAGGGGGTACAGTGGTGGAACAGATGAGAAGGGGGTTCAGCAGTGGAACAGATGAGAAGGGGGTTCAGCAGTGGACAGAAGAGCAGGGGGTTCAGCAGTGTGGCAGATGTGCAGGGGGTACAGTGGTGGAACAGATGAGAAGGGGGTTCAGCAGTGGACAGAAGAGCAGTGGGGCAGATGTGAAAGGAGGTGTATTGCCGGGGCAGATAAGCAGGGTGAACAGAGGTGGGGCAGAATATCAGAGGGAACAGAGGTGGGACAGGAGAGCAGGGGAGTATAGTCTGGTGGGGTAGATGAGAAAGGGGGTTACAGTGGTGGGACTGATGCTTCCAAAAACTATTCTGGTCTTTTGTATATTACAGTGGTAATACTGTAATATACAAGGAGACGGTTGCAGATGGATCTGCGCACAGTCATGGAGGATATGCGCGCATCAGAGGAAAGGCAACTGGAAAGGATTGAGAACCTTTCTGAGAGGCGGTTTCAGGCACTGCGTCAGGATGCACAGAAAGCTATGCGCCAGGAGGCAGAAATCACCCGGCAGCAGATGGAGCAGTTGGCTACCTTCAACCAGGCCTTCCTTGGTGTCCTGGGTCAGCTTGTTCAAGTGCTTGGAGCCAGTCGTGATCACAGGTCACCACCCAGACAGTAGGACCTTTCATGCAGCACAGGAATTGTACACTTGTACACGTTTTGTTAAATAATTTTTTGTTAAGTTTTTGTAAAAAAAGCTTATTTTTAAATATATTTTTCACATTTTGACTTTCAAGAATATATAGAAATATTTATTTTTTGTGAAATAAAAAACATGCAAGACTTTTTAGAGTATGTCTGATTTAATGTAACACTTTATTAACAATACAGTAACACTTTATTAAACTTGTAAAAATGAATGGTAAGAAATTAAACATTGAGGTGCCGCATCAGAGCCTGACGTATTTCACTGCACTCTTCTTCAATATCCTGTGCTCCTATTACTAGTACTGGCTCTTCTGAGGATGTATTCCAATCCTAGTGGAAGTCTTCTCCATGACTTTCACAAAGATTGTGAAGAGCACAGCAAGTAAGCACCATGGATTTGGCAAGTTTAATGTCACTGTCATTCCTCTTCATAAGACACCGCCATCTACCCTTAAGTCTTCCGAAAGCATTTTCCACTATGACCCGTGCCCTGGATGTTTTCTTGTTGTAGATTTGTTCTACTGGTGTCAGGCGGCCATTGTCAGGAAATGGTTTCAGGAGCCAATTTTGTAAAGGGTAGGCAGAGTCCCCGAGCACATAATAGCCAACATTCACCCCACAAATGTTCTTAGTGCAAACAGGGTACAGGCCTCCCTGGCCAACCCAATCCCAAAATGTGAACAATCTTAGAACCCGGGCATCATGCAAACTCCCAGGCTTTCCTACATTCACATTCCAGAACAGTCCTTTTCCATCCACTACTCCCTGGAGGATGATGGAATGCCAGCCTTTTCTGTTGAAGTAGTCTGTGTGGTATTCTTGTGGTGCTATTATTGGTATGTGTGAGCCATCAATAGCACCAACACACTGTGGAAGGCCCCACCTGTTCTCAAAGTAGTCAGCCATGTCTTTAAGCTTTTCCCTGTCCAGAAAATGTACAATTTCAGGAGCTAGCAATGTGCAGACAGCTTTACAGAAGTCCTGCACACACCGGCACACAGATGATTTACTGACACCAAAAAGATGACCTATACTTCGGTATTCACTGTTGGTAGCTAGCTTCCACAGTGCAATAGCAACTCTTTTCCTCACAGGCAAACTGGCTCTGAAGTCTGTTTTGCTTCTCTATCGCTGGACGTAGCTTTGCACAAAGGTATGAGAAGATTTCCTCAGACATTCTGAAATTGTGCACCCACTGTGTGTGTGAATCCCGGGACAGTCACATCCCACCACTCATGGTGGGATGACTGGTCAGCGGCGCTGCTTTGACAAGAGGAGAAGCATCTAAAAAAACAAAACAAACACAGATAGTAACAGATCACAAAAAAACATATTCATACAACATATACATTTTTCATTATTCTTGGTAAGTGTGTCAGGTAGGTGGGTCAGTGTGTGTGTGTGTGTGTCAGGTAGGTGGGTCAGTGTGTGTGTGTGTGTGTGTGTGTGTCAGGTAGGTGGGTCAGTGTGTGTGTGTGTCAGGTAGGTGGGTCAGTGTGTGTCTGTGTGTGTGTAAGGTGTGTGTGTATGTGTGTGAGGTAGGTGGGTCAGTGTGTGTGTGTGTCGGGTAGGTGGGCCAGTGTGTGTGTGTGTGTGTGTGTGTCAGGTAGGTGGGTCAGTGTGTGTGTGTGTCAGGTAGGTGGGTCAGTGTGTGTGTGTGTGTGTGTCAGGTAGGTGGGTTAGTGTGTGTGTGTGTGTGTGTCAGGTAGGTGGGTCAGTGTGTGTGTGTCAGGTAGGTGGGTCAGTGTGTGTGTGTGTAAGGTAGGTGGGTCAGTGTGTGTGTGTCAGGTAGGTGGGTCAGTGTGTGTCAGGTAGGTGGGTCAGTGTGTGTGTGTGTGTCAGGTAGGTGGGTCAGTGTGTGTGTGTGTGTCAGGTAGGTGGGTGTGTGTGTGTTTGTGTGTGTCAGGTAGGTGGGTCAGTGTGTGTGTGTGTGTGTCAGGTAGGTGGGTCAGTGTGTGTGTGTGTGTGTCAGGTAGGTGGGTCAGTGTGTGTGTGTGTGTCAGGTAGGTGGGTCAGGTAGGTGGGTCAGTGTGTGCCAGGTAGGTGGGTCAGTGTGTGCCAGGTAGGTGGGTCAGTGTGTGTGTCAGGTAGGTGGGTCAGTGTGTGTGTGTGTGTGTGTGTGTGTGTGTCAGGTAGGTGGGTCAGTGTGTGTGTCAGGTAGGTGGGTCAGTGTGTGTGTGTGTGTGTGTCAGGTAGGTGGGTCAGTGTGTGTGTGTGTGTGTGTGTGTGTGTCAGCTAGGTGGGTCAGTGTGTGTGTGTGAGGTAGGTAGTTCAAATAGGTGTGTGTGTGTGTCAGGTAGGTGGGTGTGTGTGTGTGTTAGGTAGGTGGGCCAGTGTGTGTGTGTGCCAGGTAGGTGGGTCAGTGTGTGTGTATGTCAGGTAGGTGGGTCAGTGTGTGTGCGTGTCAGGTAGGTGGGTCAGTGAGTGTGTGTCAGGTAGGTGGGTCAGTGTGTGTGTGTGTAAGGTAGGTGGGTCAGTGTGTGTGTGTGTCAGGTAGGTGGGTCAGTGTGTGTGTGTGTGTGTCAGGTAGGTGGGTCAGTGTGTGTGTGTGTGTGTGTGTCAGCTAGGTGGGTCAGTGTGTGTGTGTGTGAGGTAGGTAGTTCAGTGTGTGTCAGGTAGGTGGGTTATTTGCTTACCCTATAGCGCTGCCGTCTTTGTCTTTGCCTCACAAAGGTGTACTTCTCTTCTTGGCTACATATCCAAGCTAGAAGTTTTCTTTTCTTTTCTGCTGTGTTTCTCATTGCCGCTCGCAACCTTCTCTCATACAGTGCGGCATGTTTTTTAAATATGAAGAACCAAAAGGCTACTAGAGAAAAGATGAGCTGCTGGATGATCTGCATTGCTGTTGATTCTCAGGTTTCCTGTTGCACTAATATGACATTACACTAGGCATTTTTTCTAAACACTGTATGGCCCCTTGTGGTCTCATTTGCAGTAGAAACGCTCACCAGAATAGACCGGACCATTCTAGGCCATTCAAACTGTACCAACCCGAACCGATCCGCTCAGTGGAAACGAGGCATTAGTGTCGGTCAGAGGGCACTTTTAAATGTTAGTGGGCATTTATTTTCTGTATTTTTATACTTTTATGGAATAAACATGTTGCTCTATACTGGTACCCTTCTCATTATATGAGCAGCCATCAAAAATTCCACTCGCCTGCTCGCATTTTGGGAGCGGGGGGGGGGCGAGCACCGCCAACAGCCAGGGTTGAATGGGAGTCTTTCTTCTGGTGGTCACTGAGGGAAAGAGAAAGGACAGCCGCCTGGATGATCAGAGCGCAAGGAACACAGCAATATTAGCTTTCATTTCACATTGCTGTGTTCCCCACTGCTCGCTGTCACATATAGCCCCTCCTCCTGGTCCTGGGACTTTGATAGACATATCACCCGTTCAATCCCAGGATGGGTGATCTGTCAATCAAAGTTCCCCAACCAGGGGGCAGGGCTGAATGTGATGTTGAGTGGCGGGAACACAGCAATTGAAATGAAAGCTGTTATCGCTGTGTTCCCTGTGCTCTGATTATCTGGACGGCTCTTCTGTTCCTCTCCTCCCCTGCACAAGTAGGCTGCATGGTGAGCAGAAGCTGCATGGTGGACACAGGCTGCATGTTAGACACAGGCTGCATGTTAACCACTTGCCGACCGCCGCACACAGATGTACGTCGACAAAGCGGCACGGGCAGGCAAAAGGGCTTACCTGTACGTCCCTGCCTGCCCACGGGTGGGGGGTCCGATCGGACCCCCCCCGGTGCCTGCGACGGTCGGCAAATGTCCCCCGGCGATCGGTGGTGAGGGGGAGGCCATCCATTCGTGGCCCCCCCCTCGCGATCGCTCCCAGCCAATGGGATCATTTCCCTGCCTCTGTATTGTACACAGAGGCAGAGGAAATGATGTCATCTCTCCTCGGCTCGGTATTTTCCGTTCCGGGCCGAGGAGAGAAGACTGTAATGTGAGTGCACAACACACACACACACAGTAGAACATGCCAGGCACACATTACACCCCGATCCCCCCCCCGATCGCCCCCCGATCCCCCCCAATCACCCCCCCCCCCCCTGTCACAAACTGACACAAAGCAGGTTTTTTTTTTTTTTTTTTTTTTTTTCTGATTACTGTATTGGTGTCAGTTTGTGACAGTTAGTGTGTTAGGGCAGTGAATGTTAGGCCCCCTTTAGGTCTAGGGTACCCCCCTAACCCCCCCTAATAAAGTTTTAACCCCTTGATCACCCTCCGTCACCAGTGTCACTAAGCAATCATTTTTCTGATCGCTGTATTAGTGTCGCTGGTGACGCTAGTTAGGGACATAAATATTTAGGTTCGCCGTCAGCGTTTTATAGTGACAGGGACCCCCATATACTACCTAATAAATGTTTTAACCCCTTGATTGCCCCCTAGTTAACCCTTTCACCACTGATCACCGTATAACTGTTACGGGTGACGCTGGTTAGTTCGTTTATTTTTTATAGTGTCAGGGCACCCGCCGTTTATTACCGAATAAAGGTTTAGCCCCCCGATCGCCCGGCGGTGATATGCGTCGCCCCAGGCAGCGTCAGATTAGCGCCAGTACCGCTAACACCCACGCACGCAGCATGCGCCTCCCTTAGTGGTATAGTATCTGAACGCATCAATATCTGATCCAATCAGATCTATACTAGCGTCCCCAGCAGTTTAGGGTTCCCGAAAACGCAGTGTTAGCGGGATCAGCCCAGATACCTGCTAGCACCTGCGTTTTGCCCCTCCGCCCGGCCCAGCCCAGCCCACCCAAGTGCAGTATCGATCGATCACTGTCACTTACAAAACACTAAACGCATAACTGCAGCGTACGCAGAGTCAGGCCTGATCCCTGCGATCGCTAACAGTTTTTTTGGTAGCGTTTTGGTGAACTGGCAAGCACCAGCCCCAGGCAGCGTCAGGTTAGCGCCAGTAGCGCTAACACCTACGCACGCACCGTACACCTCCCTTAGTGGTATAGTATCTGAACGGATCAATATCTGATCCGATCAGATCTATACTAGTGTCCCCAACAGTTTAGGGTTCCCAAACACGCAGTGTTAGCGGGATCAGCCCAGATACCTGCTAGCACCTGCGTTTTTCCCGTCCGCCCGGCCCGGCCCAGCCCACCCAAGTGCAGTATCAATCGATCACTGTCACTTACAAAACACTAAACGCATAACTGCAGCGTTCGCAGAGTCACGCCTGATCCCTGCGATCACTAACAGTTTTTTTGGTAGCGTTTTGGTGAACTGGCAAGCACCAGCCCCAGGCAGCGTCAGATTAGCGCCAGTACCGCTAACACCCACGCACGCAGCATACGCCTCCCTTAGTGGTATAGTATCTGAACGGATCAATATCTGATCCGATCAGATCTATACTAGCGTCCCCAGCAGTTTAGGGTTCCCACAAACGCAGTGTTAGCGGGATCAGCCCAGATACCTGCTAGCACCTGCGTTTTGCCCCTCCGCCCGGCCCAGCCCAGCCCACCCAAGTGCAGTATCGATCGATCACTGTCACTTACAGAACACTAAACGCATAACTGCAGCGTTCGCAGAGTCAGGCCTGATCCCTGCGATCGCTAACAGTTTTTTTGGTAGCGTTTTGGTGAACTGGCAAGCGCCAGCGGCCTAGTACACCCCGGTCGTAGTCAAACCAGCACTGCAGTAACACTTGGTGACGTGGCGAGTCCCATAAGTGCAGTTCAAGCTGGTGAGGTGGCAAGCACAAGTAGTGTCCCGCTGCCACCAAAAAGACAAACACAGGCCCGTCGTGCCCATAGTGCCCTTCCTGCTGCATTCGCCAATCCTAATTGGGAACCCACCGCTTCTGCAGCGCCCGTACTTCCCCCATTCACATCCCCAACCAAATGCAGTCGGCTGCATGAGAGGCATTTTCTTTATGTCCTCCCGAGTACCCCTACCCAGCGAACGCCCCCAAAAAAGATATTGTGTCTGCAGCTAGCGCGGATATAGGGGTGACACCCGCTATTATTGTCCCTCCTGTCCTGACAATCCTGGTCTTTGCATTGGTGAATGTTTTGAACGCTACCATGCACTAGTTGACTATTAGCGTAGGGTACAGCATTCCACAGACTAGGCACACTTTCACAGGGTCTCCCAAGATGCCATCGCATTTTGAGAGACCCGAACCTGGAACCGGGTACAGTTATAAAAGTTAGTTACAAAAAAAAAAAACACATACAAAAATATAAAATAAAAAAAAAATAGTTGTCGTTTTATTGTTCTTTCTCTCTCTATTCTCTCTCTCTATTGTTCTGCTCTTTTTTACTGTATTCTATTCTGCAATGTTTTATTGTTATTATGTTTTATCATGTTTGTTTTTCAGGTATGCAATTTTTTATACTTTACCGTTTACTGTGCTTTATTGTTAACCATTTTTTTGTCTTCAGGTACGCCATTCACGACTTTGAATGGTTATACCAGAATGATGCCTGCAGGTTTAGGTATCATCTTGGTATCATTCTTTTCAGCCAGCGGTCGGCTTTCATGTAAAAGCAATCCTAGCGGCTAATTAGCCTCTAGACTGCTTTTACAAGCAGTGGGAGGGAATGCCCCCCGCCCCCCACCGTCTTCCGTGTTTTTCTCTGGCTCTCCTGTCTCAACAGGGAACCTGAAAATGCAGCCGGTGATTCAGCCAGCTGACCATAGAGCTGATCAGAGACCAGAGTGGCTCCAAACATCTCTATGGCCTAAGAAACCGGAAGCTACGAGCATTTTATGACTTAGATTTCGCCGGATGTAAATAGCGCCATTGGGAAATTGGGAAAGCATTTTATCACACCGATCTTGGTGTGGTCAGATGCTTTGAGGGCAGAGGAGAAATCTAGGGTCTAATAGACCCCAATTTTTGCAAAAAAGAGTACCTGTCACTACCTATTGCTATGATAGGGGATATTTACATTCCCTGAGATAACAATAAAAATGATTTAAAAAAAAAATGAAAGGAACAGTTTAAAAATAAGATAAAAAAATAATAATAATAAAGAAAAAAAAAAAAAAAAAAAAAAAAAAAAAAGCACCCCTGTCCCCCCTGCTCTCGCGCTAAGGCGAACGCAAGCGTCGGTCTGGCGTCAAATGTAAACAGCAATTGCACCATGCATGTGAGGTATCGCCGCGAAGGTCAGATCGAGGGCAGTAAGTTTAGCAGTAGACCTCCTCTGTAAATCTAAAGTGGTAACCTGTAAAGGCTTTTAAAGGCTTTTAAAAATGTATTTAGTTTGTCGCCACTGCACGTTTGTGCGCAATTTTAAAGCATGTCATGTTTGGTATCCATGTACTCGGCCTAAGATCATCTTTTTTATTTCATCAAACATTTGGGCAATATAGTGTGTTTTAGTGCATTAAAATGTAAAAAAGTGTGTTTTTTCCCCAAAAAATGCGTTTGAAAAATTGCGGCGCAAATACTGTGTGAAAAAAAAAAATGAAACACCCACCATTTTAATCTGTAGGGCATTTGCTTTAAAAAAAATATATAATGTTTGGGGGTTCAAAGTAATTTTCTTGCAAAAAAAAATTATTTTTTTATGTAAACAATAAGTGTCAGAAAGGGCTTTGTCTTCAAGTGGTTAGAAGAGTGGGTGATGTGTGACATAAGCTTCTAGATGTTGTGCATAAAATGCCAGGACAGTTCAAAACCCCCCCAAATGACCCCATTTTGGAAAGTAGACACCCCAAGCTATTTGCTGAGAGTCATGTTGAGTCCATGGAATAATTTATATTGTGACACAAGTTGCGGGAAAGAGACAATTTTTTATTTTTTTTATTTTTTTTTGCGCAAAGTTGTCACTAAATGATATATTGCTCAAACATGCCATGGGAATATGTGAAATTACACCCCAAAATACATTCTGTTGCTTCTCCTGAGTACGGGGATACCACATGTGTGAGACTTTTTGGGAGCCTAGCCGCGTACGGGACCCCGAAAACCAAGCACCGCCTTCAGGCTTTCTAAGGCCGTAAATTTTTGATTTCACTCTTCACTGCCTATCACAGTTTCGGAGGCCATGGAATGCCCAGGTGGCAAAAAAAACCCCCAAATGACCCCATTTTGGAAAGTAGACACCCCAAGCTATTTGATGAGAGGTATAGTGAGTATTTTGCAGACCTCACTTTTTGTCACAAAGTTTTGAAAATTGAAAAAAGAAAAAAAAAATTTTTTTTTCTCGTCTTTCTTTATTTTCAAAAACAAATGAGAGCTGCAAAATACTCACCATGCCTCTCAGCAAATAGCTTGGGGTGTCTACTTTCCAAAATGGGGTCATTTGGGGGGGGGTTTGTGCCACCTGGGCATTCCATGGCCTCCGAAACTGTGATAGGCAGTGAGGAGTAAAATCAAAAATGTACGCCCTTAGAATTCCTGAAGGCAGTGATTGGTTTTCGGGGTCCCGTACGCGGCTAGGCTCCCAAAAAGTCCCACACATGTGGTATCCCCATACTCAGGAGAAGCAGCTAAATGTATTTTGGGGTGCAATTCCACATATGCCCATGGCCTGTGTGAGCAATATATCATTTAGTGACAACTTTGTGCAAAAAAAAAAAAAAAATTTGTCACTTTCCCGCAACTTGTGTCAAAATATAAAACATTCCATGGACTCAACATGCCTCTCAGCAAATAGCTTGGGGTGTCTACTTTCCAAAATGGGGTAATTTGGGGGGGTTTTATGTCATCTGGGCATTTTATGGCCTTCAAAACTGTGATAGGCAGTGAGGAGTAAAATCAAAAATGTACGCCCTTAGAAATCCTGAAGGCAGTGATTGGTTTTCGGGGCCCCGTACGCGGCTAGGCTCCCAAAAAGTCCCACACATGTGGTATCCCCGTACTCAGGAGAAGCAGCTAAATGTATTTTGGGGTGCAATTCCACATATGCCCATGGCCTGTGTGAGCAATATATCATTTAGTGACAACTTTTTGTAATTTTTTTTTTTTTTTTTTTTTTTTGTCATTATTCAATCACTTGGGACAAAAAAAATGAATATTCAATGGGCTCAACATGCCTCTCAGCAAATTCCTTGGGGTGTCTACTTTCCAAAATGGGGTCATTTGTGGGGGTTTTGTACTGCCCTGCCATTTTAGCACCTCAAGAAACGACATAGGCAGTCATAAATTAAAGGCTGTGTAAATTCCAGAAAATGTACCCTAGTTTGTAGACGCTATAACTTTTGCGCAAACCAATAAATATACGCTTATTGACATTTTTTTTACCAAAGACATGTGGCCGAATACATTTTGGCCTAAATGTATGACTAAAATTGAGTTTATTGGATTTTTTTTAGAACAAAAAGTAGAAAATATCATTTTTTTTCAAAATTTTCGGTCTTTTTCCGTGTATAGCGCAAAAAATAAAAACGGCAGAGGTGATCAAATACCATCAAAAGAAAGCTCTATTTGTGGGAAGAAAAGGACGCAAATTCCGTTTGGGTACACCATTGTATGACCGCGCAATTAGCAGTTAAAGCGACGCAGTGCCGAATTGTAAAAAGTGCTCTGGTCAGGAAGGGGGTAAATCCTTCCGGGGCTGAAGTGGTTAAACACAGGCTGCATGCTGGACACAGGCTGCATGGTGGGCAGAGGCTGCATGTTGGACACAGACTGCATGGTGGGCAGAGGCTTCATGGTGGACACAGGCTGCATGGTGGGCAGAGGCTTCATGGTGGACACCAGCTGCATGGTGGGCAGAGGCTGCATGGTGGGCACAGGCTGCATTGGAGGACACAGGCTCCATTGGTGGACACAGGCTGCATGGTGGGAAGAGGCTGCATTGGTGGACACATGCTGCATTGATGGGCACAGGCTGCATTGGTGGGCACAGGCTGCATTGGTGGACACAGGCTGCATGGTGGGCACAGGCAGTGTGCATTGGTGGGCACAGGCAGGCTGCATTGGTGGGCACAGGCAGGCTGAATTGGTGGGCACGGATAAAGTTGTTGTTAATATTTATTTTACCTAATTCTGCATAAAACATTTAAGTGTCATTTCATGAGATAATTCATGAGGCAGTGTTTAAGGGTGGAATTAGGGGCAGGGCAACTGGTGGGGAGTAATCCTTGAAGCCTGGCTAGTAGCTCAGGACTTGAAATTTTGAGCCCTGATATGAGTGATACAGGGCGGATGCACAGGATTCCTTGGATGGTTTAAAGATCAAGGGTAATTGAGCAACATACTTATCCTAACATCCCTGGTTTGAGTGGATGGACACACTTTGTATTGGAGGAGTTCTGGTGAGTGAGTGGTGTTTATGGTGAAGCATTCAAATTGGACTATTATTTGCATATAGGTTGCATGTTGGTGTTAATTTGCCCATTAAAAGGCGAATTGCACAGCCTATATTAGCGCAGCTATTTACTTATAGCATTGCTATTTGATATTTTCACTGTGTAGTGAAACACTTTAGCTGCAGGTTAGGGATGAGCCGAACACCCCCCGGTTCGGTTCGCACCAGAACCTGCGAACGGACCGAAAATTTGCACGAACGTTAGAACCCCATTGACGCCTATGGGACTCGAGCGTTCAAAATCAAAAGTGCTCATTTTAAAGGCTAATTTGCATGGTATTGTCCTAAAAAGGGTTTGGGGACCCGGGTCCTACCCCAGGGGACATGTATCAATGCAAAAAAAACTTTTAAAAACGGCCGTTTTTTCGGGAGCAGTGATTTTAATGATACTTAAAGTAAAAAAAAAAAAGTGAAATATTCCTTTAAATATCGTACCTGGGAGGTGTCTATAGTATGCCTGTAAAGTGGCGCGTGTTTCCCGTGCTTAGAACAGTCCCTGCACAAAATGTCATTTTTAAAGGAAAAAATCTAATTTAAAACTGCTTGCGGGTTTAATGTCATGTCGGGTCCTGGCAATATGGATGAAAATCAGTGAGACAAACGGCATGGTTACCCCCCAGTCCATTACCAGGCCCTTTGGGTCTTGTATGGATATTAAGGGGAACCTCGCACCCAAATTAAAATAAGGAAAGGTGTGGGGCCACCAGGCCCTATATACTCTGAACAGCAGTATACAGGCGGTGCAAACAAGACAGGGACTGTAGGTTTGTTGTTAAGTAGAATCTGTTTGTAATTTTGAACATTTTTAACGTGTTTAGCTCCAGCCAAAAAATCTTTTTTAAGCTTTTTGGAAAACATAGGGAAGGGTTATCACCCCTGTGACATTTGTTTTGCTGTCTTTCCTCCTCTTCAGAAGATTTCACCTCACTTTTGTCCCAATGACAAATGTTTTTTGAAAATTTGGGTTTTTTTGTGGAACAAGGATTGGAAAGCATCAGTGGAAAGGAGAAATGTTTTTCCCATATTAACTCTTACAGGAGAGAATTTCCCATCCTACAGGTAGATATCATCTCACTTCCTGTTGTCTCCTTCCGTTTGCAAGTAGGAGTCGTTTGTAAGTTAGATGTTTGAAAGTAGGGACCTGCCCTATATACTCAGCAGAAATTTGGGTGTTGTTGTGGCCACAACACTGTAAGCCCTCACAGGGCCCTGCTGTGAAATATTAGATCAAGAATTGTAATTACATGCCCCTGTTGAAACAGGGGCAGAAAAACTGGGCCTTTGGTGGTGGTGGTGGTGCTGGTGCCACAACACTGTAAGTCCTCACTCGATCTTGGTGGGTGCAGAAATGGGCCCTGCTGTGAAATATTAGATCAAGAATTGTAATTACATGCCCCTGTTGAACAAGGGCAGAAAAATTGGGCCTTTGGTGGTGGTGGTGGTGCTGGTGCCACAACACTGTAAGTCCTCACTCACTGTTGGTGGGTGCAGAAATGGGCCCTGCTGTGAAATATTAGATCAAGAATTGTAATTACATGCCCCTGTTGAACAGGAGCTGAAAAATTAGGCCTTAGGCACTGGTGCTGGTGCCACAACACTGCAACCCCTCACAGACACTCTAGTTGGAACACAGGAACGAGCCCTGCTGCAAAGTATTGCATCAAAAATTGTAATTACACGCCCCTGTTAAACAGGGGCAGAAAAATTGGGCCTTAGGCACTGGTGCTGGTGCCACAACACTGCAACCCCTCACAGACACTCTAGTTGGAATGCAGGAACGAGCCCTGCTGCAAAGTATTGCATCAAAAATTGTAATTACACGCCCCTGTTAAACAGGGGCAGAAAAATTGGGCCTTAGGCACTGGTGCTGGTGCCACAACACTGCAACCCCTCACAGACACTCTAGTGGGAACGCAGGAACGAGCCCTGCTGCAAAGTATTGCATCAAAAATTGTAATTATACGCCCCTGTTAAACAGGGGCTGAAAAATTGTGCCTTAGGCACTGGTGGTGGCACCCAGAACCAAAAATGTTCTTACAAGCTATCAGCGTGATCATTGAGGAGGAAGAGGATAATTACTCAGGGATAGTCACTCAGCATCAGCATAGGCAGTCTTTGAAGGGATCTGAGATTTCAAAAAAAATTATTCGGTTACATCAGCATCGGGTGCTTGGTAGCTGGTGGTGATCCAAGACTGATTCATTTTTATGAAGGTCAGTCGATCGACCGAGTCGGTGGACAGACGCACCCTGTGATCGGTTACCACGCCTCCAGCAGCACTGAATGTGCGTTCCGAAAGAACGCTGGATGCAGGACAGGCTAGTAGCTCAATTGCATACTGTGCAAGCTCCGGCCAGTGATCCATCCTCAAGACCCAGTAACCCAGAGGATTTTCGGCGGGAAAGGTGTCCAAATCTGATCTTGCCCCTAGGTATTCCTGCACCATGTAAAACAGACGCTGGCGATGGTTGCTGGAACCGATCATACCTTGGGGCTGAGGACCAAAAAATTGTCTGAACGCATCGGTCAGACGGCCCCCTTCTCCACCGCTCCTTCTTTGACTGACCGAAGCCTCAGCAACACGTTGTCCAGAAACAGGAGTTTGTAACCTCCCAGTCTCTGGGAACGCGTTGCACAGACCTTTCTGCAAGGCCTCCCGAAGATGTTTCATCCTCTGCTCCCTCTGCGATGGCAAGATAAGGTCCGCAACCTTACCCTTGTAACGTGGATCAAGGAGGGTTGCCAGCCAGTATTGGTCCTTCTCCTTGATACCACGAATACGAGGATCCTTACGCAGGCTTTGCAGGATCAGGGAGGCCATGCAGCGTAGGTTTGCTGAGGCATTCGGTCCGGTGTCCTCTGGGTCACTAAGGACGTCATGGTCCGCAGCCACCTCCTCCCAGCCACGTACAAGTCCATGTGTTTCTTGGGACTGATCCCTTAAAGACTGCTGCTGATGCTGAGTGCCAGGCTCCACCTCCATACTGACACAATCTTCCTCCTCCTCCTCCTCCTCCTCGTCCTCTTCCTGTGTCATCGGCGGGCACGCAGGAACACTGTCTGGATAAAGGGGGCCTTGAGAGATAAGGAAGTCCTCCTCTTCCTGCCTCTGTTCTGCCTCAAGTGCCCTGTCCATTATTCCACGCAGCGTGTGCTCCAACAGGTGGACAAGGGGGACAGTGTCACTGATGCATGCACTGTCACTGCTCACCATCCTCGTGGCCTCCTCAAATGGTGACAGGACAGTGCATGCATCCCTGATCATGGCCCACTGGCGTGGGGAAAAAAAACCAAGCTCCCCTGACCCTGTCCTGGTGCCATAGTCGCACAGGTACTCATTGATGGCCCTCTGCTGCGTGTGCAGCCGCTGCAGCATGGCCAACGTTGAGTTCCACCTGGTGGGCATGTCACAGATTAGGCGGTTCTTGGGCAGGTTAAACTCCTTTTGGAGGTCCGTCAGCCGAGCACTGGCATTATATCACCGGCGGAAATGCACACAGACTTTCCTGGCCTGCCTCAGGACATCCTGTAAGCCCGGGTACCTGCCCAAGAACCGCTGCACCACCAAGTTAAGGACGTGAGCCAAACAGGGCACATGGGTCATTTGTCCCTGTCGGAGGGCAGAGAGGAGGTTGGTGCCATTGTCGCAAACCACCATTCCTGCCTTAAGTTGGCATGGCGTCAACCACCTCTGAACCTGCCCCTGCAGAGCTGACAGAACCTCTGCCACAGTGTGGCTCCTGTCCCCCAAGCACACCAGCTCAAGCACCGCATGGCATCTTTTGGCCTGCGTACTTGCGTAGCCCCTTGAACGACTACGGAGCACCGCTGGTTCCGAGGACAAAGCACAGGAAGAGGCCATGGAGGAAGAAGAAGAGGAGGGGGTGGAGGAGAGAGGTGTGTCACAATCATTAGCATTTTGGAGGCGTGGTGGCGGAACAACCTCCAACACTACTGCACCTTGTCCTGCATCCTTCCCAGCTGCCAGCAGAGTCACCCAATGCGCCGTGAAACTTAGGTAACGTCCCTGTCCATGCCTGCTGGACCATGAGTCAGCGGTAATATGCACCTTACCGCTGACCGCCCTGTCCAGCGAGGCATGGACTTTGCTTTCCACATGCCGGTAGAGAGCCGGAATCGCCTTCCGTGAGAAAAAGTGGCGTTTGGGTACCTGCCACTGAGGAACCGCACATTCCACAAACTCACGGAAGGGGGCAGAGTCTACCAACTGAAAAGGCAGCAGTTGAAGTGCTAGCAATTTTGCCAAGCTAGCATTCAACCGCTGGGCATGTGGATGGCTGGGAGCAAACTGCTTTCAGCGGTGCAGCAGCTGGGGCAGGGAAATTTGCCTGGTACAATCTGACGTCGGTGTACCAAAAGCAGATTGCCCACAAGTACTTGGCTGTGACACACCTAATTCTACACCTTCATTCCTCTCAGTGCAGGTCTCAGAGAGGACTGAAGGTCTAGTGGGGTTGGAAATCTCAGCTGATGAGGAGCAAGGAGAGGTCCTCTTTGTTCTTTGGTGTGAGTCTTTTAGATACGCTTACCAACGAACTGCATGGCAGGTCAACATATGTCTGGTCAAGCATGTGGTACCCAAGCGGGAGATGTTTTGGCCACGCGAGATACGCTTGAGACATATGTTGCAAATAGCAGCGGTGCGATCTGATGCACTCGTCTCAAAAAAGGCCCACACCAAAGAACTTTTTGAATAAAGCGCAGAGACTGCAGCGCCCTGCACATGTGGAGCTTTGGGGTGTGATGCAGTCAATGTGCTGCCCTTAGGCTGGCCCCTGGAGGGCATCCTACCTCGTTGGTGATGTGCCGCCTCCTCCTCCTCCTCTCTCCTATCAGGCACCCACGTTGAGTCAGTGACCTCATCATCCCCTCCCTCCTCATCACTGGAGCAAACCTGGCAGTATGCTGCAGCAGGGGGAGCATGACTGCCAGATTGCTGTCCTTCTTGGGCACCCCCTCTGTCCGTGCTCATGTTACTGCCTTTATCGAGCTCAGTATCATCATCAGAGCCTTCAAAACGCTGGGCATCCTCCTGGAGCATGTACCCAACACTATGGTCAAACAGTTCGAGGGACTCCTCAGGAGGACATGGTGGGGCTAGGGAAGGAGTCACTGATGACATTGAGCCGAGGGAAGAGGCCGCTGCTTTGCCAGACAAAGTACCCTGGGCATGGGTGAGAGAGGATGAGGAGGATGAGGACGGCTTGGTCATCCACTCGACCAAGTCTTCCGCATGTTGCGGCTCAACACGGCCAGCTGCCGAAAAAAAGGCCAAGCGTGTCCCACGGCCACGTGCTGATGAGGATGCACCGTCTCCACAACCAGCACTAGACACGGAGCCTGCTTGCCCTCTCTTATTGGCTTGTGACTGTCTGCCTCTCCTTCTTGGCCTTCCAGACATACTAATGGCCTGTAGCTGCACTAAGCTGGGATATATATATATATATATATATGTACTGATACTGCAGCTAGCAAAATCAACTGCCTGCCTGTAGTATGAGAACACCACCAACCTTCTACAGGTAGCTTTAGCTGAACACTGTGAGCAGGAGGCACCCCACTAACTTGTAGGTTTAGCAGAACACTGTGAGCAGGACGCACTGCCCTAACTGTAAATAGTCTAGCTGCCTGACTGTGGTACTAATAGGATCAAAAGAACACCAGTAATTTTCTTCAGGTAGCTGTATATACTGTAAAAAGACAAGCCTGCCTGTCAGTAAGAAGATAACAGGAACGGATCTAGCTGAACACTGTGAGCAGGACGCACCCCACTAGCTTGTAGGTTTAGCAGAACATTGTGAGCAGGACGTACCCCACTAACTTGTAGGTTTAGCAGAACACTGTGAGCAGGACGAACTGCACTAACTGTAAATAGTCTAGCTGCCTGACTGTGGTACTAATAGGATCAAAAGAACACCAGTCATTTTCTTCAGGTAGCTGTATATACTCTAACAAGACAAGCCTGCCTGTCAGTAAGAAGATAACAGGAACGGATCTAGCTGAACACTGTGAGCAGGACGCACTGCACTAACTTTAAATAGTCTAGCTGGCCTGACTGTGGTACTAATAGGATCAAAAGAACACCAGTAATTTTCTTCAGGTAGCTGTAAATACTGTTACAAGACAAGCCTGCCTGTCAGTAGGAAGATAACAGGAACGGATCTAGCTGAACACTGTGAGCAGGACGCACTGCGCTAACTTTAAATAGTCTAGCTGCCTGACTGTGGTACTAATAGGATCAAAAGAACCCCAGTAATTTTCTTCAGGTAGCTGTATATACTGTAACAAGACAAGCCTGCCTGTCAGTAAGAAGATAACAGGAACGGATCTAGCTGAACACTGTGAGCAGGACGCACTGCACTAACTTTAAATAGTCTAGCTGCCTGACTGTGGTACTAATAGGATCAAAAGAACACCAGTAATTTTCTTCAGGTAGCTGTAAATACTGTTACAAGACAAGCCTGCCTGTCAGTAGGAAGATAACAGGAACGGATCTAGCTGAACACTGTGAGCAGGACGCACTGCACTAACTTTAAATAGTCTAGCTGCCTGACTGTGGTACTAATAGGATCAAAAGAACCCCAGTAATTTTCTTCAGGTAGCTGTATATACTGTAACAAGACAAGCCTGCCTGTCAGTAAGAAGATAACAGGAACGGATCTAGCTGAACACTGTGAGCAGGACACACTGCACTAACTTTAAATAGTCTAGCTGCCTGACTGTGGTACTAATAGGATCAAAAGAACACCAGTAATTTTCTTCAGGTAGCTGTAAATACTGTTACAAGACAAGCCTGCCTGTCAGTAGGAAGATAACAGGAACGGATCTAGCTGAACACTGTGAGCAGGACGCACTGCGCTAACTTTAAATAGTCTAGCCGCCTGACTGTGGTACTAATAGGATCAAAAGAACACCAGTAATTTTCTTCAGGTAGCTGTATATACTGTAACAAGACAAGCCTGCCTGTCAGTAGGAAGATAACAGGAACGGATCTAGCTGAACACTGTGAGCAGGACGCACTGCACTAACTTTAAATAGTCTAGCTGCCTGACTGTGGTACTAATAGGATCAAAAGAACACCAGTAATTTTCTTCAGGTAGCTGTAAATACTGTTACAAGACAAGCCTGCCTGTCAGTAGGAAGATAACAGGAACGGATCTAGCTGAACACTGTGAGCAGGACGCACTGCACTAACTTTAAATAGTCTAGCTGCCTGACGGTGGTACTAATAGGATCAAAAGAACACCAGTAATTTTCTTCAGGTAGCTGTAAATACTGTTACAAGACAAGTCTGCCTGTCAGTAGGAGGATAACAGGAACGGATCTAGCTGAACACTGTGAGCAGGACGCACTGCACTAACTTTAAATAGTCTAGCCGCCTGACTGTGGTACTAATAGGATCAAAAGAACACCAGTAATTTTCTTCAGGTAGCTGTAAATACTGTTACAAGACAAGCCTGCCTGTCAGTAGGAAGATAACAGGAACGGATCTAGCTGAACACTGTGAGCAGGACGCACTGCACTGACTTTAAATAGTCTAGCTGCCTGACTGTGGTACTAATAGGATCAAAAGAACACCAGTAATTATCTTCAGGTAGCTGTAAATACTGTTACAAGACAAGCCTGCCTGTCAGTAGGAAGATAACAGGAACGGATCTAGTTGAACACTGTGAGCAGGACGCACTGCACTAACTTTAAATAGTCTAGCTGCCTGACTGTGGTACTAATAGGATCAAAAGAACACCAGTAATTATCTTCAGGTAGCTGTAAATACTGTTACAAGACAAGCCTGCCTGTCAGTAGGAAGATAACAGGAACGGATCTAGCTAAACTGAATACAGTGTATATATATATATATGCAACACTTGGGATGCATATATATACACAATACACTGTAAGTGCAGCTAACTGACTGACTGTCCTGCCTAATCTAGCTAACTCAAATGAAATGACACTGTCTCTCTCTCTCTCTCTATCTCTCAGCACACCGGAACACACTGCACAGGGCCGCCGTGTAGGCGGCCTTATATAGTGTGGAGCGTGTACTAAATCCCCTGAGCCATAATTGGCCAAAGCCTCCTTGGCTTTGGCCAATTACGGCTCTCTGTTCAGGCGGCGCTGTGATTGGCCAAGCATGCGGGTCATAGTGCATGCTTGGCCAATCATCAGCCAGCAATGCACTGCGATGCCGCAGTGAATTATGGGCTGTGACGCGCCACACGAATTTGGCGCGAACGGCCCATATCGTTCGCAATTCGGCGAATGACCGAACAGCCGATGTTCGAGTCGAACATGGGTTCGACTCGAACACGAAGCTCATCCCTACTTCAGGTTATAAACGTAATATTAAGTATTGTTTATTATTTGCACCCTGTGACATACATTATATTTATTCTTTGTTAAATGCCGTTCATGGCAGGGCCCAGTTCCAAATGCCATTTTTTTGACAATAGCTTATCTATTAGCCTTGAAAATTGCCAGAATTTAGTTTCAAGATCCCCCCTATGGACTTCAGTCAGTTTGTAGCTAAGTTTGGGTATGGTGGACGTTCAAGCAATATTCAAAAAAACCCCATGAAAAGAACCACAGGAGATTCACTCATGCTTAGTCACTAACGTATAAAAAAAAAGAGACTAAATGCTGCAGTTTTTTTTCCAAATTAATTTGCTGCATTCTTAAATTTCAGACAATAGGTCAGGTTAGATTCATTGGTTCATCATGAACACATGGCTGGAAATGATCTAAAATTTTAAACAACACATATGAAAAAATATTACATGTTTGATTTTTGCAAAAGGCACTGGAAGCTAAACTTCCATTTTCCAGAGTGGTTTGAATTGCTGTTTGTGCACCAATTAAACATGTACCCCAAATCTCATGAAGCAAACAAGAGACTTGAATATGTGCTCTTGCTTTGGTTAAACAGTCCAGTTCTGCGGACATAAACAGGAGTATTGCCAACCTGGGGCTGTATGAATCAGGAGATGGAAAACGTCAAGCCAGCAAAAGTGCTGCATTAGTGTAAACACACAATGAAAGGATGTACAGTATATTCAAAGATTGACATACATATTTAATCAAATAAAAAGCAATTAGCTTTAATGAAAATTTAATGGGCTCCATTCTATCTTAATGGATTTCTTTTGAAGTAAATGGATATGATTTTTTTTGTAGGTGTGTAAAACATGATATGACATGTAAGCAACAGGCAGGTGAGAATGGTTCCACTTAAGTGTTCCTGTAGATCATAAAGAAAGCTTTCAATGCATAAACACAGTCATAATCTGGATCATATTTTGCTGAGTATATGGAAATGGTGGAACTTTTAGGGAATTAATATTTATAAACTAGCTTTTTATGAAAAAGTATAGTCCAAAGTATAGGTATAACAATATTTTGTAGTATAAATAAGTTGTATACAATTGTCAATATAGTTTGTAGCTATTCTTTTGTTGCACAGGTATTTAGGCAAAAGTGTAGACTATGGGGTTTATTTACTAAAGGCAAATAGGCTATTCACTTTGTATTAACATTTTCCATAGAGTTTAGCAAATGTGGTAAAGTTTCACTTGGCAAAAAACAGCCAATACCATGCAAGGAAAAAAAAAACTGCATTTTGCTTCCAAGTGATTTAATTATGGCAGTTAGCAAAGTTTCACTTCATTAAATAAGCTCTGGGAAAAATCCCTATATGGGTCCAGTTATAAAGTAGTAGTTTGGGCTTAAAAATGTGGTTGACACTTTGCTTGTTTCAAGCCTTAAAAAAACAAAAAAAACCTCTCCTAATACTTGCACATGTGCCAAACACATACCTCAAGATTCCATCCAGTTGAATGGATTCTGTGTTAGATTCTCTTTAATAAAATAATGACCAATCGTACATTGATCCAATTTATTTATCTCACAGAATGTTCTGCCTTTACTTCAAATAAGTATCAGAAGTAGGGATGAGTAAAACTGAAGCCCCATACACACTATCAGATTTTCTGCTGATTTTTTTCTTTCGGATTTGCCAAAACCATATAATATGAGGTCAAACCTTAGGAGTTTCAATTTGTATGCAATCGGGCAAGCCCTTGCACTACATGGTTTTGGTAAATCCGAAGACAAAATTCAGCAGAAAATCTGATGTGTGTATGGGGCTTGAGAGTTGTCATTACTCTGAAATTTCAGTGAAAATCTGGAGATTTGGGGGTTCTTGAGAGTGCAATGGTCTTTAAATGACTACTGGGGGATACAGAAGCACCTTTCCAGCTACACTCAAATTGCTCTTGTGCCAAATATGGCTTCATTAGCCTTAAAATGTAAAAAAAAAATTCCAAAGAAAGTAAGAAAAAAAAATCAAACCGGAAAAAAGTAAGATAGAAAATTGAAAGCAACACTATACACATTTTGATCAAATATGAACACAAAGATAAATATGAAGAACACTAAATAAATTGATTAAACTACCCCAAATGCGCCCCCCCCCCCCCAAAAAAAAAACAACCTTTCTAAATAAGGATAATTATTATTTTTGCCTAAGCGCCTCAATGCATGAAAGTGAGAGCTTTTACTCCTATCATACCTAATCATGAGCAGCAAAAAATGTAAATGCTACAGAAGCCCCATGTGGGCCAGGCAGTTATATGAAGGACTTCTATATAGCACGTTGGTTGCCTATTGAACCCTTGCTTTAAGTTATTTAAAACTATTTGCAAATAATTTGGACCTAAATGTGAAGTGAATATTTCTCTTAGGGAACATGTATAAATCTTAATGGCTCCTTGGTAGTACCCTGAAAACATAACCTTTTTTCTAGAATTTCTCCAGAAAAATAGCAGTGCATTTCCTGATATGTGAACACTCCTGGTCTTAAGACTGTATATCTGCAGTGTGAGATCTAAGGCACTGCTGCCTCTAGCTGTTTGTCTCAGGTGATTTTGAATTAGATTTGGCAGTGCTACTGCTGTACTACCTAGGCCCTATTCACACCTGAACGCATTGGAATGGCAGGCAGAATCACGCAATTCTGCGTGTGATTTGAGAATCGCAACAAAACATGCTACTTGCTTGCGGTGACATTTTTTCTTACTTGCTGCAATTTTGCTGTGATTCTTTCTGATTATTTGCGACAAAATGCCTTAAATCACAACAAAACAAGCATAGCCTAACGCATAGCCTAACGTGCTTGGCTCAGTGCCAAAAATAGGTACATGATCTTCTGTTTTTTAAGCGGAGGTTGGCCCCTTTAAAATGAATTGTGCCACTGTAAAAACGCACCATAAAAATGTGCAAAAAAACCCACGACACAGCAGCATCACTCTGGTGTGAATGGAGCATTGCCCTCCTTTCTTGAGGTTCTGACATATGCAAGTAAAACCCTGTTTCTATCAAAATCGCTGCCTCTACACGGAGGCACAAGGCAGAACAAAGCACAGAAAGTCAGCAATGGTGGAAAGATCAGTTGCAGGGAGATTACAGGCAGTAATACTTACTAGTCTTTTGTTCTTTACCTGTCTTTTTAGAGCCCATCTTCCGAGTTCAGTTTTTTCTTTCATATGCCTTAATTATTTAGCATTTTTCTTACTTAGATAATAAGTTAATATCTCTGCTATTGTGCGATTACGTATATCATTATCACTGTTCATAAGAATTCAAAACGTAAAGATATAAATAATGTCATTGGGGCTTTCAGCAGAATAACTTGATCCTAATGTAGTTTGACACAATCAGTAAGTGACTGCCACTCATTTCTCAGTGTATGCCTCTTGTATGGTAATAGTCTGTGTATGCATAGTTGGAGTAAGAAACCATTCAATAGTGTAAATAAATTAAAGTCATAGATTATTAAAGTAATGGGTGACTTTATGTTGGTTCAATATGCACCTACAGCAAAGCTTCTGCATTTATGCTAAATAATTATCTCTACCAAGAAAAATATATTTCCAAATGACAGATCATAAATTCTTATACCATCCACATGCCAATAAACTACAGCATGCAAAAGACTTTTTAATTTATTTTTAGTAAGTATACAGCGTGAAAGTATGCACTTATTTATTTAATAAATCAGTAATGAAAACAAGATTATAAATAATTAAAATTAATATATAAAGTGCAACTTCAAACTGGCTTTCTACTTAAAATATATGTGAACCCTTACCGTGTTAATCTGCATTAAGGGGCTTAGAGAGGTGGGGATGGAGACTGCAGGGCATGTTAGCAGACATAGAAACAGGAGTGCACTGATCTTCCCAGAAAAGAGCTGTACAATGGGCAGTCTGTACTCCCAAACAGAATGCAAAGAAGCAAATTTACCACAATGGATGTACTTTCAATAGTATGGTCAGTTTTAAATAGGAAAGCAGGAGTACTGGCAGGATCACTAGGTATTTTACACAAAGGAAGTAATGCGAAGAGAACAGGATACTTTTTTATACAAGTGCATAGTAACACACACACATAACAGAAATATGAAATGTTGGGGTAACATACGCTTTAATGTTTAACAGCCCTTCCATCATGAACACAATGGCAGTTGACTCATTCTTACGCAAGTCATGATTATATGCATGATTACATGCATATATATATAGATATAAATCTAGCCAGACCCTCCTCCCCAGGGTATGACTGCATCTGAATCTGTGAACAGGCTCCGTTATTTGGATGACAGTAGGCTTAGGTTACACCTAGTCTGTGCAGAGAGTATGGCCTCTTGCTGACTTCACAAGTGAATTTACACTTTTGTAGTAAATTTTGAGAAAACCCCACTATGTTTTCTCTTTCACACAGCATATCCAACAAATTAAAAAAAATAGTTCTTACTATTTATGGCATATGGTGGTGATCAGGACACTGGTATTGGGGAGATCAGGATGTTGGTATGGTGTATGATGTAAGCACTGATGACACTGGGACAGGTGACAGGCTGGCTGCACACTTACACTGGGGGCAGTAATCAGGGACAATGTTTACGTTCAGTTTCCATTGAGTCATTTGTGACTGCTGTAAATAGACACTTCAATCACAATACAAGTCCATGTGATCCTCTGTGTTCGTTAAGTGTTCCCATATGTCCATATGTTTGTTAAGTGTACCCATTCACACAGCATACCTAACAAAATAAAAACAATCTTACCTTTTAGATGTTTCTCATAAGAAAGTGTAATGGCTGACTGCTTGTATCTGAGTGAGTCTTTCCTGACAGAAAGGTTAAGGACAGGCTACATTTCCTAAGGCTAAGGCTTACATACAATGTAAGAAAAACAAATTCTAAATATTTAACCCTTTGTTAGGACAGACCCATTCCAAAACTAGCTTATAACCGATAATGAGATGTGAAACCAAGATGTTGAAGTCATAGTGCTAAGGTAATGTTGAGGCCTAGTAGTGGATCAATGTGGGAGCACCATCAAGGTTCTTAGCATAACAGACATGCTGCACCAATGCAGCCCTCTTCCAATTGGGGAAATCTGGGTACTAAATGAAAGAATACAATCAAGAGGGCACAAAGGCCTAGTGTTTTACCTGATATAATGTTTATTAAAACCAAAATGTGCTAAAAATATACTCACAAAAGGCCCAAAGGCCAATAGCATTGTATAAAATGAACCCAAACATCGAAAAGATCCAGGGGTTGACATCGAGACCTATGAATCACTCAGGTGTAGAGTGAAATATGTTGCTCATTCTGTGGTTTTGGTTTGCCTTGGGGTGGGCTGACTCACCCAGTATTGGTCATGTGGTGTTATTTTCAGCCTATTTAAAAGGTGATGTGATATAAACATGAACTTTACTTTGAGGAAGAGGCCCTTTCCCTTGAAAAGTGGTAGCATGTTCGTCAGAGAGTTTTCATATGTCTTGGTGTTACCTCTGGACCTCCTTGACACATGGGTGAGATTCAAACAATACTATTGGCCTCTGGGCTTTTTGTGAGTATGTTTTTGGCACATCTTGGTTTTGATAAATTTCTATCAGATAATGCACTAGGCCTTTACTCTCTCCTGTTTGTATTTTTTTTATAATAAGATAGACCGCTACAGTACAGGCAAGGATAATTAAGGCAAACAAAACTCATAAACAATAAAAATATAAAAAATTGTGAATGCCTCCAACAGGTCGGGGGGTTGGGGGAGGTGGACCTGTATGCATCTGGATAGAGTAGCCGTCCTGTACATTTTCAAGTAAACAACATCTGAAAATTCTATATCCTCCTTTTGATTGTTTCTCCAGCTTATGAGGTTATAACATTCTTTCCTTATTTTCCTCATTTCAAATTTTGAAAATTATAATGGTTTATATAAATCCTCTACAAGTGAATCTGTGGATTATATGTATACCAATTACATTCTCATTTAAGGCATTTCAGCCCCTGGCAAAGATTCATTTCACTTCATGGAACAGTAATAGAGAGAACTTCTACATAAAGATGATACTTTAAGCTCCTTAACCAATTCAGGGAGTAGTAGATACAGTTTTCTAGCACTTTATCTTAGAGGAGAAGGAGGAATTAATCGTTCTCACTTGACGTTTCAAATAGTCTTATATGGTAAAAAGCAGTAAGATGCAAATGAAATTTAAATGGAATTGATTGTGATTTTCCCTTTTGCAAAATTCTTTAACTTAGAGCTCTTTGTGTGGCATTTATATGATGCAGTAAGACAAACGAAGGAACCATCCATCATGAACTTTAGTTGACATAGCCCTAGTGATTTTTATTAAAGGAGACCTTGAGGCTGGGTTCACACTAGTCCGGTGCGAATTTCAGCTCCGGTTTCTCTGCGAAGAGGCAAAGCAGGTGTTCAGCGGTTCCTCTCTGTTGTAGCTGCAGATCAGCTGACCTGGGAGAGGGGGAGGTGTAGTGAGGAGGGGGAGAGAATTTGTGTTCAGAACGGAACGCATCTGCAAATCAGATGAGTTCCCACAGAAGATTATGTGCCTGCAATTCGCTCAGCAATGCCTAGAAAATGCACATGTTTTTTGTACAATGCTGAGTGCAAACGCAATGCACATATGTGAACTAGATTCATTCAAACAAAGATTTTAAAATGTTCTGCGAATTGGATGTGGTTTAATCCATATCCAATTCGCATAGGTGTGAACCTGAGCCTTTGTTTATTGTCAGTATACTTCAACAATATGAAAGCAGACCCTCTCTGATATTTGCTATTTGGCCTACTTGCAAAGCCCTTGCCACCTTGAGCACAAGAAGAAACAAAAATCATTACCCCTTTGTCTCAGAAAACAGCACAAATGTAACAAAGCAGACTATCAATTCATACTTTAACCCTTTTGTGAGCAGAGGTCTATGATCCCTAGATGCCCAGGCCAAATTTACCAAAGACAGTCCATGTTGCTTAACTCAATCTGCATATCTAAAATACTTTTAAGTACACATAAGGCTTTTGTTTAGTACACTATTTAAATTAAAAATGATCCTGCTCTGCATTATTATGGACTGAAAAATGTTCAAACTTAAAAACACTCACTTTTTTGTAATTAGATTAATATTATTTTTAATAGCCCAACCGGTTCTGATAAGTAGACAGGAAAAAAGGAGATGCAGCTCACAAACATTCTTGATCTGGAATGACACCTCCCTAGTAAGAACTGGTTCCAGGTGCTGGCTTTGCTAGTTTGCAGTGAGGTAGAAAGAAATCCTGGATAGCCGCACTCTGGGATAAGGACATCTTTATTTCAATAAAATCCAACAATACAGTCAATAGCAGAGACGTACAGGGTGGTAGACTGCTAACGCGTTTCACATCATTTGGATGCTTATTCGCTACGAATAAGCATCCAAATGATGTGAAACGCGTTAGAAGTCTACCACCCTGTACGTCTCTGCTATTGACTGTATTGTTGTATTTTATTGAAATAAAGATGTCCTTATCCCAGAGTGCTGCTATCCAGGATTTCTTTCTACCTCACTGCCAACTGGTTCTGACAGTTACACTATTAAAGCAAAACTGAACCTTCTGTCCTTAACAGCCAAGGAAGCTTCTATCTTAGCCTCCGTTTAACCCTTTCACTGCCAGAGCTGTTTTTGGATTTTTTGTTCCACATGGTTAAAAAAAAATATTTAGTCCCGGAGATTACATAAAATCCCCAAACAGTATAGATTTTCTGAAAGCGGACACCCTAGAGAATAAAATAGTGGTAGTTCCAATTTTTTATGTCATATTACCGCAAAGGTCTAGGAAACGCAAAATTCCAGTAAAAAACACACTAAAGTGAAATGTAGGGCAAACAAATGCAATAAACTAAATTTAATGGTAAAATGGAAAAAACAAGGTTGCACTGAGTAAATAGATACTCAACATGTCAAATCTTAAATTTATGTGCGCCTGTGAAATGGCGACAAATTTCAGTACCCAATATTTTATATAGGCGACGATTCAAAAGCCCCCTATAGGTCATCAGTTTAGTGTTATGGAGGAGGTCTTGTGCTAGATATATTGCTCTCACTCGAGTGTGTGTGGCAATATGTAACATGTATATTGCAATTGAGGTTTTCATGTGTAGGCGGGGTGGGGGCCTCAAATTTCTTATTGGGGGGGTTTATGTGCTTGGGTTTTATTTTTATTTTTTTTTGCAAAAAAAGAAAAAGGTTTGCTTAACTTTTTTTTTATCGCATAGAGGACAAAAAGTCCCCTATGTGATGATGATATGATGCAATACATCTCTTTCTGAGTATGCTAGCCGGGGACACTGAGAGGCTGACCTGGAAGTGACATCATACATGTTGCTTTCCAGGTTAAAGCAAGAAGGGGAGGAGAGCAGACATGTACCAGCTCTTCTCCCTCCCCTCCACTTTCCGGAAGCTGCCATATCAGTCCCGGGCCCCTAGATGGGCAAGCAGGGCCCGGAATACATGGCGGAGGGGGGGCACCAGTACTGGGGGTCAGGTCCATACAATGTAATATATAGTTGCCATGGTGCTGCACATGTGACATATGACACCAGTCATCTGATGGCTTGACATGTCTGTTGATAGCACAGGCCACTGTGACAGTTATTCCCAGCATACCTACAATGTAAGGCTAAGTTCACACTTAGTTTTAAATCCTCTTTATTGAAAAGAAACATTTCACATTAAAAAAAAAGGCAGTTAAGATCACATTCTGGGGACTGACATAACCAGCATTTGCATAGTCCTCAACTTTTACCATATTTATACAGCAGTCCACAAAAAAGGCAAGGAGCATGAACATCAATAAAATACCCTCCTCTATGGGAGGGACATACAAAAATTTTTCCCCTTTCTTTTACTCCCTTTCCCTCCCCCTCCCCCCGCCATCACACCCCCCCCCCCATCCCCCCAACCCTCTTAAACCTCATTCTCCCTCACCATTCATCCTGTGCTTCTCCCACGTCACCCAATCCTTCCATATTTTCTCAATTTTTTTGTGATTACTTCTTTTCTTATATATAAGTTTCTCTCTACTAACTTCCTCCTTCACTTCTTTCACCCATACTTCGACCGTCGGGGGTTCTTTTCTCTGCCAATTCTTGGCTATAAGCTTTTTCCCTTGAAACAGGCACCTGACTATTGCGGTCTGTATATCTCTCGTGGGCTGTTGCTCCTCCATTAGGCCTAGTAGGCAGGTCTTAGCACCCATACTTAGTGATGTCTTAAAAATGCAATTTATCCTGTCCACAATACTTTTCCAATATCTATACAGTTTTGGGCAACGCCAGAACATGTGTAATAGGTCTCCCCTCTCTCCTCCACACCTCTGGCACCCCGAGTCTTCCCTCCTCCCCATCCTAAACAGCTTTAATGGTGTAAAATACACCCTATATATCAGATATAAATGCAACACTACCTGTGATGGAGAGAGGGAGACCCTGGGCCCAGATGACAATACATACTCCCATTGACTGTCCGACATTTTCCCAACCTCCTCCTCCCATTTCTTCCTATTTTTGTCCTCCGCTCTATCCCCCTGTATCGAGATTCTTAAACTGCTATACATATCAGAAATCAGACCTTTCGTGGAATCTGAGTCGACCAGTTTTCTCACAGAAATCATGTCGCTCCATAGTGGCTCCTTACCGTTAAATTGTGCGTCTAGAGCGTGCCTTACCTGCAAGTATCTATAGAATGAACGGTTGGGGATCGCGAATTCAATCGCTAGTTCCTGGAATGTTTTTAATCTCCCAGCCTTATAAAGCTGTGAGAGATAATGGATACCCTGCCGATCCCACTCCTCAATCTTCCCCATTATTTTCACTTCATTAAGCTTGCTATTATCCCACAATGGGGAAAACTCAGAGAAATCTACATAGCCCATTATTTTTTTGACCTTGGTCCAGCTCTTGACCATCAACTGGGTAGTGGGACATCTGGTGATAAAGGAGTCCACCTCCAGCGCTTCTACTATGGTGTCATGGTTAGTGTCACCTAGAAGTACGTTATTCCCTGTTACCCCTTTCCCGGGCCTATTACACCCCCCCATATGCTGGACCTGTGATGCCAAAAAATAACATCCCAGATCCGGCACTCCCAGTCCCCCCTTCTCTGCCGGTCGCCGGAGCGTCTGCAAGCCGATCCTTGCTGCACCGCCTTTCCAAATCAGCTCTCTGAATAAGCTGTCCATTTTGTTGAACCAACGTTTAGCGATCCAAACAGGTGAATTATGTATAATATATAAAATTTGCGGCATCCAAACCATTTTTATCAGGTTACAGCGCCCGGCGACCGACAGAGGCAACCGTCCCCACACCCAACATTTCTGTTTAAGTTTTTTCATTAATGGGACTAGATTTTCTGCAATATATTGTTCCGGATCCCTTGAGATATTAATCCCCAGGTATTTCAGCTGATTGACTACCTTAATTTGTGGGGTTTGATACGGAAGGGGCTCCGTCAGGGGGTCTATAGGTAATATTGCTGACTTTTCCCAATTAATTTTTAACCCGGAGAAATGGCCAAAGTCTTCAACCATCCCCATGGCCGTCCTTAATGAATCCTGCGTGTCCCCTAGGAACAATAAAATGTCGTCTGCGTACATTGCTATTTTCTCCTCTCCCCTCCTTCTTTTAAACCCCTGGACCCCCTGGGACGCCCTTATAGCCACAGCCAACGGCTCTATTGCCAGAGCAAACAGGAGGGGCGACAAAGGGCACCCCTGCCTGGTGCCCCTTCTTAATTGGAACCATTCTGAGCATTCTCCATTGACTCTAACCTTTGCCTTTGGCCTGTCGTATAAGAGACTCAGCCAATGAACAAAGCTGGGGCCAAACTGGAGTTCCGCCAACACCTTCCAGATATAATGCCACTCCAGGCAATCAAATGCCTTGGTGGCATCTAACGAAAGGAGTGCTCTCTTACCGCTATTCGCCGTGGGGATCTGCATATTTAAATATACTCGTCTTATGTTCGTACTTGTAGCTCTGTCCGGGATAAACCCGGTTTCATCTGTATGGATTACTCTTGAAATTATTTTCTTTAGCCTTGTTGCCAGGGCCTTTGCCAGAATCTTCACGTCCGAACATAACAGTGATATCGGTCTATATGATGCCACCTCTAACGGGTTTTTCCCCTCCTTCAGCAACATTATTATAATGGCTTCTGTCATTGAGCCTGGCAAATTACCATCCTTCCCAATGCCGTTTAGTACTTCCAAAAGCATGGGGAGCAAGAACTCCCCATACTTTTTGAAAATTTCTATGGGTAAACCATCGGGACCAGGGGCCTTCTGGTTCGCCATGTCTGCCACAGCCCTTTGTAATTCCCCAAGTGTCAGAGGGGCTTCCAACATTTCCCTATCCTCTCTCGTGAGCGGGGTTAACTTAAGCTGACCAAAGAAAGCTGTCATTTCCCCCGCCACATCTTCCTGTGCCGAGCTATATAGATTTTTAAAGTACTCCCTAAACTCTTCTAATATTTCTGGGTTAGTATTTTTTATTGTTCCCTCTCTTCCTTCTATCGCAGGTATGGAATTCGGAGGGCCATTGGCCTTTATAATCAGGGCCAGGGTCCTCCCGACACACTCCCCCTCACAGGCAAACGTTCGTTTTTGAAATAACCTTTTCCTCTCTGTCTTTTCCAGGACTATTCTACTATACTCATTTTGTCTCTCTACCCACGCCTCGTATCTGGATGGGGTTGGGTCCTCAACGTACCGTTCTTCCGCTCTTATAACACTCTCTTTAACTTTTAGTTCTTCTATCTGTGATTTTTTCTTAGTGTGGGATATTTTTTGAATTAGGATCCCCCGGAGGAAGGCTTTCAGAGTATCCCAAAATATCCCTAATGGAGCTGTGCCTATATTCAACTCTGCAAATTCCACCAACCTCTCCATCACAGTACCCGCGTCCTCGATAATCTCGAGCCAAAAGGGGTTTACTTTCCAGTCACCCTTATTAATGCCTCTCTCACCCTTTAAGTCAATTATCACTGGTGAGTGGTCCGAAATCCCCCTTGGCTCGTAGACTATTTCTCCCACCATGCCCAGCGATTCCTCATTACCAAAACACTAGGTCTATCCTGGACAGGGTGGCATGTGTCCTGGAGTGGCAGGAATATTGTCTCACCCCAGGGTGCCTCTCTCTCCAGATGTCCACCAATCCCACTTCCTCACAATACTGTAGAAGCGGACTCTTAGGTTTTCCCCTACCCAGCTTTTTTAAAGGGAACCTGTCTGCCTCATTATTCATGGTCATGTTGAAATCCCCGACCGCCACTACCGGGACCCCTGGGAGGCTTGCCATAAATTCGGTTAGGTCATCCAAAACCTCCCTCCCAAAAGGGGGAGGGATATAGATGTTAGCTAATACACATTTCCTATTCTCAATTGTGCAATAGAGAAAAATATACCGGCCTGCTGTGTCCACCTTACTATGGCTGCAGGAGAAAGCTATCCCTGATTTTATCAAAACACTCACACCCCTTGAATACGGAGTGTGAGTGGAATGAAATTGCATCTGAAATTTTTTATGATCCATTATCTTAATTGATTCCTTATCCAGGTGCGTCTCCTGCAGACATAGTATCTGAACCTTCCCCTTATCTACCATAGAGAGGATCATCTGCCTTTTCAGATTATCTTTGACCCCCCGAACGTTCCAGGAACATATAGTGAGCTTTTTTTTTAATTTCCAAGTGCTATCTAAACCACCACTACCATACATCTGTGAGTCCTGTCTCTTTGTGTCCCTTAGCAAAGTTAAACCACCTCTTTATGTGACTCCTGTAATATTTGTGAAATGAACTTCCCCTTACTCCAGAATCAACTTTCCCCCCTCCCCACCACACACTCATACACATATTCCTCCCCTCCCTCCCCCCACCCCACCTCCCCCCTCCCCCTACCCCCCCATTATTTTTATCCCTATTGCCCAATTTTGGGCCTACCCCTGAGGCTTCTATAGTGACCGGACACATTTATTCAAGGTGAGAAAAACAAACCTACCCCCCCGGACCCAGTAAGAGGGGAACTATCCCCATTATTTCCATTGTGCTTATAAACCAACAAATTTTGCGTGTTCCCCCCTCCCTCCCCACTCCCCCTTCAAAAAAAAAAGAAAAAAAAGAAAAAAAAAAAAAAAAAAGAAAAAAGTCCTCTCTTGATTTCCAGATCTCTTGCCTTTTCTACATTTCCTCTTCTCGCTGTATTCTTCCTTTATTTTTTTCTAACCAAGTTGTAACTTCGGTGGGAGTATTGAAAAATTGAGTTTCCCCCAGTGCCACAATGCGCAAGCGTGCTGGATACAATAAAGCATAATTAATTTTTAACTGCTGCAGCTTGCGCTTGCATTCCATAAATTTGGCTCTCTGCCTTTGAAGCTCAGGAGAAAAGTCCGGATATATTGAGACCCTTGCACCTCTATATTGAATGTTCTTCATCTCCCTTGCCTTCCGGAGAATGGTGGTTTTATCCCTGAAGCATAATAGTTTAAAAATCAGTGGTCTTGGGTGACCCCCTGGAGCCCATGACCTAGTGGCCACTCTATGCGCACGCTCAATGGAAAAAAATTCTGAGAGTGACTCCCTCCCGAATCTCTCCTTTAACCAATCTTCCATCAATTTAACAGGATTATTGCCTTCACAGCCTTCAGGAAGGCCCAACACCCTCAAATTCTCTCTACGTAATCTGTTTTCCATACTGTCCATTTTTTGCATGCATTCATTAAGTTGTTTTTTCATAAATGAGACTTCCTGTCTTAAAGGGGAGACATCATCCTCCATTTGGCTGATCCTGTCTTCCAAAACTGCTGTCCTAGTGCACACCACCTGCACATCACTTTTTACCGACAATAAATCACTTTTAAAACTTTCCATTTGTGCTGATAGGACAGTAATAGATACCTTACAACTATTTACTGCTAGAAAGATGTCTCTCAGTGATGGTTCCTTCTCAGCCATTGATGCCACTCCACCATCCCCCACCTCCGTGGCCAAGCCAGGACCCCCCTCCACCATACCGTTCACCCCCAAATCCAATGGGGTGTTTACCGCTGCACCCCCCGTAGGGGTAAGACTTCTCCTTCCAGGCTGGCTGGTTTGATGCTGGGTCCCCCCTATATGGTTGCTCTTTTTGGGTGTCGTGCTTGCATGCTGGTTTGGTGTGTGAGCAAATCGCTCCAGTTTGGCAGCTACTTGACTTCCTTTTTCTTTGGGATTACGCTGTGCTAGGGCCCCTGCACCCTCCTGTGCTGATGTCTCCTCCAGCCCCTTTTTTCTGGTCATGGCGAACCCGTTATGCACTGTGTGCACCCACAAATGTATATCCCTCAGCAAGGACCACTGCAGCCTCTCTCCTCCAATGGCTGTGCAATTCCAAGTGTCCCGCGCCCGCACAGGGGCTCCAGCTGCCACCCAAACTGTCTCACAGGATTGCAACAGTCCTCCCACACACCTCAACACTCGCCGCTGCGAGTCACTCACCCCTCCGGTCCAAGGATGTTACAGCATGAGTCGGGTCGGCTCCGCACACGGCTACCCCTGCAGCTCCCGCTCGATCTCGGGTGGACGCGCTCCCCTCTCTCTCACACAGGCGGCGCGTCACTATCAGTCCTCCCGGAAGAGCTCCGAGTGCGAGGTTTCTCTTGCGGCTGACGATCCTGCAATTCTCCTTCCCTCCTTACGCGGCATCCGTCTCTCAGAGAGACTGGCAGGCACCACGAGGACAGGCTAGCAGCATCTCCCACTCTGCTTTACCGCGAAGCTTACAACATAGGAGCGGGGATAGAGCAGGACTGGGTCCGGCTGTGTCTCTCTCCCTCACCTCAACATCCGGTCACGCCCCAAGGCTAAGTTCACACTTACAAAAAATTCTAACGCTGACACTAACGTGAACCAACATGCCTATAAAGTTCATGCACATTTTTTGACGTATTAATGCGTTTAAGATGTGTTAAAAAAACAAACGCAACCCAGATACCCTCCAAGTGATTGTTTTATTAGGAGGGAAGTGTTTTTTTCTCCACCCCTCTGATATTTGATAACCATTTGTCAAACACACTATAGACACGCCGTAAACACGCTTTAAATGCTACAGGCACAATTACAGCGCATTACTATAGACTTGAAAGGACGGAGTTGACAAGCTTCATCTCCTCCCAAACTCTAAATGTAGCTCTGTTTGTGTCACACAGTGATGTGAATTATGCAAACACTACATGTTTTTCAAATTTGATAAGCTCTGTCTGCTTTCCATACTATCCTTTAAAGCAGGGGTCTCGAACTGGCGGCCCTCCAGCTGTTGCAAAACTACAAGTCCCATCATGCCTCTGCCTGTGGGAGTCATGCTTGTAACTGTCAGCCTTGCAATGCCTCATGGGACTTGTAGTTTAGCAACAGCTGGAGGGCCGCCAGTTTGAGACCCCTGCTTTAAAGGCTGCTTTGCAAGGCATTTGAGGAGTGGCAATGTACCCCAAAATGCCGGTTTCTAATGCCAGTGTGAACAGGGCCTGGTTTTTGGAAACAGTTAAATTGATGGATTGAGTCCTGCTTTATAGATGGCACCGCAGGTGAACACTGCAGCCTGAAGGTGGCAGAGTTTATTTGCTAAAGGCCTTTTATTTTCATCAGTGAAGTCTGAAAATGGTGTAATTCCGAGGGAATGATGATATAATACTGAAGGAATAAAATGAAAATTTGGGGAAATTAAAAACTTTGCTCATCACTAATGGGCATCTTAAACATAGAAGAAATAATATCAAAAACTGCATGTAGAATATATAGAGGGCAAACAATTAATTTTGGAAAGGAATTTTATCCTAATGTCAGAAAAAAGGGGAGAGACACTAGGGAGAGGAATAGGCTGCACACCCCAAATTACATATGCAAAAAGGGAATTTGTCCCCCAGGAACAACAAGGGTTTTAAGGCAGCATAAGACTAGTACCAAGGTGTAAAAGTATTAAATTGTTTATTAAATATATGACAAATGGAGTAAAAACCATGAACTGTGTATGACACATTAAAAGCGCAAATACATGTACAGGGCTACATCTGAAATTTTTTTTACATAACAGGTGCTTGGATAGTCCTGACGCGTTTCGACCCCATCGGGTCTTCTTCAGAGGAAATGCATGCACTGTTGAGAAATTACATATATAGAAAATGATAGCGGTACAGGAATGTACAACTGTATATAGAGATTATCATCAAAGTTATAGACATAATTACCCAATATGTTCGTGTAGCCGGGTCTCATAAATCTAAGGCTTTTCAGAAGGGGGGCCTCTATTGGTTCGGTCCCCACCTGGAATCCCCCGGACGGCCACCACCCCGATAGGGGGGAATCAAGCAGCAGTGGTGTAACTTGCGGTGAACTACACAATGGAGGTACTCCACAACCGGCACGTGGCACGTGTGGGGCAGCGGCACCTATGATCCAAACATCATGCAATAGCATCAATCAGGGTTTGAAAAAAAATATTTAAAAAATATTCCTGTTCCTGGGGGACAAATTCCCTTTTTGCATATTTTATCCTAATGTCTGCCCATGATGCTGACACTCCTAGGAACATGCTTCTAAGATCTCCTTACCTGTATATTGCTGCTTCTTCATTAGCTAATAAACAGGTTGGGGTAGAAGTGACTAGGGATTTGCATGTATTTTTTTTTCTATTACAATGAATATTGATATTATTTGTATATTTTCATTTAAAAATGTAAGTTCTTTCTATTAAATAAAGAATATGAAAAAAAAGTGACTAGGAAAGCAGCTTGTCAGACATTGTTTCCTTTGGTCACCCATCAGTATCATTACTATGGATTTGGGAGGGGAGGTTGCCTTCAATTCTGCTTTAACCAGCCTATGATCATTATTAATTATTTAGGATGTCTTAATGTCTCAACAGACGCACCACATGTCATAAAGATCTGCAAGACTCATTATTTTATAGGTTAAGTTTCCAACATCATATAGCTTAAAAGTTATGTAAAAAGACGAGCTGGAAAGGAGGACTTTATAATGAACCTATAAGAGATATTTAATAGATATATTTCTCTGTGGGGCATATTAATTAGTAAAAAATACAGCATGATGTCTGTTCAATACCTCTAACTAGATATGAAAGCTGCAGCTTTACAGAACAATATCTTTAAAGAAGTGTAAAGAAATATTGCAGATATTACACTGCAAATCAGATGATAACCCCATAAAGACCATCCCAGAAACACATTTTATGAGGTTATGCTAATAGCCTTTTTAGAGTCAATGGAAGAAATAACATTGTTAATTTATCTGTCCTCAGTCTGTAAAAAGAATGTGTTAGGTATAAACATTCACTCCTCATTACAAAGGCAGACAAACAGGGAGCAGAAATTCACTGAATAGTGTGGTGTATATTTTTTTTAGCATGGTTATTTTTCAGTGTTTTTATTTTGTTGTCTGAATTAATTGACACATATTCATATATGCGAAAGTGTGTAAATTGTTTCCTGAAAACAATTCAATACTGTCAATTGCATTATTCATAAATCAGGTTATAAGGGCCTATATAATAAAGAAAATGCATAATGTGCAAAACACTCATTCTAAATAACAATTTTAGAGCAATCTACAGTATAATGTATATGCTATTTATAAAGTTTTGAATTCTTTTTTCATTATGAAAAAATGCTCTTGATATAAACGTTAACTTGGCTATTGATAGTTGCAGATTGTAGTTGTGTGTCATGGTCAACCATTTGGATTCACCAAGGATTAGATTCTGGTTTGCAAATATTGGTATCAATTAAGGCCACCCTAAGCTGTACGGCAGTGTTTACCAGACTTGTATGTAAATAATATTACATATGAATGATAATAAGTACAAAAGACTATTGCATTATCTACTTAAACTAATATTTATAAAACACATATACAACACTCAGGTAATATAAAAATAAATCTCTGAAATGTAAGAAATAAGCACACACGCATTGGCTTAAATAATTTGATTGTCTTAGACCTGTCAAAAAGCTTGAAAGTTTCAATTATGGAGTTCTTGAAAGTTTAAAACATTTCAACATTCATCAAAATGGCGTCCTTGGTTGTAATAAATGTCATTAACATATTCTATTATTTATAGACACTACCTCATCCAGATCACATATTGCCAAACTGGTTTGCAAGAGGTGTGAAAGATGCCATCTTCATCAAACTGGGAAAAAAAACATCATCAAGCAGAGGTGTCACTCACATATAATGCTGTTTTTAATAACCTAGCATTTGAAAAACAACTTGCACCTTCAGTCATGTAACTCAAAAAATGAACACCTGTCCAATTAACATCATGGTGATCCCATTAGGGTGACTGAGTTAGCCATGTTGTTTTAAATATAGGGGTATGTTCCTGACACTCGTCAAAGATGATGAAGCCACTTGGGTGAGTGGTGAAATGGTTTCAACATTACAGAACATGTTCAATTAAATTTGAATAACTTCTACTACCTATACAATGACCTGAATAAATTAAAACCTTCACAGGCAAAACAAGCATATGAAAAAACATATACACAGAGAATGCTTCTTGATTCTTGACCCTTCCTGTAAAAGAGCTTAGCCCCACAACATCCTATCTCCTGAACTTTGGTCCTTTAATGTGGTAAAGAGCCTCACTGGCAAATAGGGAGGTATGGGACATGGAGGGTGGGCGTGATAAGCTTATTCTTTACTGGAAGTGTGTGGATTGGCATATAAGAGTTACTTACATCTCTGGAGCTACTTATGATTTTGACTTTCACTAAAGGTTTGAGTCACCTACTTACACATTTTGTAAAAAATGTGGCTCTACAAAACTATATTTATAGAAACAGTCATCAAAAAAAGATCAAATGGCCTTAACAGCTTTTGCTAAATTTTATGTGAAGTGCAGGCATCTTCCCAATGAAACATACATGTGAAAAATAAAAATGTCTAAAAATATATACTGTACCTTTTTTCATCCAAAGCTATAAAAGTTGGCTTAAGAAATTTATAGCTGTAATGACTTTGAACTGCTATGTAAACATATGCCAATTTTGTATAATCCACTAGTTTTTTCTTCTCCTAAATTGATACTGTTATGTAATTTAGTTGAGCTACCTGAAATGCACCATTACACCTGCTGAGCTCATCTACAGAAAGTAGGGAACAGAGCTGATTCCATCAATTTGTTCGAGATCTGGAATCAACATTGGAGGTTTGGTTCACTGCCCCCCTGGACCAATTTGTCATAACCTGACATTATATTCTGTTTCTCTAGCTACTACCTTACTGTTTTAATAGGATAAAGTTGAGACTTGTTTAAAGAACAAACAATGCGTTTTTACAAAGTGTATCCTGTCCGCCCTGATTTAGATGTTGTACAGGAATGAATTTCAACTTCAGTGCAGCTTATCCTATAAGTGTTAGTTACTTTCAAGTGACATTGCACAGTCTAGTTCCTTTTTTATTGTGTATATTTATGAAGAGAGAAATAGAAGTAAGGAATAGCTAAAGGGGACATAGGGCAAAAGGGTAGGGAATTGATGGATGTCAAAATTCTAATACAGGGGGTTCATGGGTGTCAATTCATTACAGTACTTGTGTGACGTAAGTCTAGGAATGTCATTAGTCTATAGAGGATAAAGTGGGTGACATGTCTGCATAAGATCCCCCTTACCCCATCATCCAAACTATATAATCCCTTGGAAGTATCTGGAATTCTGAAAATTGGAGCCTTACAGGATGACAAGGGGATGGGCCAAAGAGAGGTAAAATTTCAATACAGTCTGAGGAAATAAACTTTCTTGAACAAAAATGTATTTCAATGGCTTTTGGGGGGTATGGTTGGCAGTTTTGGTGTATTAGAAAAGCAGAAGTAGAAATATGGTCAAAAGCAGGGTACATGTAAAAAGTAGTGTGAAGCACTGATTCAAATATAGTACAAATATAGTGCCAGAGGTAGTAAGATTTTATACAGAGCTTTGTCCTGGCAGAAGCAGAAGCATTGAGGTGACAAATGTATCCAGAGCAAAAGGAAAGATGTTCAAGCATCCTGCATATTACTCGCTATTACTAGCATTTGGGCTTGACAGGTGACAGGAAGCTTGGACTGGCAAAGTAATTAGAGCAGAAGGCAAAGGTGCACAAGTAGCATAAGCCACTAATTCCAAAACTGTACTGAAGAAGGAAGTAGTAAGTATTTTGGCCTAGCAGGCTTAACAGGGAAACCTAGCCTCCAAAAATGATAAAATTAGGAATTCAACTCTGGACATCCAAGTACATGGAATGCAGTCAGAATATAATGCTGTCCACATTTTGGAGTAAATTCTAGTCTACAATACTTTGATGCACATTTTTTGTCTGTTGATTAGACAATGAAGAAATCGCAGCATGTGGATGAGTTCTGCTCATTTTGCTCATTCTGCTCTCTCCTTTTGTCTGCATGATCACTGGCAGCACATGTGCCTATATCATAGTTTGATTGAATTCTTATGCAGCCCTACCAACTACTAGTCCTGATTACACCTGTGTAAGGGAATGTGGAAAGCTGAAACCAAGACAAATGTGGATATTTACAGTTTGAGTTTTAAAACACAGTTAATGTTTTTTCTTTTTTTTCCTAAAGCTGGAGTTAAGGATTAGAGTATGTATATTGTTCTTATTTATTAGTATACTCTATGTAGGAGTGTAACATGTACTATATAAGCAGAGCAGGAGGGAGTGGAACAAGATCTCCCTGCTGGGTCATGGAGAGTTTAAAAACATGGTGGGCGATCAAGCATTGCCATTCTACCAACAACAAAAATGGTACTAAAAGGTTATTTCTTGAGATAAATCTTTTTTTTTTTAAATAAAATTAATTAAAAACAAAATGTATCACTGCCATCAAATAGTATGCAACTGCACTTTTTCCATTTTCTTGAAATAGGAAATATACTGCCTTTTATTTTGTTGGCTGACATTCTGCTGCTAGATTAAATGCATTTTGAAATTAAATACACCTCATCTCTGCCTTAAAAAACAAAGCGGCCTTGTCACTTTCTCATTTGAGATTTGATAAATTAACTTTCAGCTGTGATGCTCAATGTTTTATTTGTCCTTCATTACCTAAGTTGGAGCATTAAACTGTCTTCCAGTTCTTTAAACTAAGAGATTGCGTAGATCGTGAAGAGTTGTGTTTTTTCTCATTAAAAAGAAAACCTAATTTGGAATGGCACTTGTGCTGGCTTTTATTTCAGTCATGTGAGTGTTCAAGGGTCTTTTACAGAGACAGTCATTCTTTATTAAGGAAGGTACAAGTTTCAATACTGATGACACTCAATAACAATTCTTATATGCCATAACATTTGTTTCAGGTGTGTGACTGTTATTCTCTTATTGGCTTTTATTGCTGAAAGTATGATGAATAACTATAACTATGGTTTGGGAAATTGAGCCCAATGAGAACTAAGCACTAAGCAGACTCATAAAACCAGAGACAACGAAAAACTATAGGTTGTTGTGTTCAGTGTTTATTTAGGTATCCAGCATATTGATATCTGTGTTTACTATGTAGAACAGTAGTTTATGGATGAGTCTACAAATTATTTTTTTATACCTTGGACTGCTAAATATAGGGGCTTTCAGATGGACTCCCTGGCTTGGGTTCTTGTCTCCCTAGTATTGCTGTACAAACATCTCCCTCACTTCCTCTCTGGCACTTACACATGTAGAATGCTTCTCCCTATATCCAGTGAACGTGCATGTGGGAGACCCAAAATGAGTTCTCCCACAGGGGCGCTTTAGGTCACTGACTGAACGTCTCAAGCATTTCTTTTTAGGAATATGAATGTCCATAGGTTGGCCACATGTACACTTTGAGGGTTTGTTTATACTTGCAGTTGGAGGAGGTAAAAAAGATGTGATTGAACCAGACAGGGGAGTATACAAACCGCGGCCATGATGCTTTACTTCACGGCCATGGCAAGAATCAAGTTCCTTGTTACGTTTGGTGGTACCACTGAATGCAACCCATTTAAGTGTATAGGGCCACACTGCAACCATCCCGAGACTATGTACCATGCATGCAATTGTGCGCACAAAGGGGCAAGCTTTTGGGGTTTAAACAAAGCAGTGTAGAGGTGACACACCTCTGTTTATTACATTATATTAGTCTAGTTCATTTAGTATTCTTTGTATTTGTGTTTTTCTGTGTTTGTGTATATTTGATTGTCATTTGTGTACTGCCACTTTATATTTTTATTTCTTTATTTCAGGGTCTGTTTTTTTAAACTAGAACAGATCCCAAATAGTTGTCAGAATAGTTTCTGTAACCCTCAAGAGCCATTTAAAGCCCATTGCATCATGTAAAATGTCAAAAGGCACCTTTATTTCACCTTCCTCAAAATGGAAACATTTCACTTAGGTTTCCTTATTTTTACAGGAATTTCAGAGTCACTTAAAATTTGCCTATTTTTTTTCTAAAGGGAAACTCCAGTTGGACATCATTATACCCAGAGAGTGAAGCGTGGAAGGTATTCAACTCTGCCTCATTCCCTCATTCCCCAAAAAGACAAAAACAACATTTTTGTTAAAGGTCAGTTTTAATTCAATGATTTCAGTAGAACAAGATACACTTAAAATAACCATGGAATGCAGTGGTGGCCAGTTCATTAGGGGCGCACGGGTGCTGTCCCCCATCCATGCATCCAGCCCCTGATCTACATACAGGGACACTGGACGCATGGATTCCAATGGGAGGAGTATGTTTTTGAAGCATGTGATTATAGCCAGAGGCTCTAATCAGCTTCAAAAGAGGGGGGGCTCAGGGAGCAGAGCACTGCATTCAAAGCCCACCCAGTTGTGTGATAATAACGAATTAATATTCATTATCGCTGCACTGATCCTCATACTGGCCAATTGAGAAGTGGGTCTGACACCCATCACCTGTTGGGTGAAAGGACAGGCAATCCTATTGGATGGCTAGCAGGAGGAGAGAAGATATGCACAGTGGAGGGTGCCGTTAAGTGCCACTGGCCTCCGGGGGGAGTGTGTGCTGGATTACTCCCATGCCGCTGGCCTGGGATGGGGGGTGCTGGAAAGGTGCTGTGCCTCTGGCCACCCGGGGGGTGTTGGTTGATTGCTGCCCCCCCAAAAAAACACACGAGTTGCCACTCATGGAATGGCCTGTTTGGCTGAATTTTGAAATGGATACGTATATCCTAAATCATTCAATACCCAATGCAGGCCCCTTGAACTCCCTTGAAATGGAGCCTTGACTGTTGGAAGCATTACATCTCCTCGGGTGTTAACCTATCACAGAGAGACTAAGTGACTCAGTTAGGATTGACTACTAAGACATGAGGTGACAGGGTGGAGCCTGCACACTAGAAAAAGGCTACACTGGGGCACATTCCAATACTCTGAGGAGATTTTGTTGTCACAAGAGTTGACCATTGTGGGGTTTGACACAGCTTTATTGGTGGTTTGGACCTTGCCAGCATTTGATATTGCTTTATGGGCTATTCCCTCAATTTTAATTTTGGGGCCAGTCTAATGCCTGTCTGGCACTGACTGTGAGCACAGGCCTCTTAGTCCATGTGTTTATGCTACGGAGCTCACAGTATAAGGCCGAGTTCACACTGGTATGACACAATAGTTGTACGGCTGTGGATCTGACTTTGCCCTGCGACTTCATGTTTAACTTCCGTCCGACTTCAATGAACGGGATCTGACTTTGTTCCCGACAATACCAGGCTCTTTGAGTCTAGAATCTTGAGGAGAAACCCCTTGCCAAAATTAAAAAAACAGCGTAGGGTTCCGCTCCCAAGACCATACCAGTCCTTTATTAAAGAAGCTCCAGTGTCTTTTCTCCCTCCGATTTCTTCTCCTTCCAGTGATGTCTTCATCCTCCGGTTCTTCTTGCTGTGCTGATGTTTTCTTCCCCTGGTTCTTCTTCTCTCCGCTGATGTCTTCTTCCTCTGCTGGTTCTTCCTCCGTTCCTCCGGTTCTTCTTCTCTCCGCTGTCTTCTTCCTCTGCTGCTTCTTCCTCCGAACTTCTCCTGATGCTAGCTCCTGCAATTGTGATAGCTCCGCTCTCTGCAGGCTCTTTTATAGCAATGGGGGTGGCCATCTGGTGACATCATCCGGAGACCCCACCCCTTTGTGACGTCACTGACCGGGACATGATTGGGCTCACTCGTTCCGCCCCTTGCCTGCATGCTTTTTTTTTTTTTGTTGTGAGGGTTCCCCTTGAAGATCCTCAGAGCACAAGTCGCATGCCAAAGTTGGAACAGTTAAGATGATAGTCAACTTCAATGATATTCAATGGGCTCAAGTAGGACCAAAGTCGGACCAAAGTAGTGCAGGAACCTTTTTCAAAGTCGGACTGACTTGTTTTGGATCAGCTAAGATGGCTCTCATAGGGAACCATTGATTTATACACAGCATGCAACATGTGCTCCCAAAAAAGGAGCGTATGTCGTACCAGTGTGAACCCAGCCTTGCTGGCACTGTTAGTTGTTATATTTGGAAAATTGTTACATTTGAAATCTTTTGAAAGTTCAATAAAGCTGTGGTCTTGCCCTATTTTCAATTTAACCCCTTTACACAGACAGTATGCAAATTTGCAGCCCCATTGGACTGGGCTTTTTTTCCGTAGGGCCGCCGTTCTCCCTTTGTGCTGAGAGGATGCCACACAGCACACAGCACAGTGACCGGGGTCTCACCAACAGCCCCAGACCCCATTCTATCAGGACCCAAAAGGGGTGATTCTAGGTCACCTGATAGCTGTGATAGCCTTTGATTGGCTATCACAGTGATCAGTCACTGTGAAGCCAGCCACCGTGTTTTCTGTCTCTGTAAATGGACGAGAGAGGGATACATTGTAAAATTTTCTGTCCTTGCAGAGATAGAAAACAAAAAGTGTGTGAAAAAAATATATAATAATTAAAAAAATACAAAAAAATACAAAAAAAATACAAAAAATACATAGATCAAGGTTTGATCTAGGTCAGTGGCAGGATTAGTGTTTCAAGGTCAAAGGTCAGGGTCAGTATTTTTTTAGCAGGATTTTTTGTTTTAAATTAGTATCATTTTCAGTTAGTGTCAGAGTGCTTTAGGTAGGATTTAAAAAAACAAAATGCGCACGATTGATTTTGGGCTGTACTATGGGTACAAACAACAACTAAAATACAAATAAGTGGTATCACTGCAATTCTCAGGAGCAGGAGAATATATTTTGGGTTGTTCTTTGGTGGTAGGTTATGGTAGTAGCAAGAAATATACAGTTACATTTAATGAAAATGATTTTTTTTTTACTATTTTGGGCTAGTTATCCTTTAGAAATAAAAAAAAAATGCAGGAGATATTTATTACCATTTACCACCAAATGAAAGCCCAATTTGTTCTGAAAAAAACAATATAATATACCTGGATGCACAAAGTAGTTGTGGTGATATGTACGGTTTTACACACACATGTCAAAGTTGCAAAAATGGGCTTAGGCATATTAAATTTGTTTTACCCTTAGGCGTGGAGGGATTTACCCTTAGGCGTGGAGCCCTTTTTGGGGGGCCACATTTTTCGGTTTGTGGTTATTAGTTGGTCATAAACTAGCCTATGCGTCTCAGCAGTCATGCATTGCCATTTATATTCACTTATGGGTTACTTAAGGAGAAACAAAATTGTGACATCTCCACAGATAGATGGGAAGAGCCCTTGGCATCTGCACACTGCACTACTCCTAAGAATGTAAAGAACTTAGATTCATGGTGTCAGTTTTATATGTAAAATATCTCCTGTGCATAATACTACAGTTTAATTATATATGTCACACAGAAAAGCTTATACACAATGTTACTATTTAGGCATCAAACACGACAGCCCCATATGCTTTCTCAAACATTAGTCAAAACAACAAAGTGATAACATATAATGTTTAATTGGATGATTTACATTTATTAAAAGCTATAGTAAATTATTTTTTATGGCATATTATGCTCTAGTGTCATTTCCTACAACCAATATTTTCATAGAAATATGTATGCTAAAATGTAAATCAGTGTTCTGATTAATAAAATATACACAAATGTGTTAAATATAATAAGATATGCCAGTTTTTGTACTTATTAATGTAAAACTTAATAAAAATGTGTCAACATTATTATTCACTTGAATGTGTTTTACATAATACAAATATGCAAAATTTATTCTTTAATCTGCAGCAACTATGTCACTGAAGAATCACTTTTAATAATTTATTATGTAAAAAAAAGAAGAAACTTATATGTTTTTTAAGGGTGTGTAATTTTTTTTGCATGAGAAAATTCATGTTGCTCTAGTTCTTGTTTTGTTTTGTGTTTTTTTTCTAGTGGGTTTTACAATTTTTCCATATATTGTGTTACAGTTTCAGATAAATTGTAGTGAGTACCAGCTATCTTATAAGGTATATATTATGCTAATATTTGGACTGCTATGCAAGGTGTTGTCACCCAAATGGCATTGGAATGTTTTTATTGTTACCTTATGTGCACAATTAAAAAAGGAAAAAAGCAAGAAAAAACTACTTCAAAAAAGTAGAATAAATAATTTTGGGGGTTATTTTGTGTGCTATTTTTTTATACCTTATGAGTGATCATTGATCTTGATAATGCATGATGTGTAAAAAAAATAATAATAACATAGCAGAAATAGGTTTTTGCTTTGTTGATAATTCTTTGCACACTGTGTGAAAAATTCTATTCTTATATTTTATAAACTTTATTGAAAATAAAAATATGTTTTTGTTCTTTTCCCCTTTTTACCATATTTTTGGGTGAATGTTGTTTGTCACAGTAGCCCAAAGAGAGACCCTGACTATAGCTGAAATATATTAGTGAAGCATTTCTAAAGGTTTAACCAGTTCGGCTGCAGAGCATTTTTTTTTATTTTTTGCATACATGTACATGCATTAAAACCAGAGCATTATATATTTTCTGAAAGCAGAGGCCCTGTAGAATAAAAAGGTGATAGTTTCAAATTTTTGTTTCACATATATTTCACAGATATTTGCGCAAATGTTTATTAAATGCAAATATTCAGGAAAAAATATAAAAAAGAATTTTAGTGCAAAACCACACCATATATTACCCATTTTTGGTTAAAATATAATGAACAAGATTGCATCAAGTGTATAGATACCAAACATTCCATGTCTTAAACTTGCGTGTGCTCCCAATATCTCCAAAAATGAAGGTGCCCAAAAATCCCCATAGGTAACATTTTAAAAGCCTTTACAGCTCATCAGTTTAGAGTTAGTTAGTAGCTCTTGTGCTAGAATTATTGTTCTCATTTTTTATGTTCTCGGTGATATGTCACATGTGTGGTGTGACCACGGTTTACATGTGCGTGCACACCCTGGGCTTGTGTTTGTGCAAGTGTGCGGGGCTACGGTGGGTTTTTAGCAATGTTTTTTTTTTTCTTTTATTATATTTAATTATAACATAATTTATTTTTATTTTTTTTCTATTCTTTTTATATTTATTTTTACTTGATTGCTATCATTAAGGGGTTAATAAACCCCTATGTGATAGAATTGGGCAGGTGATAGGTACTCATTATGGAGACATTAGGGTTCTAATAGACAATGTCTCCCCTGCCCTTCACACCATCTAACCAAGCACAGATCGGCATGGTTAGAAGTGTCCCTCGGCCGTGCTGGCCAGGAAAGGATGCATCTGAAACTAGAAGTGACATCACTTCCGCTCTTGCTGCAATCTCTCTCCCCCAGCCGGCGGATGTGGTCCCAGGCTCCGGGGAATGCAAGACAGCCCGGGAACCACAGGAGGAGGGTGAGCCACCAGGGGGAGGGGGGCACCGCGCAGCTGGCTCTGTCAAAGTGGTCAGCACCTATGGAGCTGCTGCCTCACTTTCACTTAGAAGCCGGTCACTGGCTGAACAAAACCCACACAAGCTTGTGATTAAGGGTTCACTCTTTGGATGTACATAATACATCCAAATAGTCAATTGGTTAACTGGACACTGGGGGGAGAGACAGTGGAGCTTGTACCCTAGAATGCACTTGGAAATGATAGAGAACTAGGACACAGCAGATCCAGCCACTTCCTGTTAGTACAGAGCAGCTGTGTGGTGACATAATTGCTTCTGTGTGCTCAATACTGACAGTGTCAGGTAGGAGCAAAGGCATTAAGCACTATTGCCAATGGGAAAGCCTTTTGTTTCAGCAAATCTGAGCTAGACTAAAGTGTCAAAGAGATCAAAGTATATGAATTCATCTTGCAGAACCTACCATGCCTCAAAGCAAATCATTTCCTAGACATCACTTCTCCTTGAAGCACTTCACAGTAGAAAAACAACACTTTTATGCCCATTTATCAAGCATTCTTAAAGCTTATTCAAAGCTTCACAAACACAAAGAAAACATGTCATAAAAATGTCATAAAAAGCTATAGGTGCATGAAAGTGGTTGTAAAGGCTTAAGGTTTTTTACCTTTTACCGTCTTTCTTTGCCTGGCTGTGCCGTGATTCGTTAAAGCACTGATCAGTCATCAGGTCCAGGCCAATGATTTTATACCTGGACCTGTTGATCGGCTGTACTGAATCAGTGATCAATAGGGATGGGACGAACGACCCCCTGTTTGGTTCGCACCAGAACTTTCGAACATTGCGAAAGTTCGGAACCAAATAATGAACCGCATTGAAGTCTATGGGGTCCGGAACTTGAGAAATCAAAAGTGCCCATTTTGAAGGCTTATGTGCAAGTAATTGGGCATACAATGGTTATGGGGGCCCGAGTACTGCCCTGGGGGACATGTATCAATGAAAAAAAGTTTGTAAAAAAAATGATTTATTGATGCTTAAAGTGAAAGCACAAAAATTAAAAGTTCCTTTCAATATAGTGCCTGGGGGGTTCCTTTGATCTACCTGTAAAGTGGCACATCTGTACTGTCTACAGAAGCTGCTGCAGCAATAATTGCATTTATAAAGCCAAAAAAATGAAAACTTTCCCTGCAAGCTTTCTTTTTTTTGTAAGCAATGGCTTGCGGATCCATTCTGTATGATGATGCCACAATGTAGTGCACTGGGAACAAGATTAGAGATTTTTTGGATAATTTCTGGTGTCTCTTCCACAGACTTTGGATAGAATTAACAGGTGCAGAAAAATTGGTCTTTATAGAGGTACTCTTGATGAAAGCAAGAATTGGCCTTGCTGTCAAAAATTGAAATTATATGCACCTATCAAACAGATGCAAAAAATTGGTCTTTGGGTGTCGGTGGCACTTTTACACCGTAACCCTATAGAGGTACTCTTGATGAAAGCAAGAATTGGCCTTGCTGTCAAAAAATTGCAATGATATGCACCTGTCAAACAGGTGTGGAAAAATCGGTCTTTGTGTGTTAATTGTGCCCATGAAACCTACACTAAAAAATTCTTCCAGATGAAACACCCACAATGCTAGGCAGCCAAGAATTCCTGCAGAGATTACACATCCCAAACACTTAATCAGTAACATCGGCATCAGGGGCTTCATAGCTGCTGGTAATCCAGGACTGATTCATTTTGATAAATGTAAGATGGTCCACGGAGTCTGTGGACAGACTCATTCTATTATGAGTAACGAAACCTCCAGCAGCACTGAATGCCCGTTCGGAAAGCTCGCTGGATGCAGGGCAGCCCAGCAGCTCAGTTGCACACTTGGCAAGTTCTGGCCCGTAGTCTATTCTCATGACATAGTAAGCCAGTGGATCGTCGACTGGAAAGCTCTTCATCTCTGTTTTCACCCCTAATCGGCCAACATGAGATGCAGATGCTGCCGATGGGATGTGGAAGCTGACAGCCCTGGGCGTTGAGGACTAAAAAAATGGTGAAATGCATCACTAATGCTGCGTACACACGGTCGGACTTTTCGATCTGACTTGTCTGACGGACGCCGACGGACCAAATCCGGCGAACAATCCGATCGCGTGTGGGCTTCACCGGACCTTCAGCTGACTTTTCCAGTCGCAAATCTGATGGACTTTAGATTTGGAACATGCTTCAAATCTTTATGTCATAACTCCGCCGGACCCAGAAATCCGCTCGTCTGTATGCTAGTCCGACGAACAAAAAACGACGCTAGGGCAGCTAATGGCTACTGGCTATCAACTTCCTTATTTTAGTCCAGTGTACGTCATCATGTACGAATCCGTCGGACTTTGGTGTGATCGTGTGTAGGCAAGTCCGGTCGTTAGAAAGTCAGTTGAAAGTCTGCCAAAAGTCCATCGAAAGTCTGCCGAAAGTCTGTCGGACGGGCTGTCGGACTTTTGTAGCTGAAAAGTCCGACCATGTGTACGCGGCATTAGGTGGCTGCATCTCCTCTCTTGACCAACAGAAGCCTCAAAACTATGTTTTTCATGACACTGTAACCTATCAGAGTTGAGAAAAGCGTTAGATAAAATCCTCTTTAAGGGTCCTCAAGAGATTTCATCTTTTGCACTCTCTGTGGGGATGGGAGGAGTTCTGAGACTTTCCCCTTGTAACTGTGGTCAAGGAGGGTTGCCAATAAATAGTAATCCTTCTCCTTTACTCCACGTATTCTTGGGTCCTTTTGCAGGCTTTGAAGCATGATGGAGCCCATGCACTTCAAATTTGTGGAGGCATCTGAAGCAGACTCCTCAGGGTCACTGAGGATTAAACTGCCTATCTGGAACTGCCTCCTCCCAGCCAAGGGTTCTGGGGATGGTAAACCATTTCTTACTGCTTGACGTATGTCTTCCTTTGCTTCAATGCCTCCAAAACTGCCAGAATCCTCCTCCTCCTTCCCCCTCTCCTCTTGTGTGTTATGTGGTGTAGGAACAATGGTGTCTGCATAAAGTGGGCCTTGAGAGGAAAGGAAGTCCTCTTCTTCCCCCCGCTGCTCTGCCTCGAGTGCCATGTCGATAATGCCACTAGGGATGAGCCCAATGTTTTACGTAAGTTCAACTCGAACATCAAGTGCCATTCGCCTATTCACCAAATTTAGAACATTATGGGGCATTTCGCGGGAAATTCGAGCGCCCTTGGAATGCCCCATAATGCACTGCGAGATCACAGTGCATTAACGGCTGCAGAATGGTCAAAACATGCACCTGACCTGCATGCTTTGACCAATCACAGCGCAGTGCTGTGAGAGCCATGATTGGCCAAAGGCACACCCCACACTATGTAAGGCTGCTTACATAGTGGCCGTACATAGTGTAATGAATGAGAGCAGCAAAATTACATTTCTAAAGGAAAAAATTTCATTTAAAACTGCTTGCAGATGTAATGTATTGCCAGATCCCGGCAATATACATAAAAATCATTAAAAAATTGGTGTGAGTTCCCCCAGTCCAATACTAGGCCCTTTGGACTGGGTATGAAAATTAAGGGGAATCCTGCGGCAAATCTTTAAAAAAATGGCGTGGGGGGCCCCCAAAATCCATACCAGACCCTTATCCGAGTACACAACCTGGCAGGCCTCAGGTAAAGGAGGGGAGAAGAGAGCACCCCTCTGAACCATACCAGGCCACATGCCCTCAACATGGGGAGGGTGCTTTGGGGTCCCCCCCAAACACTTTGTTGATGGGGACAAGGGCCTTTTCCCCACAACCCTTGCCCGGTGGTTGTGGGGGTCTGTGGGCGGGAAGCTTATCGGAATCTGGAAGCCTCCTTTAACAAGGGGGCCCCCAGATTCTGCCCTCCTATGCGAATGGGTATTGGGTACATTGTACCCCTACTCATTAACCAAAAAAAGTGTCAAAAAAGTAAAAATGACAGGAGGCAGTTTTGGACAATTCCTTTATGAAAAAGTGTCCCGTGGTGTAAATCCATCTCCAATTAGAGCACCGACAGACCCGAGAAAAAAAAGGAAAAACTCTGCCTCCATGGGAGGCGTCCCGCCAACTGCAGCCTTTTCGCGATAATAGCTGTTATATAGCTGAGGGTGTGGCCACTTGGTGATGTAAGTGGGTGACCCCAATTCCCTCTGTCATTTCATGACATCACATGATGTCAGAAGGGGGTGGGGTCACCCGGTTACATCACTGGGTGTCCTCCGCTCTCAGCTATATAACAGCTGTCACCGTGAAAAGGCTGTGGGGATGCCTCCCATCAAGGCAGAGTTTTTTGTTTTTTTCGGTCATCGGCACTATGATTGAAGATGGATTTACATCGCGGGACACTTTTTAAAAAAAATAATAATAAAGGAATTGTGAAAAAGTGTCTCCTGTCATTTTTACTTTTTGGACTTTTTTTGGTGAATGGGTAGGGGTACAATGTACCCAATACCCATTAACATAGGCGGGCTGGGATCTGGGGGCCTCCTTATTAAAGGTGGCTTCCAGATTCCGATAAGCCTCCACCCGAACACCCCCACAACCACTGGGCAAGGGATGTGGGGAAGAGGCCCTTGTCCCTATCAACATTGGGGCAAGGTGTTTTGGGGAGACCCCAAAGCACCCTCCCCATGTTGAGGGCATGTGGCCTGGTATGCTTCAGGAGGGGGGGCACTCTCTCATTGGGTCTCATTGTTCAGGCGCCAAATTTTATGTGGAAAGCCTTCTCATTTACATTAGTAATTGATAGAATATTCCTCTTGGCAAAAAATTACCCTTCATCTTCAGAAAATAGATATATCAGAAGACATATTACACACTCACATTGATCAAACTCTAACTAAAATATATTCATAATTACAATGTTATTTACACCTGTTAATGGAGATTTCACATAAACTCATTATCAGTTCTAGTAAGGATTAATAGCACCTTACAGCAATGATACACTTCACATGCTGGGTGTGAATGAGTCCTGACACAACATTTGTAACGCAATTTGTCAGAATGTACTATGTTGCATTGACATGTGTTGCAATGCACTGCACTGAATGTGTGATGCCTTAGTACATTGGGGTTCCATTCAGAATGAATAGCACTGCAACGCATAATGTCATGCATGTGTCAACACTCGTGCTACAGCGGCACAAAGATTTACAAGTGCATTGTGGTGAAGTACATTGCTAAAAAATGGTGCATGTGTCTTTTTTGTCAACCAATGCTATTGCATTGCTGCTCGTTGCAATGCAGGTCCATTAAGGATAAATGGCACCTTATGGCAATGCAGGTGGAGCAGGAGGTTGAGAGGAACCTAATTCCTCTATGGTTTCCTTGGTCACAGGGAGGCAGCTATCCGATTGGATGCTGGCACCCCATGTGACTCTGGCAGCAATCTTGGGTCAGTCAGAGTCAACTTAAGAACCTGGCTACTGGGTTTGGTGTGGCTCATTTTGAGGGTGGCTAGCATAGGGACAGGCCACCCATCTGTCAGGGACATTGCTTAGGGTCAGGGAAAGGTTTTGGAGGAGTGGGCAAAGGGCAGGAACATGCCATCCTGTCTGGAAGTCTTCCCATCAAGCCTTACCATTTGGGTGCAGACCTGCCAGGCTGCATTTCGCTCCTTGTGACTGACGCTCTCTGCACTTTTGATCCACCACTCTACTGCCATTTTGCTGTTACAACTTGTGAGTGCTCCCAGTCAGGGTGCCTTCCTGCTGGGCCTGTTTGTTGTTGCTGGACTTCTTTAATAATATATTCTTGTTATTGCACCTGTGTGTTTTCTGTCGCCACACCATGATGCACCTTCCCACATGCGCTACCACAATGCATAATATGAATGAGCTGTGTCACATTTGTAATGCAATTTACACTTTACACTTGAGCTGTAATGTGCTGCATAAGCAAGTCAGTGTTTCTCAAACTTCTTGGTCTTGCGGTGTACCAGAAAGACCTAAAAATATTTGTGGTACACCTGAAAAGATTTAACAATTTTTGTGGTCAGCAGTAAATATAATATACACAAAAGCAGCAGTCTTGTGTGATGTGTCAATGCGTTGCAAGCAGAGTGGGGGGGGAAGAGGGGGGCGGTAATAACCACTATGCTGACCCGTTGTACCCTCACTGGATCTCCATGAGATCATTTCACATGAATCACTTGATGGGATGGATCCCATTTAGGGAAGTGTTGTAAGGTACTACTCATGATTGCATGAGTGGGGGGTCACCGCGAGATGCAGGGCCATCTCAGTGAGGATCTCTGGATGTTCACTAGTGACATGCTGGACTCACCTCCCACCCGACTGAGGGCAGCTACCTAGAGACGATCTGTCGTCTCCCCTCTATGTTTCTGATGGCATGCCTTCCTCTTGGCTCGGTGTTCCGGAGAGTTGCTGGGCAGAGAGTAGCGGAGGTGTGTGAGCCTCGAGCGCTTCAGTGTGAGCCTCAGTTCACACAAGATGTAACGTGGATCGCTCGACTCTCTCCTACTCGGCTGAGCGGCTTGTGAAGGGTAGCGAGGGCTAGAAGAAATCACTGAGAGGTGAGGGGTGACTAGTGGGAGCCACACCCGTGACGCAGGTCCCTCATACTTCCTCGCTGAGTGAGGTGGCTAGAATGTCTATGGGAAGCCAGTAGATGATCTGTGGTGAGCGGGCATCGGGTGCAGATGGAGGTGGGGGTGTGTTAGAGCATGTGCAAAGAGACACTCTCTAGGCAGCAGTGCGGGAGTGCCAGCCCTGCCCATGGCGCACCTCCAATTCTCGTACCACACAGTTTGAGAAAAACTGTTCTAAGTACATTGGTGTTCCATTCAAAATAAATAGTATTGCAATGTTGCCATGCATGTGTTAACCGGTAGCTTTCCGCAATGCAGAGATATTTGGCTAGTGTAATGGATCTGCCACCCAGAGCAAGGGTCACCTAAGGGTTAACAATAGTGCAGACTGATTTCAGTGATTGGTGCTAAACTGCCTTATTTAACCACCTCAGCTGCACAGAGACATTGCTGTCTGATCTGCAGCTCATACCTGTTCCTGCGTCTACCTGTTCCCGAGATCCAATCTGTTTCCTGTGTTTGATCCAGCTTGTTTGACTATGATTGATCTCTGTTATCCTGACCCCGGCTTGCCTTGTAACCATGCTTATCGCTATATTAAATTGATATCCTGTTGCCAAACCTTTTCCTGTATCCTGACGATTCTCTGCCTGCCGTTTGTGTCTGCTTGATCATCTATTACCGAACCCGGCTTGTCTGACCACGCATCCAGTGTCCCCACAGCTCTACATCTACCAGCTTCCTGTATCCTGCTTCCTGTCTGCTGAGCTGACTACACCTGCTGTTATCTGCTTGTCTACTCTGGGATATCATCAGCTGCACAAGAAACGATCTAGGCACTCTTACACCACTTGGCTCTTGTGGCCACTGTTCATAACATTGGTGGTCCCTGAGCCGGAGTTGTATGGGAGGCCTTCCTGCTGCACGTCAGTCTCACCAGTCAGGTATGTGACAGTATCAGACAGCCATGTTTGAGCCTGTAAGTGGGAAGTCGACCTCCAGAGATGACATCTGCCAGCACCTCGCAGCCCTGACCCAAGCTGTCCAATCCCTGTAGGATGGCTACAAGCAGCTGGATCAGCGAGTACAGACCCTGTTGGCACCAGTATGCACCACAGCAACCACTGCTGCATCCTCTACCACTGGGACTGCTACTACGGCACTATCAGTGGTGATGCTACCCCCCTGAACCTAAAGTTCCAGCACTAGAAATGTTCTCTGGGGACTGGGGAGAGGTTTGTGCCTTCCCCAATGCATGTCAATTGTACTTCGCCCTGCAGCCACGAACATTTCTTTGGAGTTCACTAAAGTGGGATTTATCATTTCCCTGCTCCAGGGCAAACCCCATCCCTGGGCCCACCAGCTGATGGAGAGAAATGACACACTGCTGTAGACTATGCCCACCTTCCTTGACACCATGGCAAGGATCTATGATGATCCACTGCGGATCTCCACAGCAGAGACTGCCCTTCATGCGCTCCAGCAAGGCCTCAGGACAGCAGAGGACTATGTAATTGACTTCAGGCACTGGAGTGCAGATATGCAGTGGAACGTTGCAGCACTGCGACACCAGTTCCATTTAGGACTTTCTGAGAACCTGAAGGACAAATTGGCAAGTATGAGAGTTCCTAACACCCTGATGGCCCTCATCACACTGGCCATCCAGATTGAACGTCGACTCGACTTGAACATCGACTTGAGCGGCGAGCAGAGAGGTCCACCCAGCAGCAGCATCCAATTTGGGTAATGCCTCGAAACCTAGCTCCCACCTATCTGGCTCCCATCCAGCCTGTTTCAGCCAGTCCTGCAGCCGAAGCACTGGAGCCCATGCAGCTTGGTCTTATACGCACCCTCTGTCTCCTGAAGTACTCCTATACTGCCAGCAAAACAGCTTCTGTCTCTATTGCAGGGGAACTGGCCACGCACCTGTCCAGCCAAGACACATAAGTGGCAAACAATATCATCTGTCAACCACATTCCTTCTTCTATCAGTGTCACCCATCTCACTCTCTCTATTTCATTTCAGTTGCCAGAAAGCGAAGTGCAAGCCACCGCCATTATTGACTCTGGGGCTTTCAGTTGCTTTATTGACTTGAGTTTTGCTTCCCAGCAATGCATACCCTTAATGCCGCGTACACACGAGCGGACTTTACGGCAGACTTTGCCCGGCGGACTTTGACATACTTTACGAAGGACTTTCTGAATGAACGGACTTGCCTACACACAATCCACCAAAGTCCGTTGAATTCGTACGTGATGACGTATGACCGGACTAAAACAAGGAAGTTCATAGCCAGTAGCCAATAGCTGCCCTAGCGTGGCTTTTTGTTCGTCGAACTAGCATACTGTCATGAGAAGGTCTACCCGTTGGTGGCGCTACTGGTCTCTTGGATCGCAGTACCAGTGTCCATCAGCAGGTGTCTTCCAACACCTAGGACCTGCAGTAAGAGGTCTTTCCTGCTGGTGGCACTGTTGCATCCTCGGGCCGTAGTACCGGCGTCAACCAGCGGGTACACTCTGGCAGTGTGGAGCAAACAGGTCACACTGCGCTCAGCTGTAACGTGAGGTCAATTACCACAGCCTTACAAATACCCGGCAAGCCCTCATAGACTTGCCTTGGTCTCTCTCTCCCCCTGCGTTCTGACCTTGCTGCCTGTTTGACCTTGAGCCTGCTATCTGCCTTGTCCTGATCTGATCCAATCCCTATCCTGAGGCCTTCCTAGTCCTGTCCCTTCTGTTCCTGGCTCCCTTGGATCCCTGCCCTGAACCCCATCCATCCATCCTCTCCCTGTCCTGTTCAGGTTCCCGTCCTTACCCTTCTGCTGACTTCCCTGTGTATGACCTTGGCTTGGCTTGTTTACGATTACGGTATCTCCCTTTACTTATATATATATATACATTGTTGTTTGTAGTGGGTTGTTGTGTGGGTTTTTGCACTGTTTGTTCCTGTCACTTATCACTTGTTAAACACCATTTCACTTACATGTGTTTCTGGTCTCCTCTGTGCAGTCCACACAGTCTGGTCAACTAGATACCGTGACAGTAGACCAAGGCCATCCCTGACCAGACGTGGCTGCACTGAGAAACCGTCCTGTTACGGTGGGCGCGCAAAATGGACTTTGATGAAATTGTCTATTATTCTCTGCTGGCGGCAGAGGATAATGAATATTGCCGTCAGACTCTTAAAGATTGGACCCGTGACCAACTGCTGGAAACGATCCAAACAGCCCATTTACTAGTAGATCGGGGTCATGCGTCATTTGAGGATGTTCAGCCTTTGATCCAGTTGTGTGCAGAGTCGGTCTTGTCATGCATTCCCGAAGGTAGTGACGATTTCTCCCCTCCTTTCAGTTGTGACCAGGTTGAATCCCTGGTATGGTTGTTAGAGGATGATCCGGCTTTCTTTGATGAACATTATTCCGCTTGTTCCCAGCAGGTGTTATCCGATTGCATTTATTCAGTACAATCTCTGGTTAGTCAGGCTGTGTGTGAATCAGCATTTGTTCAACCTGTGCTGCAGGCATGGTCAGATCTCCTGTCTTTAGCTAAGCCACAATATTTCAGCCCTGCCATTAATCATCTGCCTTCCAAAAAATCTATCTCCCCGTCGCCTATGGCAACCTCAGCTACAACCCAGTGTAATCAGCTCCCTACCAAATACTACCACCCAGTCTCCAAGTGTCGCACCTTTCCTGCCTTCAATCCACCTGTCTCTTCTCCTCCACCTGTAACAGTCCAACAAAACCCTTCTCTAGCTACAATTCCTTGGTCTTCCTTCGATCCAGCTACTTTCTTTTCTTACAGCCCTGCACCTACATACAAAACTGCACGGGCTAAACCAAAAAAGAAACGAAAATTCTTCCCGACCCACACCATCTTGCCAGTAACCCAACCTGTTCCAGCCTTGCAGTCTGATGTTCCAGCTTTGCAGTCTGACGTTCCAGCTCGCCAGTCTGATGTTCCAGCCTTCCAGTCTGATGCTCCAGCTTTGCAGTCTGAAGTTCAAGCTTTGCAGTCTGATGTCCCAGCCTTCCAGTCTGATGTCCCAGCCTTCCAGTCTGATGTCCCAGCCTTCCAGTCTGATGTTCCAGCCTTCCAGTCTGCTGTTCCAGCCTTCCAGTCTGATGTTCCAGCTTTGCAGTCTGCTGTTCCAGCCTTCCAGTCTGCTGTTCCAGCTTTGCAGTCTGCTGTTCCAGCTTTGCAGTCTGCTGTTCCAGCCTTCCAGTCTGCTGTTCCAGCCTTCCAGTCTGCTGTTCCAGCTTTGCAGTCTGACGTTCCAGCTTTGCAGTCTGATGTTCCAGCCTTCCAGTCTGATGTTCCAGCTTTGCGGTCTGATGTTCCAGCTTTGCAGTCTGATGTTCCAGCTTTGCAGTCTGGTGTTCCAGCTTTGCAGTCTGGTGTTCCAGCTTTGCAGTCTGAAGTTCAAGCTTTGCAGTCTGAAGTTCAAGCTTTGCAGTCTGATGTCCCAGCCTTCCAGTCTGATGTCCCAGCCTTCCAGCTCGATGTCCCTGCCTTCCAGCCTGATGTCTTGATGCCTACCTACCAGTCTGATGTGCCAGCTTTCCAGATTGGTGTGCCAGCTTCCCAGATTGATGTGCCAGCTTCCCAGATTGATGTGCCAGCTTCCCAGATTGATGTGCCAGCTTCCCAGATTGATGTGCCAACTTCCCAGTTTGCTGTACCAGCTTCCCAGCCTGATGCCTTGCAGCTTGTCTTCCAGCCTGATGTCTTGATGCCTACCTGCCAGTCTGATGTGCCAGCTTCCCAGTCTGATGTGCCAGCTTCCCAGTCTGATGTGCCAGCTTCCCAGTCTGATGTGCCAGCTTCCCAGTCTGATGTGCCAGCTTCCCAGATTGATGTGCCAGCTTCCCAGATTGATGTGCCAGCTTCCCAGATTGATGTGCCAGCTTCCCAGATTGATGTGCCAGCTTCCCAGATTGATGTGCCAGCTTCCCAGATTGATGTGCCAGCTTCCCAGTTTGCTGTCCCAGCTTCCCAGCCTGATGTCTTGCAGCTTGCCTTTCAGCCTGATGCCTCGAAGATAGCTTCTCAGTCTGATGTGCCAGCTTCCAAGTCGGATGTTCCAGCTTTCCAGTCTGATGTTCCAGCCCTCCAGCCTGATGTTCGGGTGTCTGCTGCCCAGCTCAAGTGTTTCCTGTCGTCTGCTGCCCAGCTCAAGTGGTTCCTGTCGTCTGCTGCCCAGCTCAAGTGGTTCCTGTCGTCTGCTGCCCAGCTCAAGTGGTTCCTGTCGTCTGCTGCCCAGCTCAAGTGGTTCCTGTCGTCTGCTGCCCAGCTCAAGTGGTTCCTGTCGTCTGCTGCCCAGCTCAAGTGGTTCCTGTCGTTTGCTGCCCAGCGCAAGTGGTTCCTGTCGTTTGCTGCCCAGCTCAAGTGGTTCCTGTCGTTTGCTGCCCAGCTCAAGTGGTTCCTGTCGTTTGCTGCCCAGCTCAAGTGGTTCCTGTCGTTTGCTGCCCAGCTCAAGTGGTTCCTGTCGTCTGCTGCCCAGCTCAAGTGGTTCCTGTCGTCTGCTGCCCAGCTTAATGACTCTGACATGCCAGCAGTACCCACTGTCCAGGTTGATGTACCCGATGCCCAGGCCTGATGTGCCCTCACCTGTCCAGTTGAAGGCCATGAACTTTGAACAGATACACCTTGTTGGAGCGTCCGGAGGCCGCTCCTTTAGGGGGGGGTACTGTCATGAGAAGGTCTACCCGTTGGTGGCGCTACCGGTCTCTTGGATCGCAGTACCAGTGTCCATCAGCAGGTGTCTTCCAACACCTAGGACCTGCAGTAAGAGGTCTTTCCTGCTGGTGGCACTGTTGCATCCTCGGGCCGTAGTACCGGCGTCAACCAGCGGGTACACTCTGGCAGTGTGGAGCAAACAGGTCACACTGCGCTCAGCTGTAACGTGAGGTCAATTACCACAGCCTTACAAATACCCGGCAAGCCCTCATAGGCTTGCCTTGGTCTCTCTCTCCCCCTGCGTTCTGACCTTGCTGCCTGTTTGACCTTGAGCCTGCTATCTGCCTTGTCCTGATCTGATCCAATCCCTATCCTGAGGCCTTCCTAGTCCTGTCCCTTCTGTTCCTGGCTCCCTTGGATCCCTGCCCTGAACCCCATCCATCCATCCTCTCCCTGTCCTGTTCAGGTTCCCGTCCTTACCCTTCTGCTGACTTCCCTGTGTATGACCTTGGCTTGGCTTGTTTACGATTACGGTATCTCCCTTTACTTATATATATATATACATTGTTGTTTGTAGTTGGTTGTTGTGTGGGTTTTTGCACTGTTTGTTCCTGTCACTTATCACTTGTTAATAAACACCATTTCACTTACATGTGTTTCTGGTCTCCTCTGTGCAGTCCACACAGTCTGGTCAACTAGATACCGTGACACATACAGACGAGCGGACTTTTCGACCGGACTCGATTTCGACGGATTGATTTAAAACATGTTTCAAATCTAAGTCCGTCCAACTTTTGAGAAAACAAAGTCCGCTGGAGCCAACACACATCGAATTGTCCGACGAAATCCCATCCGCCGGGCAAAGTCTGCCGTAAAGTCCGCTTGTGTGTATGTGGCATAAGAGTACCTAGTAATGCCCTTTGGCCTCTGCAATGCCCCAGCGACCTTCCAGCACCTAGTTTATGTCATTTTCCGAGATTTCCTGGAAATCTTTATGATTGTGTATCTGGACGATATTTTAATTTTTTTTTTCTTTCTCCCTAGATGCCCATCGGGATCATGTCAAGAAGGTGCTGGGCTGGCTTCGCCAACATGGGCTGTATGCCAAGGGTGAGAAGTGAGGATTTGAACAGCGCAGTATCCAGTTCCTGGGGTTGGTGATCTCACCCGAAGGCATCAAAATGGATTCCCAGAAAGTTTTGGCCATTCTGGACTGGCCCACACCGACTGAGGGGGTACATTGTTTTGTGGGATTCGCTAATTTTTATAGGAGGTTAATCCGAGGCTTTTCTGCTATCATTACCCCCATCACACGTCTGACTAAACAGATCCTTCGCTACCTGTGGACAACTGATGCCGCGTACACATGAGCAGACTTTACGGCAGACTTTTCACGGCGGATGGGATTTCGTCAGACAATTCGATCGTGTGTGGGCTCCAGCAGACTTTGTTTTCTCAAAAGTTGGACGGACTTAGATTTGAAACATGTTTTAAATCAATCCGTCAAAATTGAGTCTGGTCGAAAAGTCAGCTCGTCTGTATGCTAGTTCGATGGACAAAAAGCCACGCTAGGGCAGCTATTGGCTACTGGCTATGAACTTCCTTGTTTTAGTCCGGTCGTACGTCATCATGTACGAATTCGACGGACTTTGGTGGATTGTGTGTAGGCAAGTCCGTTCATTCAGAAAGTCTGTCGTAAAGTCGACGGCATAAAGTCCGACCGTGTGTACGCGGCATTAAACACAGGCTGCCTGAGACACCTTAAAAAAAATTTGTTTACTACTTTACTTCACCCTGATCCATCCCTGCCATATGTGTTGGAAGTAGACGCATCCGAGGTGGCCATTGGAGCAGTCATCTCCCAACGCCAAGGACCCAAGGATCTGTTGCACCCAGTGGCATTCTTTTCCCACAAGCTTTCCCCAGTGAAAAGGAACTACGACGCTGGAGACCGGGAACTGCTAACCATAAAAGCAGCGCTGGAGGAATGGAGATACCTTCTCGAAGGAGCAGCGCATCCCATACTGGTCTATACAGACCACAGGAACTTAAAGTACCTCAGGAACGCTAAGCGTTTGAAGCCGCGCCAAGCGTGCTGGGCCCTGTTCTTCTCTCAATTTGTGTTTCACATCACCTGTCGGCCAGGCGCAAAAAATATGAAACCGGGTGCGATGTCTCATATGTTTGATGACCCCAGGGAGCCACCTGTATCAGATACCATCCTCTCAGAAGGTAATTTCTTACTTTTACAGACTGATCTTCTCTCCCGGATAAAGCAGGCTTTGGCAGGTGCTCCCAGCCCTCCAGGGGTCACTTTGGCGCTTCGGGAAGGACTGCTCTGGAACAAAGACAAGGTATTTGTGCCTGAAAATGTAGGCTTAACCATTCTTGGTCTCTGCCATTATCACCCCCTTGCAGGTCATTTCGGGATACACCAGACACTTGAGCTCCTGAGGCGCACATTCTGGTGGCCAGACCTGGAGGACATGTGCAAAAAGGTATGTGAATTCCTGTGTAATATGCACCCGAAGCAAGAATACCAAAAGCCAAGCCTGGGGTCTCCTCCGATCATTACGGTCCCTGACAGGCCAGGGAGTATGATCGCCATGGATTTTATTGTCAAACTGCCCCCATCTGAGGGGTGCACAACCATCTTTGTGGTGGTTGACCTCTTAACCAAGATGGACCATTTTCTGCCAGTGAAAGGTACCCCCTAGGCCATGGAGACAGCCCAGGTATTCATCAGGGAAATAGTGAGGCTTCACGGGGCCCCCACAAACATTGTTTCTGACAGAGGAGACCAGTTCACGTCCCACTTCCTCTGCCTACCACAACCAGAACAATGGGCAGACAGAGAGGACCAACTAGACATTGGAACAGTATATCTGCTGCTTCACCTACTTCGTTCAGGATGACTGGGTATCGCTGCTGCCACTGGCAAAATTCGCATACAACAATGCCAGCCACTCCACTACAGGTCAGTCTCCCTTCTTCTCTATAACAGTTTAACAAGTGTTTGGCGCAAAGAATTAAAAGCAAAATCCAAAATATATAATAATAATACTGTACATAGATATACTCTAATGCCGCGTACACACGGTCGGACTTTTCGTCTACAAAAGTCCGACGGACGCCGACGAACTAAAGCTGGCTGACAATCCAATCGTGTGTGGGCTTCCCCGGACTTTTAGCAGACTTTCAGCGGACTTTTCCAGCCGCAAATCTGACGGACTTTAGATTTGAAACATGCTTCAAATCTTTACGTCGTAACTATGCCGGACCCAGAAATCCGCTCGTCTGTGTGCTAGTCCGATGGGCAAAAACCCACGCTAGGGCAGCTATTGGCTACTGGCTATCAACTTCCTTATTTTAGTCTGGTGTACGTCATCATCATGTACGAATCTGTCAGACTTTTGTGTGATCGTGTGTAGGCAAGTCCGTTCGTAAGAAAGTCTGCCAAAAGTCCGCCAAAAGTCCGCCAAAAGTCCGTCCAAAGTCTGTCGGACTTTTGTAGCCGAAAAGTCCGACCGTGTGTACGCGGCATAAGATGCAGTCATAAGAGATAAAAATGATAAAGTCCGTAATATAGCAAAGAGGAGTGAATGATGAGGATGATGTGAGGAGTCCACATTCATGGTAGCCTTCCGGTGGGCGTGGAAACCATATTCCCAAAGGACACTGAAATAACATGGAAACGGAGGCGCCTCTGGGTGCAGACTTTAAAACAACTTTAATAAAAAGGCAACAACATAGTTTGCACTTACATTTAAGAAGAACTATTAAGGCATGGAAGAGTCCCAAAGGCAATAAGGTGAGGTCAGTCTCTCCTGGCCATGGATGTGTGTCCTCTAACTGGTCTCAGATGCGCTGGATGTGAAACAGCCGACAGCGATGGGAGAACACCAGAATGAGGCTTGGGAAGCAAACAGTGATCCAGGCGAGGGATGATGACGTCACACACTATGCGACAAGTTTCCTGAGCCGGCTAGCCGTGAGTGACATGACGACTTGACAAAGGAGCGCAGCGATCCACCACCACAGAAATAGCAGAACAGTTTTCAGATGATGGAAGCTCGACAATAAAGTCCATGGAATTCATTTTCCAAGGTCTATCAGGTACAGGTAAAGGTCTGAGTAAGCCCCAAGCCTGATTTTGGGTATTCTTGCTCCGAATGCAGATAGTACATGCATTGACATAAACCTCGCAATCCTTCTTTAACCCAGGCCACCAGAATGTACGTTGGACCAACTCTATGGTCTTGTGGATTCCAAAATGGCCTGCCAACAGGTTATCATGGCAGAACCCTAATACAACCACTCTAGCAGTTTCCAGCACAAATATCTACTCTTCTTTCCATAGTAGGCCATTCTTTGCCTGCAATGTGACCCCTGGAGGATATACCTGCTGAGTCTTTGTGCAATTGTTGTAGTAGGCCTGACTGTAACAGAAGGAAGCTTCTTGCTGGTAGGATCGTATCTGGTTAAGGTATGAATTTTGGATCCTCAAACATGCGTGATAATGCGTCAGGTTTGGTGTTTTTAGATCCAGGTCTGTAGGTGATATGAAAAGAGAACCTTGAGAAAAAGAGTGCCCAGCGGGTCTGGCATGGTCTGAGACGTTTTGCAGTCCATAAATACTCAAGGTTCTTTTGGTCCATAAAGATTAGTATCGGATGAGTGGCTCCTTCCAGCAAATACCTTCATTCCTCTAATGCTGCTTTGATCGCCAGAAGCTCCTGATCTCCCACGTCATAATTCCTTTCTGGTTGGGTAAGCTTTTGGGAGAAGAATGCGACCGGATGGATCACATCTTTGGGACCCTGTTGTTGCGACAAGACTGCTCTGACTGCACTTTCTGATGCATCCACCTCTAGAATGTAAGATAGAGTGGAGTCTAGATGTCTTAGAACAGGGGCAGCAGTAAATCATTTCTTTAAGGTCTCAAATACGGCTTATGCCTCAGTAGGCCAACAGAAGCGGATGCCTTGTTTGGTAAGTTGAGTGATGGGGGAGTTATTAGCTGAGAAGTTCTTGATAAATTTACTATAAAAGTTGGCGAAGCCTACAAAACTTTGGATTCCCTTTTTATTGGTGGGAGCTGGCCAGTCCAGGATTGCAGATACTTTTTGTAAATCCATCTTGATTCCATCAGTGGAAATAATTAGTCCAAGAAACTGGATGCTCTGCTGTTTAAAGTCACATTTTTCAGCTTTGGCGTAAAGTCCGTGCTGTCAGAGTCGGAGAAGAACACTCTTGACATGTCCCTGGTGTATCTCTAATGAAATGGAAAATATCAGGATATCATCTAGGTAGACAATGACAAAAATATCTAGGAAGCCTCTGAAGATATTGTTCATGAAGTGTTGGAAGGTGGCAGGTGCTTTGCATAGGCCAAATGGCATGACCAGATATTCATAGCGACCGAAGCGGGTACAAAAACAGGTCTTTTTGTCTTTTTGGTCTTTTGGTCTTTTTTCTCCACAAAGAATATACCTGCACCAGCTGGTGAAGTTGAGGGGCAAATTAACCCTTTATGTAGGTTCTCTTCAATATAGTCCTTCAGAACCTCTAACTCATGCTCAGACAGGGGAAAGATGCGTCTGAAGGGAATTTCTGCCCCCGGAAGAAGTTCAATAGGGCAGTCATATGGTCTGTGCGGAAGAAGGTTATCTGCGCCCCATTTACTGAACACATCTAGGTATTCATGGTAGCATTCAGGAACTACCTGACACAGGTAGTTTACAGGCTCACAACCCACATATTGACTGGGAGTCTGGAAATATAGAGTTCCTATAACCTTACTGTCAGAAACAATGCTGTCCAGCACCGCCTCAGCCTCCTGCTTCTTTACTATGCCTGGAATCATATGCTCGTGCTCGTAACATCAGCTGTTGTGTGGCAGCGTCCCGTGCTCCTAACGCGTAGAGCACGGGACACTGCCACACAACAGCTGATGTTACGAGCACGGCGCTCGCTGAGTTTTTTACCCCCCAGCTGTCATCTTTTGTAAGTTCTTAGTATTTTTATCTGTGCAATAAAGTGTTTAATATACGGGATCACGCTATATGCGGTTTTTCTGTTTCGACACTACACTGCTTATATGACGTATGACGGGTGGTGAGCAACAGGAGGTGAGAGACGTTGGAGGGTCCTTGGCCATCAGCTTGGATTATACGAGTTCGGCGCTTGTGGTTTGAGGCTTGCGCTCATCTTTCACAAGTGAGTGCAACCCCCCCCTCTCCCCCCTCCCTCAGCCTGCCTGTGCCCCTGTTTCTCATCATCAAACGGTATCACACCATATGCTGTTTATTTTGTTTTTTCGCATATGACACTACTGCATCTGTGAGCCACACTATCTGCTGCATTTTTCTGGATTTCACCATCCACTGGGCGCCTAAACACATATGCTGTATACCTTACAGCCGTAAGGTAAGAGGCCTGTGGACACGGAGGTGCTCCCATCGAAGACCACCCCTCTTCCCCTGTCACTTTCATCATTGTGTTTTTTGGATTGTCACTCAGAAGTGTCACATTTGGTGGCGGGACTGTGTTTTTTTCATATATATATTTTTTCTTCACATTTTTGTCACTTTTTTGCCATCATCATTCAATGTCTGTTTTTTATGCTGAACTCTCTCTCCAATTTTTTTGATTCACTGGTCAAGTGTTTTGATTCTTTAATTACGTTTATCAACGGGACTATTTTATATTTTATTTATTATTCATCTGTCCATTTGTGCACTTAATGGTTTATTCACTTATTGCTTATCGCTTTTAATATTTTTATTGGCTCGATTGCCTTTTTTATCAAGTGCACTGTTCACTTTTATATCATTTATTCCACTTCCTCTTCATGCCAACACTATTTAGTGATATTTTCATTTATTTATCATATGCACTAGTCAGTGTTTTTTTTCGTTATTTTTGTTTTATATGGTTTTATATGGTTTTCAGGTCACTTGGCATATTTGTCACATGCACTTTAGTGTAGTCTCCCCCCCCTTCCCCTATCCCTTTCCCATCACAGCGCAACTACCATCCCCTTATTATTCATAAACATGAGGAGGAGCTGGTCTCTTCTAAAAAAAAAAAAAAAAAAAAAAAAAAAAGATAAATTGTAACAAACATTCTGCTTTGTGTTTCAGGTTTATTTTTGATAATACAGACTGTTCCCACCTTGGTCTGCTCTCCCAGTTTCCCAACTTTTCTTTTCTCCCCATATACTAAACCCTCATCATCAGGACTGTGTTTTGGCTTAGGCCGACAAGACCTAGGCCTAGAGCGGCACTTTGCGGGGGCGGCAAAAAAAGCCACCCCCCCACATTAGAGAAAGTCCCCCCACCCGATTCCCGGCTCCCGCTGCCGCCCCCCACACACATGCAGCCCACGGCAGCCGCCTTGCTGTAGCGGCGCTGCTGTGTATGGGCGTGCTTGGCAGAGGGTGGAGGGGTGTGTGTATGGGCGTGCTTAGCAGAGCTCATGCCCCTCCACCCTCTGCCAAGCATGCCCATGCACAGCAGCGGCGCCCGCTACAGCAAGGTGGCCACCGTGGGCTACATGTGTGCGGGGGGCGGGCGCCGGAGCCGGGAATCGTGTGGGGGGACTTTCTCTCATGCGGGGGGACAGCTTGTAAATCACGCCCCCCATAAGCGGCCGGTGCTCTGCCTACCCTCCTCCGCACTGCTTTCCTTAACGCTTCTACTCAGCACCGGGGCGGGGTCTGGCAGTGATGTCAGGAGGAGAGAAAGAGAGAAGCACAAGGAAACCCCCCCCAGGACAGCAGGTAACGTCATTTAATAAATTATATCAGTGTTATGGGAACAATGTTGGCATTTGATGGCACAGTGGCTACAATTGATGGGCACAGTGACAGCATTTGAGGGCACAGTGGCTGCAATTGAGGGGCACAGTGGCTGCGTTTGATAGCACAGTGGCTGCATTTGATGGCACAGTGGCTGCAATTGATGGGCACAGTGGCTGCAATTGATGGGCACAGTGGCTGCATTTGGTGGGCACAGTGGCTGCGTTTGGTGGGCACAGTGGCTGCAATTGATGGGCACAGTGGCTGCAATTGATGGGCACAGTGGCTGCAATTGATGGGCACAGTGGCTGCGTTTGGTGGGCGCAGTCGCTGCATTTGGTGGGCACAGTGGCTGCGTTTGATGGCACATTGGCTGCAATTGATGGGCAGAGTGGCTGTGTTTGGTGGGCACAGTCGCTGCATTTGGTGGGCACAGTGGCTGCGTTTGATGGGCACAGTGGCTGCGTTTGATGGGCACAGTGGCTGCGTTTGATGGCCCAGTGGCTACAATTGATGGGCACAGTGGCTGCGTTTTATGGCCCAGTGGCTACAATTGATGGGCACAGTGGCTGCGTTTGATAGCCCAGTGGCTACAATTGATGGACACAGTGGCTGCGTTTGATGGGGCACAGTGAGGCTGCAATTGATGTCTTTTTTTCTGAATTTTTTAGTTTGTTTGCACCCCCCAAAAAATTTTGAGCATCAGCCACCACTGGCATGTGTAAAGTGCTCCATGCATGCTAAAATCAATGCAAACCCATTAAACAGTCCACATTTAGTGAAAGTGCATTAATATGCAGATCATGATATTGCAATAAAGTGCTTCAAGAATGCTGAACTCAATGCAAACTCATTAAAGAGGAGTCTTGCCCCCACCCCGTGAAAACATTAAAACTCAGCAGCTACAAATACTGTAGCTGCTGACTTTTAATATTAGGACACTTACCTGTCCAGAGATCCCGCGATGTCGAGGCATGAGTTTAGTCAGGCCTAGGGCAGCACAAAACCTAAATACACCACTGCTCATCATAAAAAAGGGTCTGGTGTAGATGTAGGGAATCGCCAGCATTTTTGTTTATAAAGCTGCCTGGAAATTTCATGTACCAGTAATTGCAGTTTTTTTTTTTTTTTTTTGTAACAGACAGATTTACTGTAGTACATTGCATACATCCTGCAGATGCACTACTTCACAGATAGGTATAAGCATCCTGCACACATGTTATAAAAATAATTGGGCACTGGTATATTTAGTATGTTTTTTTGCATTGATACATGTCCCCCCAGCACCATGCACAGCTGCCCATGTCATTTGTTTGATAATCTTATGCCTATTAGCCTTGACTATATCCAGAAATAATTTTAAATATTTAGCGTCCATTAATTTCATAGAGGTTTGGATTAACATTCAGAGCTAAACCCCCTCAAACTAAACCCCGGTATGTTAGGCTTATCTCCAATGAGAAGTCATATACATGAAAGGTTTGGGGGCCACATTGTATTAGTAACTGGTAATAAATATACAGCCAATGCATTCAGGGAATAAAGGCCCTCCCTTCTCCAGGGCTATCAAATAGAATCAAGTTAAACAGAATCAAATCAAAATCAAATAATTAAAGGGTGCATAAAGGACATAGGGTTGTTGGTGGCAGGGACATAAGGTACCAGATCATTATCGGAAATAGGTTGAAAGAAAGTTGGGCAATTAAATGCTTCTGGATAATCTATTAAGTTACAAAGAGTAATGGAATACTCGTGTGGTGAAAACAGCACAGCGGATCATAGGAAAAGAGCTACCGAGCTACCGAATTTGGACACAGCATATGCCAGCCGATTAAAAAAGCGGGCAAAAGCTATTACTATTGATCCAACCCACCCAGGTTACAGTGTGTTTGTCCCATTGCCATCAGGGAAAAGATATAGAACACTTAAAATGCACACTAATCACTTAAAGCATATTTTTCTTCCCTAGGGCCGTATTGTCCATAATCCCATCAGGTACAGTGTTTTAGGAATTTTATGTAGAATTCTAATATTCTTTTATTTATTTTTTAAAAACATTTTACATTTTGATATATTTAACCACTTCAGCCCCGGAAGGTTTTACCCCCTTCCTGACCAGAGCACTTTTTACAATTTGGCACAGCATCGCTTTAACGGCTAATTGCGCGGTCATGCAATGCTGTACCCAAACTAAATTTGTGTCCTTTTTTCACACAAATAGAGCTTTCTTTTGATGGTATTTGATCACCTCTGCGGTTTTTATTTTTTGCGCTATAAACGGAAAAAGACCGAAAATTTTGAAAAAAAATTCTACTTTTTGTTATAAAAAAAAACCCAATAAACGTTATTTTAGTCATACATTTAGGCCAAAATGTATTCAGCCACATGTCTTTGGTAAAAAAAAAAGTCAATAAGCGTATGTTTATTGGTTTGCGCAAAAGTTATAGAGTCTACAAACTAGGGTACATTTTCTGGAATTTACACAGCTTTTAGTTTATGACTGCCTATCTCATTTCTTGAGGTGCTCAAATGGCTGGGCAGTACAACCCCCCCCCCCCCACCCAAATGACCCCATTTTGGAAAGTAGACACCCCAAGGAAATTGCTGAGAGGCATGTTGAGCCCATTGAATATTTAATTTTTTTGTCCCAAGTGATTGAATAATGACAAAAATAAATAAAAAAAATATATATATATATATATATATATATATATATATATATATATATATATATATTTACAAAAAGTTGTCACTAAATGATATATTGCTCACACATGCCAAGCTATTTGCTGAGAGGTATGGTGAGTATTTTGGGGTGTCATTTCACATATGCCCATGGCATGTTTGAGCAATGTATCATTTAGTGACAACTTTGTGCAAAAAAAAAAAAACTTGTGTCAACTTGTGTCACAATATAAAATATTCCATGGACTCGACATGTCTCTTAGCAAATAGCTTGGGGTGTCTACTTTCCAAAATGGAGTCATTTGGGGAGGGGGGGTTGAACTGTCCTGGCATTTTATGCATAACATTTAGAAGCTTATGTCACACATCACCCACTTCTAACCATTTGAAGACAAAGCCCTTTCTGACACTTTTTGTTTACATAAAAAGAAAAAAAAATTTGCAAGAAAATTACTTTGAAACCCCAAACATTATACATTTTTTTTAAAGCAAAGGCCATACAGATTAAAATGGTGGGTGTTTCATTTTTTTTTCACACAGTATTTGCGCAGCGATTTTTCAAATGCATTTTTTGGGGAAAAAACACACTTTTTTTAATTTTAATGCACTAAAACACACTATATTGCCCAAATGTTTGATGAAATAAAAAAGATGATCTTAGGCTGAGTACATGGATACCAAACATGACATGCTTTAAAATTGCACACAAACGTGCAGTGGTGACAAACTACATACTTTTTAAACTTTTTAAACTTTGAAAAAATTGGGGTCTGTTAGACCCTAGATCTCTCCTCTGCCCTCAAAGCATCTGACCACACCAAGATCGGTGTGATAAAATGCTTTCCCAATTTCCTAATGGCGCTGTTTACATCCGGCAAAATCTAAGTCATGAAATGCTCGTAGCTTCCGGTTTCTTAGGCCATAGAGATGATTGGAGCCATTCTGGTCTCTGATGAGCTCTATGGTCAGCTGGCTGAATCACCGGCTGCATTCTCGGGTTCCCTGTTGGGACAGGAGAGTCAGAGAAAAACTTGGAAGACGGTGGGAAGGGGGGGACATTCCCTCCCACTGCTTGTAAAAGCAGTCTAGTGGCTAATTAGCTGCTAGGATTGCTTTTACATAAAAGCCAACCGCTGGCTGAAAAGAATGATACCAAGATGATACCTAAACCTGCAGGCATCATTCTGGTATAACCACTCAAAGTCCAGCAACATACCAGTAGGTTGCTGGTCCTTGTTGGGCATATATTGTAATCTTTTTCTCATGCAGCCTGTGGGCTGAACGAAAAAAAGAGATTGATTGGTGGGTATGCCCACCATTAGAATACCTCCCTTCATCCACCCACTTCTAATGATGGGCATACATGCACCATTTATATATGCCGAAGCATTGGGGCATCCGCCCCAAAAGTTAGGAGCAAATCGCTCCTCCGCCCCTGCTGCCCCCATGCTTCAGCACACATGCCCTTTTTTTTTAACTGTGTTGGTGAAATCACCCCCTACAGCACTGGAGTCAAGGCTTTATGTATCGTGGGAGCAAACGCTGTTGCTGTCAAGATAAATAAATCCACGCTGCAGCTGAATGGCGTATCTGAAAATAAAAAATTGGTTAACAATAAAACACAGTAAACAGTAAAGTATAAAAAAAATTACATACCTGAAAAGCAAACATGATAAAACATAATAACGATAAAACATTGCAGAATAGAATACAGTAAAAAAGAGCAGAACAATAGAGAGAGAATAGAGAGAGAGAGAACAATAAAACGGATCGTACCCTGACTATGGAAGCAGAGAACACGGGAATATGGTGAATTGGGTCAGTGGACCAATATGACCGCAACTCACTCTTTTTGGTTATGCCCATGAGGAGGGATAGGCCCAGAAAGATCTTAAATTCGGAAACCGTAATTGGTTTCCAATCTCTGACAAGGGAGGACTGGGGAATAGTGGCGATGTGTTGACCAGCGTACAAATTGCTTTGGTCCACAATAGATCTATAGAGATCTTCGGTGAAAAACAGTGAATAAAAATCAAGTGACGTAAAATCAACTGTTTCCACCTGAATGCCGGGTTGGCCAGTGAATGGGGGAAGTACGGGTGCTGCAGAAGTGGTGGGTTCCCAATTAGGATTGGTGAATGCAGCAGGAAGGGCACTATGGGCTTGACGGGCCTGTGTTTGTCTTCTTGGTGGCAGCGGGACACTACTTGTGCTTGCCACCTCGTCAGCTTGAACTGTACTTATGGGACCCACCACGTCACTAAGTGTTACTGCAGTATTGGATGTACGACCGAGGTGTACTAGGCCGGTGGTGCTTGCCAGTTCACCAGAAGGAATTGCGGTGCTAGTACTTCTCTGCTCCATACGAGAGCCCTGTGGTTCTTGCACCTAAACAGCAGAAGAAGATTGGGGTCTGGTACGCCTGACCTTGGCAGGGACCACAACTCCGCCATCAGAGCTATCTGTCATGGAGCCGCTGCTGTCTACAGGTTCATATTCTGAGCCTGAATCTGACAGATGAGTGACTTCCTCTTCACTATCTGTCATGCTCAGAAACGTGTAGGCCTCTTCACTACTGTACCTTCGATTTGCCATTTTGGGCTCTAAATTTAGTGGTACAGTAGTGAGACTCACAGGAAAAAAAGCTCCTGACTGTTAGCGACTGTATCAAAACGCTACCAAAAAAACTGCTAGCGATCGCAGGGATCAGGCCTGACTCTGCGAATGCTGCAGTTATGTGTCTAGTGTTTTGTAAGCGACAGTGATCGATCGATACTGCACTTGAATGGGCTGGGCTGGGCAGAGGTGCAAAATGCAGGTGCTAGCAGATATCTAGGCTGATCCCACTAACACTGCATTTTTGGGAACCCTAAACTGCTGGGGACGCTAGTATAGATCTGATCAGATGAGATATTGATCCGTTCAGATACTATACCACTAAGGGAGGTGTACGTGCATGGGTGTTAGCGGTACTGGCACTAACCTGACACTGCCTGGGGCGACGCAAACCCTATCTGACTCTAAAACCTAACTTATATCAACCGCCATTTATTAGGTAATAAACGGCGGATGCCCTGACACTATAAAAAACAAACTAACTAACCAGCGTCACTCGTAACAGTTATACGGTGATCACTGGTGAAAGGGTTAACTAGGGGGCAATCAGGGGGTTAAAACCTTTATTAGGTAGTATATGCGGGTACCTGACGCTATAAAAAGCTGACGGCGAACCTAAATACTTACCTGCCTAACTAGCGTCACCTGTGACACTAATACAGCGATCAGAAAAATGATCGCTTAGTGACACTGGCGACGGGGGGTGATCAAGGGGTTAAACCTTTATTAGGGGGGTTAGGGGGTACCCTAGACCTAAAGGGGCCTAACACTAACTGCCCTACCACTGCCCTAACAGTCACAAATGACACCAATGCAATAATCAGTAAAAAAAAAAAAAACTGTTATTGGTGTCACTGTGACAGGGGGTGCAGGGGGGTGATCAGGGGGTGATTGGGGGTGAAAAGTGTGCCTGCATGTTCTACTGTAAGTGTAGTGTTGGTGCAGACTTACTTGATGTCTTCTCTCCTCGGAAGCCAGAAAGAAAAGGCTTCACGAGGAGCGATGACATCATTTCCTTCGCTTCTGTTTACAGTTCAGAAGCCGAGGAAGCTCCTCATTCGCCAGGAGTGATCGTGAGGGGGTGGCCATGAATCAGTGGCCTCCCCCTCAGCACGGATCACTCCTGGAGCTAATCCGACCGCCGCAGGCACCGGGGGGGCGATCGGACCTCCCGCCTGCGGGCAGGCAGGGACGTACAGGTAAGCTCTTATGCCTGCCCATGCCATTGTGCCGACGTAAATCGGCGTGCGGCGGTCAGCAACTGGTTAAATAGATATATGGGCATGTGCTAGGAGTATATATGTGTGGTTTTGTTGAGAAATGTTTTATTGCTGCTGTAAAGATTACCAGGAAATTTTTTGTTGTATGTATACAATGACAATAAAGTATATCTATCTAAAAGAGCTTTTAAAAAAATATTTTCGAGAGAACAGGAACTAATAGTTGTGGCTATGCTTGGGCAGGTGATATGACGGAGAAGATAAAATTTGTATGTTGAAATGAGGATCCTTATGTGGAACAATGTTTGCTTGTCACAAAAGAAAAAGTAACTATAAAGGCTAATTTCATAGCATGTGAAATTGAATCATGTTCTGTAAATTTTAAAGAAAAAGTACAGTACAGTTCATTCTGCACTCCTGTGACCCATTTTCAGCTGACAACGGGCTGAAGCCTGCTGTCGGCTGACGTCACAGAGCTGGTCAAGATCGCAACATTGAAGTCGGTATCCGCCGACATGCCTGGACCGGCACCTGGCTCAGCCTCTCAGCGAGCTGCTAAGAGCCTGAGCTGGCCGCTCATGCCCCCTCCACAGCCCACTGCTCCAGTAAGCGAGGAGGGGGCAGAGCAGAGAGCTTGTGACTGAAGAGCTCCCTGCTCAGTGAGCCCTGAGAACTGAGCGATCAGCGGTGTTAGATCTCTCAGTTCTCAGTGTTAGAGCCGACGGGGGACAGATGCAACATCAGATCGATGCTGCATCCACGCAGGTGAGTATGATTAAAACATTTTTTAAAAGTCCATACTTCTCTTTTAAAGGCTAGAGTTTGCAGGATCAGGCGTTTTCAAGTTATTTTCAGGCTAACGCTACATTTCTAGTTTTAAAATGTTATAGAATGTGGCTGTGCTTCACAGGCTATTACATTTTCCTTTTTAGTCGCTTGTTTCTTTAACTTAAACAAGTAAGTGAAGCATGTAGTAGCCAGAAAATTGATGTTAATGGAGTTTCACTTGTTTAGAACACATATCAGACTTCAGTAAGTTTTCCAGATTGACCTGCTTGGTTTTGAGCTGTAAGTTTAGGGACTTCTTCTAAGAATTGTATTTCAACTTCTGAAAACATTCCCTCTTGATGTGTTGCAAAAGGTTGAGCTCAGAGTAATTTTTTTTGGCATATAAAAATGTATACAGCCATCTAATATCTGATAGTGTGTTCCATAGTGTTGTGCTCTCAGAATTATCAAAACTCTTGACATATAGCATGTGGTGAGGGATAGCAATGTCTGGGCACTAGGTAAGACCTGTTAACTGCTCTGTCTTCTATAGCTTTCTAGTTTTTTTTTTTTAATCATATCTTTGAGCCTAAATGTAGATCGTTTTTGTTTGTTTTTTCAAAGAACTTTATTAAGTTTTCAAGAATAAACATAGGTGTTAACCATATGATCTCAACAGTACATTTAAGAGGACATCAAATTGGGCTTATACCCCTGCATGAAAAGACAGTACAGTAAGTGAATAAATCAATAACTTAATAAACAATAGTGAACATTCCACCCCATTCCCCATATTTCTTCACTATTATTACCACGGTTTCTATTAGATGTAGCATTGTTCCAACCCGGGGTGTCTTTGGTTGGATGGAATATCTACCGCCTATCAGAACTAGCACAATGCATTTTCTTAAATAGTAGCTCTAATCAAATTAGTGAAGTTGAGGGGGGGAATACCATTACCTATAGCAAAACTGGAAGGGCTTAAATAGCGTTTGAATGGTGGTATGGGAACCTATAATATCTCATGTTATAATAAAGGAGATAGGCAAATGAATACATTAATCTTAATCTGCTTACCCACTACCTTCCTAAATGTAAATTCTAAGTCCTTGGACCCCCCCTTCATTGCTACAGCAAGCAAGTACTGAAAGAAGCAATCTTGTAGTTAGTAAAAAGTTAAAAAAGAGTTGTAGAAGCAATAATAACCATCACAAAATTTCAATATTTCACATTATTACATACTTGTTAGCACTCCTGCACACAATTACTCTACAAACCTATAACAAAATTCTTAAAATGGTGGCATTTTTTAACTAGTCTCAACTGTATTATCAATTTTTAGATGAGGAGACACTCTAGGATTTTTACAGCCTGAAGAATTGTAGAAGAATGTAGAAGAAACTACACTGTTAAGACAGCTAAACAAATATTCCTTACTGCAGAGCTTGTAAAGGGAGAGCTATGACTATAGCAATGCTGATCCTGAAGAGTCCTCGATTTCTCATTTACTTATGAGGCTTAGCCCCCTAACTCAATATTCCACATTTCCCTGTAATTCTGGATATACCTGGGGAAGATAAGTTCCTCATTTTATCTTCCTTAGCAGCTCAGATAGGCCATGCCTAATGAAGTAGAAATAGCTGAGCAAGTGATGGAGCTTACAGCAAGCAGCTTCTCTGAAAGAACCAGCTACTGTGGGGAGCCTCTCCTAATTGCTGACAAAGCACTTTAGTAGCGCCTTTGTGTTACCTGATCTGGGCTAAACTGAAAGAAATGTTGTTTATGAGGATTATCTCAAGCAGCTGTCTGCATTCTTAACTGTTTTACTGAAGTATTGATTCTCAGCTAGACTTTCTACTGCTATATAGTCGTATGGAGACTATGCTATGCAGCCACATGTTACCCCTTTTGAGCCACAGAGACATTGCTGTGAAGAGTCCATGTTTGTGCAGCTTTCATAATATGTTCTATGCTATCTGAAGTGTATGCATGCTAATTTGCCATCTGGAACCTGGTTTGTATTATTGCTTGTAACTTTGCACCTTATAGTAAACTGTGAGTTAAAGTTACTGCCTCTCTTATCATTCCGCCTAATACCTATTCTATTAAATCCCTGTACATTTCGCTAACATCAACTCATCTTTAATGGAAATGTAACAGTGATATAGTCCTGGATCTGTGCTACATGTACTCAGATTTGCTATGTTTAAACAACTCAAGAGCTCTCCTAAGGCCCCTTTCACACTGGGGCGGTGGGTGCGCCGGCGGTAAAGCGCCGTTATTTTTAACTGCACTTTACCATCAATTTTGAAGTGCTATTCGGCCACCAGCGGGGAGCTTTTACCCCCGCTAGCGGGCAAGATAGGGTTAAAACCACCGCAAAGCGCTGCTTCAGCAGCGCTATGCCGGCGGTATAGCTGCGCTGCCCCATTGATTTCAATGGGCAGGAGCAGTTTAGGAGCGGTGTATACATCACTCCTTCACCGCTCCAAAGATGCTGCTAGCAGGACTTTTTTTAGCGTCCTGCCAGCACACCGCTCTAGTGTGAAAGCCCTCAGGGCTTTCACATTGGAGAGACAGCAGCGGCTCTTTCAGGGCGCTTTGCATCCGCTATTTTTAGCGCTGTATCGCCTGCAAAGCACCCCAGTGTGAAAGGGGTCTTATGGTGCCACTTTCACCTCCAGGTCCCATAGCAGCTACATGGGGTGCTTTGGGTATAGTTACTGTATTGATGAAAACCTTTTGAAATTAGATCAATGTTAAAAACATAAATTTTGTGTTGAGAGGCTTTCTCTGACAGTCAGGCTGTCCAAACTCTACAGAAGTGATTTACAGGTATGCACTTATAAAGGGAGTGTATTCTTAAAACATGATACAGTTTAAAAATGAATCTAGCCAGAAGTTTATGTGTAGGCTAGAGGGGAGTTAATAACTTTGCCAGGCATTTAGTGCTGTCTGTGTTCCTGCTGAGGGAACGTCCTTACATCCTGATCTCTAGTTTATTTACCAGGACAGGCAATGAGGAGATATCTTCCCAGGGAAACTTCAGCAAGCAAAAAAAGTCAACAATTTTAACCCTATGCCACTTTCAATCTAGAACAAAAAAAAGTCAAACTTTAGGCAGGGCCCATTTTTTCCTTTTTAATGACCATAAGTCCTTAAAGAAGGGTTATTGCAGATTGTGGAAACATTTTTGTTTATTGTAGAGATTAAGAAGAGAAAAGTAATAAAAACACTCACCAGTATCATTTGAAGGAGAACATGCTGTGAGGCTCAAAAGAACACAGGTGGTTTTGTGAAGTTTTGTGAAGTCAGGGCTTATGCCGCGTACACACGGTCGGACTTTTCGTCTACAAAAGTCAGACAGCCTGTCCGACAGACTTCCGACAGACTTTCGGCGGACTTTCGACGGACTTGCGGCGGACTTTCTAACGAACAGACTTGCCTACACACGATCACACAAAAGTCCGTCGAATTCTTACGTGATGACGTACACCGGACTAAAATAAGGAAGTTCATAGCCAGTAGCCAATAGGTGCCCTAGCGTGGCTTTTTGTCCGTCGGACTAGCACACAGACGAGCGGATTTCGGGGTCCGTCGTAGTTACGAAGTAAAGATTTGAAGCATGTTTCAAATCTAAAGTACGTCGGATTTGAGGCTAAAAAAGTATGTTGAAAGTCCGGAGAAGCCCACACACGATCGGATTACCAGCCAGCTTTAGTCCGTCAGCGTCCGTTGGACTTTTGTAGACGAAAAGTCCGACCGTGTGTACGCGGCATTAATGAAAGAACAAAAGGTTGCCATTGCTGGATCTTCAATGTGCTATAAACCAAATTCTATTTTCTAATCTACTAAACATCCTTACGTATTAATTAAACTTTAAGTTGGATCAGATTTTAACTTCTCATAATATTTGCATTCAGATAATTGAGAGAAAGCTTCTTGCAAATAATGTTCCTGATCCAGGATAATTACAGATGTAACCTTGTTATGAATGTATAATTATGACAGAGAAATATTTCCGTTTCTTGAAATATGCTCATCTGCTAAAGAACAAAAAGAAAGTCTCTACTTTACTTGTTGATTAGGCTACACTTCTGAGTTCTGCTAAATGTACTTATTCCACAAGGATCTGTAAACTGCAAAGATGATGTTCAAAGAACAATAGTCCACCCAGAAGCACATTTTCGTGAGATCGATGGAAGATGATTGGTTGCTATGCATTGCTGCACTGTAGATTTGCTCTTTGCATTATTGAATAGACCTGATTGTTCTTCATCTGGTGAGGTTTATTTAATCTTTAATTTAATATTTTTTTTCAAGAAAAACTCAGTCAAATTTAAAAAAGAGATATTGTATTAAAAGGGAACATAACCAAATGATGCTTCCTTTCCTTACAAAGAAAAAAAATAGAATGCTCAGTCATCATTTCTTTTAAAATGATAAGTGCACTTTAAAAGAAAGTGCAATTATCCTTTTTTCTCCTCTTTCCTTGCTTAAACTAACTGTACCCCAGGTTCATATTTATCTTCCTTTCCTTACCCCTATAACATAGAGGGGTGTTCAGTAGTACTCAGAGGTGAACTGGGCTGATAACATTGCTTGAGATTTCAGTGCAGCAGAGTCAAAGGGCACATAAAAATACAAGCTCACCGGATTTCTGGCAGGATCAACGGGTAATATATGACAGAAACCAAAAGGGGGAGACAATACAAAGTTTATTGGTGGGGTTTACATACACTTTAAATTATTCCTAACCAGTGAAAACTTCTAGTTGCCATTTGTCTAACTCCAGTACAGTCTACAGCTCTCCAAATTCAGCCTTTACATTGATGCAGAATAGTTTACAATCTACAGTCATCTCTACCGCAGTCATTTTGATGCCTTCAGAGTACAACTATCAACAGATCTTTTCTTATGCCGCGTACACACGGTCGTACTTTTCGTCTACAAAAGTCAGACAGCCTGTCCGACAGACTTCCGGCAGACTTTCGACAGACTTGCGGCAGACTTTCTAACGAACGGACTTGCCTACACACGACCACACAAAAGTCTGACGGATTCGTACGTGATGACGTACACCGGACTAAAATAAGGAAGTTCATAGCCAGTAGCCAATAGGTGCCCTAGCGTGGCTTTTTGTCCGTCGGACTAGCACACAGACGAGCGGATTTCGGGGTCCGTCGTAGTTACGAAGTAAAGTTTTAAAGCATGTTTCAAATCTAAAGTACGTCGGATTTGAGGCTAAAAAAGTACGTTGAAAGTCCGGAGAAGCCCACACACGATCGGATTACCAGCCAGCTTTAGTCCGTCAGCGTCCGTTGGACTTTTGTAGACGAAAAGTACGACCGTGTGTACGCGGCATTAGACTTTCAGAGGAAACCCATACGCTCATGGGGAAAGCAAAACAAATTTTATCAAAAGTGTTCCTGACAAAAAGAAGGATCCATGGCTTCAAGACCACAGTTTGCCACCATGTTTTTCAAAGAAATCAAGCATGCCCTGCCCAGCAGTTCTAATTTCAAACCAGTTGTTCCTCATTAGTGTTCCAAAGGGGCAACAAAGCAGTATTTTTCTGTCACATTCTCTGATCTGTTTTTTGAGAAATGAGTTAGTAAAAGCAGCAAGCTGTGATTACATAAAATCAAATACAGGAGGCAGAAGGGTGAATGATGCTTCAAGAGCCTTAAAATATATTTTATTGGTTATTCGTGCATTTGCGTCCAAGGTTTTCCCAAACTTATTATGGATTGCTTCTTGCAGACCATTAATCAACTTGTAACATTATAGAAGTTTGATGAATGTTGTTTGTTGCACAGACTAGTGATATAAATACAGTACCTGAAAGCTATTGAACTATCGTCATACAAATTAAGCATGTTCTGTTCCATACTGTAGCTTTGTTAATTTGGTTACCTCTGACTGGGTAATGGGAAAGGAAGTAAAGAAAAAGAGAGAGAGAGAGAGAGAGAAAGAAAGAAAGAAAGAAAGAAAGAAAGAAAGAAAGAAAGAAAGAAAGAAAGAAAGAAAGAAAGAAAGAAAGAGAAAGAAAGATAATATACAGTAATACAAATCGTATATACAGGATATATAACCCAGTTGTGCCACTCTACCATCACAGAATGTCCGAGGAACAACAACCTCTTCCTGATCAAGATGAATGTTTAACCTTCAACTACTATCCTATTCATGTATGCATTGGGTGGATTTGCTAAAACAGTAGAGTTCAAAATCTGGTTCAGCTCTGCATAGAAACCATTCAGCCTCCAGTTTTTTTGTTGTTTTTCGTCAAAGCCTAAATAAACAAGCTGAAGTTTGAAGCTAACTGGCTACCAGCTGCACCAGATTTTGCACCCTCCTGTTTCAGTAAACCAATCCCAGAGTTTACCATAACTTATTTGTTTATTTTACCTTTCCTCTGGAGCTCCCACTAATGCCGCGTACACACGGTCGTACTTTTCGTCTACAAAAGTCCAACGGACGCTGACGGACTAAAGCTGGCTGGTAATCCGATCGTGTGTGGGCTTCTCCGGACTTTCAACGTACTTTTTTAGCCTCAAATCCGACGTACTTTAGATTTGAAACATGCTTTAAAACTTTACTTCGTAACTACGACGGACCCCGAAATCCGCTCGTCTGTGTGCTAGTCCGACGGACAAAAAGCCACGCTAGGGCACCTATTGGCTACTGGCTATGAACTTCCTTATTTTAGTCCGGTGTACGTCATCACGTACGAATCCGTCAGACTTTTGTGTGGTCGTGTGTAGGCAAGTCCGTTCGTTAGAAAGTCTGCCGCAAGTCTGTCGAAAGTCTGCCGGAAGTCTGCCGGAAGTCTGTCGGACAGGCTGTCTGACTTTTGTAGACGAAAAGTACGACCGTGTGTACGCGGCATTAGTGTAAAACCAAACCTGACTTTGATTGTTAATCTACTCATAGCAAATTTCGTACTTTTTTTAACTGACTTTTTTTTTAGTGTGACAGCCCATATACACAATTTTGTGAGGTATTGCCATGAACGTTAGAGCGAGAGAAATAATTCTAGCACTAGACCTCCTCTGTAACTCTACAGCTAACCTGGAAAAATGTTTAAAGCATCGCCTATAGGAATTTTTAAGTACCAACGTTTGGTGCCATCATCTTTCATATTATGCAAAAAAATAACTTTAGTGTTTTGTTTTTTTTTAATGCATGAAACACAAAAAAAAACACGTTTGAAAAATTGCTGCACAAATATATTGCGAAATAAAGAGTTGCAATGACTACCATTTTATTCCCTAGGGTCTCTGCTAAAAAAATATATATATAATATTTGGGGGTTCTTAGTAATTTTCTAGCAAACAAATGATTGATTTTTATATGTAGGAGAGAAGTGTCAGAATTGGCCTGGGTAGCAAGTGGTTAATGAGTCCTTGATTTAGGACCAAATATACAAATATCACAAATCAAGCAAGATTTACACTTTTTCCTCCAACACAACTCGAGACTTTAATACACTTACTGTTTTGGGAGATATGCCATAAAGCTAGACATCCATAAAAATAAATCCCTTATTTCAGAGCTAGATTTACTTCTGATGGAAATCAGAAAACTTGAAATGTCTCCAAGCACACCCAGGTCCAAAATACTGTGCACCAACTTAAAATTGTAAAGAGTCAACTTAATACAATTTAAAAAAAAAGGTTAAAGAAGAAGTAGAGCCAAAGCTCTTTTAATCCTACTTCTCCTGTGGGTCACAGGAGTGCACTTTGTTCTGCTCTCCAGTGACCTGTTTTCAGTCAACAGTGGGCTAAAGTCATCACTCAGCCGTTCCACGGTCTGAAGAGATCTTTAACTTAATGCCATGATCCATCCAGATGCCTGGACTGGCAGCTGACTCAGCCTCTCAGGGAGCCACAAAGAACCTGAGCCAGCCGCTCCCACCCCCTCCACAGCCAAGTGCTCCAGTGAGGGCTGAAAGGGCAGAGCAAAAAGCCAATGTCTTGCAATCCTCAGTGGAATACACTGAATGGGGGACATAGATGTCAGAGAGGAGACCCTAAATTTAGTTTAGGTTCACAGAAAAATATGATGCATTCATAACCTGCAAATTTTCTTCCCTCATTGGCTTAACGTTGAGTATGATGTGAAGCTTAATATCGAGAGATGTGAACTTTTTTATTAACAATAGTTAAAGGATAAGTTTTTCATTCTTTTACATTCCTATTTTTCAGATACGGGCTGTCAGTTTTTAGATATGATGTCTTGAACATCATAGGTCATGATAAGGTAGGCCGTATACTGATATGATATACAGCCTGCTGTGGTTATGGTTAGGTTATTTTCTTGAGGGTCTTGTTTATTCATTTTAAGATACCTTTTATGTAATTTATGTTCTATATTTTACTTGCTGGCCAACAACCCTAAAGTATTTGGATATCATGTTTTAGAGGAGCAGGGTGGAAGCCTTTTTGGACTATTACTGTACATTTGCATTTCTGAAGATATTTTATATTTATGAATATTTTTCATATAAACCTAGACAGATTCACTTATCCCTTTTCCCCTGACAGTCACTGGCTGAGCCTATCTACAGCCCCTCAAAAACATAAGACTGTTACCCGATCTGGCCAAAAATTCTCAATGGGTACTTAATCTTTTTATCACAGCTCAATGTGACAAGCTGAAAAATCTACAGGATTTCCTAATTATGGCATATATATAGATAGCATCACCATAATCATAATATATTTTATTAGCAATATTTAAGTTGTTTTTTACATAATGTGCATATTTTATGTAAATAGATTTACATAATGTGCATAAAAGTAAAAGTGTCTCAACCTTAGTTTACATACTCTGTCAGCAATAAAATATTTAGTGTGGAGGCATCATGTGCACATTAAATATTTTATATCAAGACTAGGGAAAAATCACTTCTTGCAAATGCATACAGGGAGAGAGTGTGTGCTGTAATAAAAGACAAATAAATCCAATTGTCAGATAATGGCTTAGCAATGTTATTATATTTGTCCTCACAAGGCTTTGAAAAAACTCAGTCATACATGAAAAATATGTAGTAGCATTTTTTTTAGGTGAAGGTGAGTATGGAACCTGAGAGGGAGGAAGCAGATTTTTTTTTTATAATGTTACTAAGTATATTTATATCTTGTAATGCACAGAATCCAATTGATAAGCTGAGGAATGCTTTTTTATAGTTTGAAGCGTTGCAGACAGTTCTGTGTCAGAACTGGCAGATGTGTTCTGTGCAGTTACAGAAATGTAATACATACATATTAAAGTGTAATAGGATTGTTGAAAATGTTGAATTTGGTATAATCGCAAAATTCAATTTTTTTTGCACTAAAGAGCAGTGCAACTCTTAGCTGCTGCACAGGGAAAAGATTCTCTCATTTTTCAAGGTCATTCCTATCAACTTTTTGCTAATCTCTCCCCAATTACATTTGCTAAATGGAGTGCACTAAAGCCCCTCCTTCAAGTTCTTCAGCAACATCAAATATCTTATCAATGGGGATTCCCCTTTTTCTATACGCTTCACCTATCAAACTACCAAATACACCTGTCGAACATCAGAAGATCTGCAAAGCCTTCTACAGGACTTACATCACACGGAATGGTCATCAGCTTCTAATGGTCCTCGTTGATGCACTGCATCCAGTTCTCCCAAGAATCCTCCACCATCAAGGGTCTACATGTCTACATGTCTTTTAGACCCATTTTGCCTTTCACTTTTCCATGTGTGTTATCCTTGTCTGATACTACTATCGGGAGTTTACATTCCTTACACAATATAGCTACTAGAAAGCTATATACTCCCTTAGATAATAACACAAGATTCTTAAACTATTCCTATACATTTTGTTTCCCTAAATGCATTATTTTCACCAATGAATGCATATAGTGTGTTAAACCCAACGGGTTCAAACTAATTATTCTGGTGATGATCATAAAACATTAGGGTATAAATGCAAATTTCATGTGACAATAACTCTATAAATACAATATAACAAAAATAAAGTGACTTGTGCTCAAAAAAGTGTCCGGTGCTTTTTGTTGGATAATCTCTGAAATCTTCTTATTTGGGTGAACAAACAAAGATTTCTGTGGCTGAGGACTGCTGTCTTTGCTGCCTGCACCAACTTCTCCTGCGTCCACTCCGCTGTCCTTGCTCAGAGTCTGCCCGTTGTCAGAGAGCTGGGAGAGAGAGGCCGGGGGGATACGGGCAAGGCCGCTGCAGAGACCAAGAGCATGTCGGTGAAGGGCATTTGTACAGTACAGAAGAACAACACAGCACAACACTAACATCTTGAAGACTTGAGCCCTAGCCTGGACCTACTGTTTCTCAGACTCATTAATGGTTTGAGACAGAAGCTGGATCTCTGCATACAACAACATACATGGAAGACATCAAAGGGAACACATAAAAACATCATTAATACTACAAGCACGGACCAGGGGCTCCAGGAATTGCTACACAGTGGCAGATACTGTGAACGCGCAGTACCCCTGGGGGGGGGGTGAGGCTATCCGGTGAGTGTATTCACATTAGGAGCACGGATAAGGATCACTAACACCGGTTGTCACCCAAATAAGAAGATTTCAGAGATTAGTCAACAAAAAGCACTGGACACTTTTTTGAGCACAAGTCACTTTATTTGTGTTATATTGTATTCATAGAGTTATTGTCACATGAAATTTACATTTATACCCTAATGTTTTATGATCATCACCAGAATAATTCGTTTGAACCCGTCGGGTTTAACACACTGTATGCATCCTTTGGTAAAAATAATGCATTTAGGGAAACAAATTTAGCTTTGTTTAGCACCTTCAAGGGAGTGTAATACATCCCACTTTTATATCACTGGTTTATTCGGGTCATTACTTTTTATTTATTGTCACTATCATCAACTTTTACATTTATATATATATATTTTTTACTCTCTGCACAGCACCCGGCAGAGGGTGTAACACATGGAAAATCGATCACTTGTTTATATTGCATTCATATATTTTCCATTTTTCATGTTTCAAAATTTTCACCCAAAATGGTTATAAAAGCACATAGGGTGTATAAGATAGACACATATTTTATGCAGAGGTTGTAGCACACAAGCACATCAATACCAAAATTGGGAGTTCATATCACCTACCTTTTGATTCACACTTTCTAAAATCCACTAGGGATTTTATCACACATTCCTTTCCTACTGGGCTTACCCAGCAGAAGATTTGGTGCTCATTTTTGCATCTGCTAATGTAGGGGGTGTAGTACCAAAGCTGGTATAGACCAAGTTGAACAGAACATACTCCAAGTGGCATATACTGACATTAATATTCTTCTGTATATCCCTTTTAGGGTATCTTTTTCTCCTTAGTTGGCTTGATATATTCTTGCGTATTGCAGAGGGTATAACACAGCAGGATCATCAGAACAGGTGCAAACCAAATACTTATCCTTTAAAGCTTTGCCCGAATTATGTAAAAGTCATGTACTTCCTAATTCTGAACTATTCCAATATCTCCAGATAAAAAAACTTTTTTATGCCTTTTATCCAAGGTGGAGTTGAACTTAACAAATTGTAACACTTTGAAGATTTAAGATTTATGCAAACGTGATCCTCATGCAAAAGGACTTGTTTCGATTTTCTATGCCCAACTCATTTCTTAACCTAACACTGGCCCACCCTCATACATAGGTAAATGGGAGTTTGATCTTGGGCTCAAGTTGGAAACAGCTGACTGGAATGAGATTTGGATTACAGCCAAATCATCTTTGCAAAATACAGTAGCTTTAAAGACAAACTATAAAGGGCTCACACGCTGGTACTTGGTCCCTGCCAGGATTGCGAAACCTGCCCCCAATTACTCCTCTTCCTGCTTTCAAGGCTGTACTGATCCTGGATTACATCTTCATATTTGGTGAGAATGTCCAGTAGTCAAAAGTTTTTGAAGTGACTATCTCTCGTGATCCTTCGATTGCACTTTTAAATTTAAAAACTGGCTAATCTCTTCCGTTACCACTTCAGGCTGGGTTTACACTAGTGCGAATTGGATGCGGTTTTCCCGAATCCAATTTGCACAGCGGGAGATTGTTCACACAGGATTTGCACAGGGGCCCTGTGCGGCTTTTGGTCCCTTTCAGGTCTGAATTCAGCCAAAAATTTGGGCTGAAAACAGACCTGAAACAGTGAACGAGGAGGTACCGGACTCCTGCTGTGAGCAGCTGCATGCTCATATGTGAACTCAGTTAGAAACCATGAATCAGACCGAGACAGAAGTACAGTTAAATCACACTTGTTTAATAATAAAAGTAAATAGAACAAACATAGTCAAAACATAGCCGAAGTTCGGTAACGGGAACAGATAGTCAGACAAGCCAGAAAGTCAGGAAGCCAGGAATCAGCGTAGTGAACAGCAAGCAGGATCTGGAGCCAGAAGGAGTCTCTGTGATGTTGACCAGGTGAAGGCAGAGATCATCTGGGCTGGACGGCTTAAGTAAGCAGGACTGACGAGCAGAAAATCAACAGGAGAGTTGCTGTGGAGAGATAGGAGCTGGCAGTTAACCGACAGCTGAGCGGGCAGCTCAGAGAAAGAAGGGCTGAGCCTTCCTGAGCCTACAGCCAGGAAGCAAACTATTGCCAAAGCCTGGAAATCCCCAACTCTGCTGTTAGCTGAAGCCAAACATAGAATCAATCAAGCTATGATTAAATGTGCAACTTTTTTTTTATTTAATGCTTTTTATTATTATTTTTCAGAGCATATAACATCTTAAATTAACTTTAAAAATTATTTCACATAATACAAAAATATTATTAATTTTATATAATCTCCCACCCTCCCTCCCTCTCAACCTAATCCCACCCCCATACCACACATCATCCAATCGTTATCTACCCATGTCTTCATACCTGTTGTCTATTTATATAAATGAAGAGATCGAGAGGGTCCACTTTATAGGAAAATAGAGAGCATAGAAGAGAAGCCTCGGAGGGAGGGGAAAAGAGGGGGAGGCGAGGACATGGTGGTAAATGGAGGTGAAATCACCTCAGCTCCCCCCCTTCCCATCCACGGGGCACCTCATCCCCTCCAACCTAGGTCTCCACATTTTCTCAAACTTTTTAAGATTATTTTGTCTAACATATATCGCTCTCTCACTCCAAACCAATGAGTTAATGCTTTCCATCCAGATCTCCACCCTCGGGGGAGTCTGTGTGTGCCATTTCTGTGCAATTAATTTTCTTGCTTGGAACAGGCATCTTGACACTGCTTCAGTGGTACCAGACAAGACTCTATCTTCCTCTAAGCTCCCTAATAAGCATGTCTTGTCCTCAGGTTCCAGTGAGCTCCCAAAGATTTTATTTATCTTATCAATTATCTCCACCCAATATCTAAAAAGCTTTGAACACCTCCACATCACGTGAATAAGGTCTCCTGTCGCTTCACACCTGGGACACCCGTCATTTTGTTTCCATCCAAGTTCATACATTTTTTGTGGTGTATAATAAACTCTGTGGATTAGAAACAAATGCGAGACCTTCTGCGAATGGGAGATCGAGACCAAGGGGCCTTGTTCTAATATCTTGTCCCATTGTTCCATAGTTATTGGCCCTACGTTTCTCTCCCACCCCTCTCTACTCTTAAGAGGTCTCACTCCACTTATAGTTCTATCTCCCAGACTAGCATACAGCTTAGAAATTAGGTCCTTAGTTGAAACTGGATTAATTATCTTTATGAGTACGGGGATTGGGGTTCATATCATTATTGAGACCTAAACTGTGCTTGAATAGTAATAATCTGCAAGAATTTATAGAACGCTTGATTTGATATGTTAAATTCCCGTCTTAAGTCTAGAAATGACTTCATGTGGTTACCCGCATATAACTGAATTAAACGGCTGATATTTTGCCTTTCCCATTCTCTGGGTCTCTCTATACTCTTCATCTCGGTCAAGTTTTTGTTATACCATAAAGGGGTATATTCTGTTACCCCTTTATACCCCATTAGTGCCTTTGTTACCTGCCATACTTTACTAACTAGTTTTATAGTCGGGTGTCTATGGATGAAGGAGTGTACTTCTAATGCCTCCACTAGTGTACTGTGTGGGGCCCCCATTATCATCATTTTATTACTGGAATTCCCACCCCCTAGGGTTCCGCAACCCGCAAGATGTTGCAGCTGGGATGACTAAAGGTATAGTCTAGGGTGCGGGCTCACCATACTTCCTTTTTTATTCGGTAATTGCAGAGTTTGCAAGCTAATCCTGCAAGAGATAGGGGAAATCGGCACCAGGTATCTCCCTTTTGTTTTAATTTCGATAGCAATGGGGCTAAGTTATTGTTAACATACTGGTTTATATCGGTTGTAATCCAAACGTCCAAATATTTCAGCTTGGCCACTACTTTCAAATGGGAGGTTCCTGGTAGTATCTGGTCGCCAAGTGGGTCAATTGGTAATAAAGCCGACTTGTCCCAATTGATAACTAAACTGGAAATGGACCCGAACTCACTCACCATTTGTATCACTGTGTTTAGTGAGGTTTCAACATCCCCTAGGAAGAACAGGACGCCATCTGCAAACAGTGCATCACCCGTGGTCATGTTGACCACGCCCCCTAAAACATCACAGTCCCAGCATGCCCAGGGACTGTGACGGCATAAAGGGGCGGGGTTTCCGCCTATATAAGTCACATCGGAGCTCTCAGAGAGCATTCCAGCCGGAGAGAGCGTCGTGTCAACATGGGAAGAAGAGAAGAGGCCCAGAAGCCCAGAAGCCACAGGCCAGAAGTCCGAACCTCCGCTGGCAAAAGAGCGGCATGAAGACAGAGGAGGAGCCGGCAGAAGAACTGGAACATCGGGAGAAGAGGCCAGAGGGAGCGGAGAAGAACCAACCGGACACTGGGAGAAGAGGAACCGGAGGGACCCCCGAAGTCGGAAGAAGACCCCCGAAGCCGGAAGAAGACCCCCCGGAGCTGTCTAATAAATTACTTTAAAAACCTGTGTAGTGTGTTTTATTATTGACAATTTTTCACTAGGTGAATGGGTAGGGGTATATAAAGAAACGTGATTTTGCGCTAACCATACAAAAAAATTAAAAAATTATGCTGCTGCTCGTGTTAGTCCATAAATACAAAAGACCCAAAAAATAAATAGTAAATAGTGTAACCAGCGCGCATCATATCTTAGTGTGTAACCCCATACTCATTCACATAGGGTGGGGGCCAGGATCTGGGGGCCCTCTTATTAAAGGGGGCTCCCAGATTCCGATAAGCCCCCCGCCCGCAGACCCCGACAACCAAAGGCCAGGGTTGTCGGGAAGAGGCCCTTGTCCTCATCAACATGGGGACAAGGTGCTTTGTGGGGGGCATGCACCCCCCCATGTTGAGGGCATGCGGCCTGGTATGGTTGAGGAGGGGGGGCGCTCACTCGTCTCCACCCCCTTTTTTGACCGGCCGGGCTGCGTGCTCGGATCAGGGTCTGGTATGGATTTTGGGGGGACCCCCACGCCGGTTTTTTGGCATAGGGGGTTCCCCTTACAGTTCCATACCAAACCTAAGGGCCTGGGATGCCCCCCCGCGCTCGCCGCAATAGGAAAATTTGTTTTTCCTATTGCAGCAAGCGCGAGATGCAGTACCCAGCTCCTCCATCGTATCTGGTCCATCGGACCAGCATACAGATGAACGGGCTTTCCGTCAGGAACTGAGTCCGGCGGAGTTACGACGTAAAGATTTGAAGCAAGTTTAAAATCTAAAGTACGTCGGATTTCTGACAGAAACGGTCCGTCGGAAGTCCGATGGAGACCACACACGGTCGGATTGTCAGCCGGATTTGGTCCGGCGGCGTCCGTCGGACTTTTGTAGCCGAAAAGTCCGACCGTGTGCACGCGGCATAAGTCTCATTATTGGCCCTTTATCTGGATGTATGTTTCCTTCACCCTCTATGACTCTCCACTATAAAGTTGATGCTGGAATGACTGGAGGTATAACAACTAGAAGGATTGACAATTACACTCAATGTAGGGGCAGCTACTGACATTTATTATAAGGATTATATGTTTGACCATTCCTAAGTTCTTCTAACAAGGAAAAGATGCTCTTTGATAGATGCATGCTAAAAATGGTATTTTATTAATGTTATGCATGCTATTATTTTTGTCTGGCTGCTAGATGTATGGTAAATGTCGGGCTGCCACAGCTGGCTTTCCTTTGAAAATGCTGTTTGCGTGACTGTGTCTGGCTTTTGTACTTCTGAGTCACTGATCTGGAAAATCTAGTATTTTTAGGGCAGCAATGGCAACCCTAATATTTCTTTTATGACATGTTTCCTTTAAAGGATTGCTTACAAAAAAAAAATATTGTATTCTGATAACAGTATGAGATTAATACATGTGACAGCAGCATTCATTATATTAAGTATTTTTTTTCACATTCCTTTATTGATATTGGGCAGCACAGTGGTGTAGTGGGTAACACTCTCGCCTAGCAGTAAAAAGGGTCGCTGGTTTGAATCCCAACCACGACACTACCTGCCTGGAGTTTGCATATTCTCCCTGTGCCTGCGTGGGTTTCCTCCGGGTGCTCCGGTTTCCTCCCACACTCCAAAGACATGCTGGTAGGTTAATTGGCTTCTGTCCAAAATTGGCCCTAGTATATGAATGTGAGTTGGGGACCTTGGATTATGGGCTCCTTGAGGGTAGGGACCAATGTGAGTGTGCGATGTATGTGTAGAGTGCTTCATAAATTGATGGCACAATATGGGTACCTTAAATAGATAGAGATAATTGTAGACACGCACCCACACTCACTAAGGTTGAACTGGATGGACTGGTGTCTTTATTCAACCTTACAAACTATGATATATTTCTCCATATTTATCTACAGCTTTAAGAACATCATGTTTCACAACATGGTCCTTTAAATGAGATAGCTCAGTCCTATATTATTGGTTTGACCAACCAGTGATTAAATGATAATTGTACTAAGCTAAAACGCAGAATTTTTCTGTGATAACAAAAATCCTGCATCTGCATTACACACGTTATGTGAGCATGCTATACACATTATTATCTATAGCATGCTAAAATAGCTACTTGATGGCTAAATCCTGCTTTTCCAAGTGGATCAGAGTGACACAGAGATACGTAATTTTTCATACAACATCATAAATTAGTTAATGACAAAAACTGCTAATTAAAATTTTATAGATTACAACATTGTTTACCTTTACATGTTGTAGCTATCTAAATAATAATTACCTTTACCTAATATCTGTCAAAAGTAATTCACAATGTAATGTCTGTTTGTAATTTTTCCAATATGTTTTTCATACATCTAAAGTGCATCTATGCCCAGGCTATGAACATAAAACTATTTACATATTCTTAAAGCAGAACTAAACTCTCTCAATCAATATTAATTATTTTTAATCCTTGTGCTGCTTGCATTAGTACATAGATAGGAAAGTACTGTATATTATATTTTCTTATTTTTTTTTTACAATTCTTCAACTGCTTCCTGGGTTCTAGCCTGGGTCAGACGTATGTCATACATCTCTAAAGTCTTCAGTGCATTTTCTTTTCTTTCATCTGGAGAAGAGAAGAGAGGGCTTGCTCCACTAAGCACACCCTCCTGCCTAAGCTTAGCTAAGGGCATACCTAAGCTAAGGGCAGATGGATTCCAGGAAGTAAATGCTACAAGAATCATCTGTCCTTACTCAAGATAGCCACAGCTAGAAATGCTAGGGGAATTATTTTTTTCAAAGTGATTTCTCAATAAAATAAAGCATGGAGACATAATTAAATAGGTGAGTTTGTTTTGCTTAAAATGAATTAAATAGAGTTTTAAATTTGTGCTGCTCAGATACAATTTAGTCCTGCTTTAAAGTGATTACAAAGGCATATATGCTGTATATATATTTTTTTTTTCAAATAACAGACATAATATACTTATCTTCTCTGTGTAAAGATATTGCACAGAACAGCTTCAAACCTCCTTTTCTGTGTACCCCCGCTCCTCCCCTTCTCTTCTGGACACACATCGTGGCTAGGCACCACCCTTCTCCTTCCTCAAATAATTTGATTCTCTCTGAGAATCTGAGAGCCTGTGAGACTCTGAGAGCCTGTGAGAAGGGAGAGAGCCTGTGAGCAAGAGGAGAACCAGCAATGCTGTAGATGGACACAGTGCTGATTCAATCCAGGATTCAGGTAAGTAGTTGAGGAGGCTGGGGGAGGGGGGGGGGGACTAGTGAAAGATTTCTTTCCTTAATGCAAGGCAAAGGCAAAAAAACCTCTGGCTTTAGAGCCACTTTAACAGAGCTTTAAAACAAGCAATTCCTGACCTGTGAGTTTTCTTTATTATTTTGCTAAAATAAATGTTGAAAAACCAATCTGTCTATCAGCTAAGAGTTGAACTTGGTACTGGATTTTTTCACCTGCATAAGAATTGGGAATATATTTTCCCGACACAAAGCATGACAGCATACACGAATGGGATAGGCTCCACCCCTCGCCCAATCAGGACTGGTTATACTATATTTAAAGAAGTCACCTCCCCTTAGGCGGCATTCTCTTTTTTTTCCTCAAATGCTCAACTGGTTATAACTGTGAATCAATGAAGATTTTTATTTCTGCCCTCATCTTGCCAGATTTATGTGGCCAGCCGTACAGGTTTAGCCTCTTTCCTGTGACGAAACCCCTCTGTTCGGTTGTAAAACTTCAATATGAGGGAGACCCCCCCAGGTCCAGATACTGGGGGGCTGGGATACTGGTCTCTGGATGCAAGTAAAACAGTTATGTCTTGTGGTTAGTTGGGACTGATCCAGTCTCTCCTCCCTGGTGAGTGGCCCCACACACACACATTTTGTTAGTTTGGCTTTGGATATGTTGGTTTCCCCTGCAAAGATGCTGGAAGTTTTTTTTGTTGTCAGGGCTGCCTCCTTCCAAGATGGCTTCTTGTCTGCTTCCTGTGGCTAGATGCGGCCTTCAGTCGGCAGGGAGCAGTGAGATGATATTGGGGTAACTTCTGGCCCACTGTAGCTAAAAGAAATCATAATAAGGACCATCCTGGGCAGAATGGGGAGTGTGGTTAGCTGACGTGCCCGCCAAGATGCTATGCCAAGTTGCACATCAGGCGCAGTAAAACACAACGGCACATGTGTTCACTCAAGTGAAAACTGACTTGGTGGATCTATAGTCATTAAGGCTCAGGTACTAAGCTAATAAAACAGCTGAGTCTGTTTAAAGGATACCTCCTGCCTCAAAAAACAGCAGGTCACAGAGCGGTCAACAGATTGGCCAGATGTGTCTTCATGCTAGCAGAGGATGCAAGATCCCCTCTGTAAAGCCCAAGTCTTTACAAGACAGTTGGCCAAGCCAAGTAATCTTCATCAGACCAGCCAGAAGTGCCAGTCTGTCAGCGGATGATGCGATAGCCTTCGCAGAGACATGGAAAAAGCAATATAGATTTGGAAATTAAGATTTATACTACCATTAAGGAGTATGGTATGGCCTGTGTTGGAGTTCACTTCAGTAGCCAAGGCTACTTGGTTCTCAGCGGACAAGTTGAGGGCAAACTTGGCCAGTAATACGCCTCTGTGGTGTTTGGTCCATGAGTGAAATTAGAGTGACCAGTGAGGCAGTGAGGCAGTGCAACCAGCAGGCTGTTCCTCCTACTATTCTGTAGAGTTAGTCAAGCCCTATGGCTTAACCCACCGATGGCGTATACCTCTTCTAAGTCGATTGGAATATGATTTAAGATGGAATCAGTGATGTCCAGATCAGGGACTAATCCCTTAGGCTAGTCACCTAGGCCCAGAATAAAGAGTTGGTGACAGGGCCCGAGAAGAGCTAGAGAAAAGATTGGAAGATCCACAATCGTCTTTAATCGCCTAAGCTCAAGTCTGTTCCTCTCAAGTAGCAGCAATGTTCCTTTTCACTCATATGTGCCCAGTAGGTGTTATATTGCAGAAATTTAATGCAAATTTGGTCAGGAGACTCAGGATCAGTGGAGCCTGTGCAGCACTTGTCTTTGTGTTGTGATCTGTCTGCAACAAAACCTTGGGACAACAACAGAAGATTCCAGGTGCGCTGGCGAGTTGTACTTTGTGCAGTAAGGAAGTCAATAGAATTTCTTCCCACTCTTCCAACTCCTCTAATTCCCACTATGGTTCTTAAGAGCAATCAATGCTTTAAGCAAATGTTACCAAATCTTGTCCAACAGGAACAATCGGTCCATTGTTGTCAGTCAGAAAGCAGATTCAGGCAAGATATCTAACATAGGATCAAGATCCAAAACATCATATGGAGTCATTGAGAACAATCACTCAAACTATCAGATAAAACAGCTACAGTTTCTCTAGATCTAGCTGATGTGTACATGCGCACTTTGGTACACCCATGCTTCTGAGAATTTCACTTTGGGCTCGTTCAGCAACCATTGACCTTTCCACATTTTCCAGAACATTGCTTCCAGTAGTGGCCGTCTTGCAGAAGCAAAGGCTTCAGGTGCCTTATGTGGACAACAGATGCGGGTGGCTCAACATCCTCCAGGTCCTGGCAAACTCTGATTCAGAGGTAAGGCCAATTAATCTCATTATAATAATGACATTTTAGACATTCAGGAGAATACTGTAGAATTGCCTACAAGGAGGGTGACAGTATTAGGACTTATGTGGAGGCAAGTCCTAGCTCTATCCCATCTGTTTGTATCCCATGGTCTCAAATCTTCAAGACGATTGAGAACATCATAAAATGGCCTTCTAAGGTAATGAAAGATTTTGCTTCCTATTCCAGGGAAGATTACCCCACATATGAGACTAGTACTGTTGATGGTGGCTAAGGATAGTTAATCTTATCAACTTTCATAAACTTCCAGACGTAACAATCATTAAAGTCTATTCACCTCTGTGACCTCCTAGCTCAAGTCAATGAAATAGGCCTGTGGAGGACAAGGTGTCTAACAGCAGGGGTACAGTGATTCCCAAGTGGGGAAGTCGTTTGGGCAACACAGCCTAGGAAGCCTCAGGTATGCTCCAAACAGACGGCTATAGGTAATCTCCTATCGTCATGGCAAGAGGCATCTCCTATTCAGGTTTAACAATGGTAAAACCTGTCTCATCTCATCGCTCTGTGTTCTGGTGTCCCAGAACGTCCTGTCAGATACGGTAAAATACGAAGCCTTGGATGTCAAGGGTGAGTCCCTAGACCAACAAGCGGTTCAATGAATCTCAACTTGGCAGTAATGGTCAGGAATGGAAGTCAATCCTGCAAGAGGAGCTTCCCAGAAGTGGAAGCAGTGGATCTACTAACATCCAGCTGGGTCAGCAGGTTAGCCTGTATAGCCACCAGACTCGTGATCTCTAAGCTCCTCATCAGGATCATAGTGCATGGTTGGGCAGGTTGAAAAAGGACACAAGTCCGTCTAGTTCAACCAGGATCCGTAGTCATACAGCTGGGATAATGGCAATGATCTGGTGGCCTTACAGGCCATGGTGTCCTCAAAGTAAAGTCTTTGGCCCAAGTTCCTCCTATTTTATTCTTCCTGAGATCTCAGACCAAATTCAGCCACGTTACATCTAGCAACTGGGAGACCAAGTTAGAAAGGCTCATTGCGGGATCTCACCTTCATTATTTGAAACCTTATGAAAGCCGGGGGAACCTGCAGCAAACTCCAGGTATACTAGAACATGGAAAATCTTGCAGAATTTCAGGAGGAATCCTCTGCTCCCGACTACAACTAGGGTCATTCTTATGAACAAGACTACCTCAATAGGTTCAGCGAAACTAAAGTAGTATTTCTTAAGGATATCACGTCTTTGAGAATTCTTTCTGAGATCCAAACATCAAGCAGTAAACTACCTTATTGATATCATAATCAAACAAAATGGCTCTGGTTTCTTCTTCACCAGCACCAGACGAGGGTCTGCATCTTTGCTTCTGGGTCAAGACATCACCCTTCCAGCATGTCCAAACTAAAATGTCAGCGTCACCACAAGCTGGAGTAATGGACTCTATGTGGAATAAATACATGGAAGTGGTCCTTCTCTAGAAGGTCAGACAGTGGCCTCTTCAGGCCTGGCTGTATCAGACGAAGACTTTCAATGTCCATTAAGACAATAGCATTATCTCGGGTCAGAGTAGCCTAAGGGGCTTATAGAAGGAAGATAAATTCATCAATCTAGTGCAGAGCTCACTTTATCAGATGGGTGGTATGCTCATGGGCAAAATTCAGAGAGGTCCAGAATTTTACAGGATAAAATTGTCGGTCTTTGCACTGCCATATTGTATAAGCCTCAGAGTAACTGTCCTGATCTATACACGGTATAGATAAGGGACCTTTTTGTGTTGCATTTATAGTGGAGCCATCCATGTGCTAGACTCAACTGATCTGTGTTGTGAACTAATGCTTGCGTTAGGCACTGGTACCTCAGTGGTGTCATAAAGCCTTGAGGCTGAGCTGCAGGTACGTTCTAGATGAACCAACCAGGTTCATATAATACAAACCATGTTTTGCTTATTGCAAAGTCATTCAAGCAACAGTGGAAGCAGGGGAATTGACTTCAGTTCTAAACTAATCTAATGATATGTTGATTCAAACGCTTCAGCATGGCCCTCCCTTATAGGTTTTGTGGGCGTGCTACATCCCATTTGTGTATGCTGTCATGCTTTGTGTTAGGAAAATGGAAAATTGTATACTTACCTGACGGTAATTTTCCTTTCCTGATGCAAACCATGACAGCATACATGTCCCTCCCTTGTGGGTTTCACATTTGAGTATAGTTACGAGAATTCTGCCTAAGGGGAGGCGACTTATTTAAATATAGTATAACCAGTCGTGATTGGGTGAGAGGAGGAGCCTATCCCTTTCGTGTATGCTGTTATGCTTTGCATCAGGGAAGGAAAATTACCGTCAGGTAAGTATACAATTTTCCGTTTTACAGTCCTCTTTCAGGAACTCTTCTTCATATAACCGTACTATATATTTCTCCATATTACACATGTATATTTATCCATAGCACAAAAATACCTTCTCAAAAGAAGTGGTACTGCAGGTACCAACTAACTGACTTTTTTCTATTCATGCAGCAATTCCCTGATTGGCCAGATGACACTAACAAACTAAGACCCTGTTAAGGCAGCAAAGCAAGAGTACAGATAAATGTCTCAGCTTCAAACAATGAGAAGGAAGTGTCACCAGCACACCAGGATCTCCAAAATTGGGTGCAAAATTTTAATCACATAGTATCAAAAAATAAATAGAAGCAACGTTTTGGGGCCACATGCCTGATGGGGCGGTCCTGCGTCGCTTCTATTTATTTTTTTGATACTATGTGATTAAAATTTTGGACCCAATTTTGGAGATCCTGGTGTGCTGGTTCCTTCTCATGATTGCAGTTAGTTCCAGCCCTTGATCATTTCAGCACCCAATTTAAGATATAGCCGTTTGTGCAGGTACGTGTGCGTTGGGAGTATTGCATTGGAGCTTCAAACAATGTGCACACATAAAAGTGAAATGTACAGAAACATATTGATTTATAATAAATACAGTGTCTGCAGAATATAAAATTAAATTAGCAATAAACAAACCTAAAGCTATGCTCAGCATTGAGTTTGTGTGTGTGAAGACAGATGATTAATATTTAGGCTGACAGGTGAGTATTTTGGATATTTTCTTTCCCATCTAGGCAATCATAAATTGACAGGATTGATTTGATATTTAGCAAAACTCAGATTCTTACTCAAAATATGTTTGGCAGATTTGAACATTTTTTGCTCCAAGGAATCTTTCAACAGATTATAAAATGTTTTCCAACTACTCAAAAATGCAAGGTTGGAGATTAGACCTTTGTCGCCTATTAAATTCCTGGGGAATGCTTTCATTTTTGTCTAAATAATCATCCCAAGCTCACACATTTCCGAATGCAACTGATTGAATATTGAATTCCAATATTAGTATTAAAGCTTGATTACTATATCTTGCATTAAACTTTGAAACATCAATGAAAAATTTGCTGATCAGTAGTCTGCATCCACTGTGTTTATTCCCTCTTGTATATGCAGAACATATATATATATATATATATATATATATATATATATATATATATATATATATATATATATATATATATATATATATATATATATATATATATATATATATATATATATATATATATATATATATATATATAATTTAACATTTAATGATTGGAAAGGGGGCTGGGGACAGAATTACCATTAGTAATATGTTTTAATCTTACCTGGAAACAGTGTCATCGCATGGTGGCATGTTCTTGACCACACAAGCTGTAAATCCTATTTTTAAATAGTCCAAAAGCAAAAAGTTACTAAAATCAAGAATCAAGTATCAAATGGTATCAAATGTAGTCTGCACTGCAGCATAGGAACTCAACAGTGTAAGCTAATAATCCATAAAGCCACAATAAATAATCATGTTTTTGCAAGTGAGGTGCATAAACAACTGGACTCCATAGGGCATTTTTAGGAAATTGAAGGTGTATTTGTGTTCATAATAGTGCACGTAACTACTTCCAGATGGTCCAGATCTTCAGAAATAACTGACAACTAGATACAAAATTTGAGTCGACAAGTAAAATTAACAGTGGACTACTAATGCATTTATAATACATTTAGAGAATCAATTTATTTCACCATAATTTGAGTTAATTTAATCCTTAGTACTTGCTGTCAGAATCATAAAAAAAAATGCAGTCTTGGTTGGTCTTTTGGTGGAATTACAACTTTTTGACATGTGATGCTGTACTGCATCCTCTCATCTGTCTATGAGTGTGGCTGGGGCTAAACTGTCCTTTAAAGAGATGAAACCATTGCTCCAAAACAGAAAATGTAATTATGCAGGTTCAAAAATCAGCGTCATCCAGAAGGTAATCCCTGCAATTATAGAGATTTAGGTGGAAGAGCAGAATATGAATGTCAGGAGGAGAATTGGAGCCATTGAACACCTGAGTCTCAGAGTCTGTTTAAATGCTAAATTTAATTTATCAGGAGCATGCCTTATTGAGTATCCATTTTTAATGTGACTCTATTGCCACAAAGAGAAAAAGTTAAAAAGCAACCTGTAAAAGAAGATCCATAATACTTACTTGTCCTGCCAATCTTTTCTATATGGCAGAACTGTAGTGACTAATGAATTGTCAGCATCTCAAACTTATTTGTGTATCAGAGACTTTTCCAAAGTCATCAAGCACCTTGCAGATCTTTGGTAATGAAGCTAGTGGCGATGAAGTGATGAAGAGCAAGATGTCATCAGCAAAAAGTGTGCATTTATGGGTTTGTTGGCCGCATCTCACCCCATGTATATCAAGGTTGTCTCTAATGGCGATGGCCAAGGTCTCAATGACAATAGCAAAAATCAGTGGGAACAAGGGACACCCCTGCCTTGTACCATTGCGGAATAGTAATATCCCTGCAGTTTTATTTTTGCTTCCGGATTGGAGTAAAGGGCCCCTATTACGTTCATAAAGTATTGACCAAAGCCCCATCTTTGCAAGATTGGTACCAGATAAGACCAGGAGATGGAATCAAACGCCTTCATGAGGTCTAAAGAGAACAAAAACCCAGTTTGAAGTGGGCCCTTGTCCCATCCAGACCCCAGAAGAGATACTATGTCAATTGCCCTCCTGATCTGTTCTGGGCCTTGTCTCCCAGGTATAAAGCCAACCTGGCCCTTGTGGATGTAAAGACTGATAAAATTGGATATTCTGTCTGCCATAATTTTCGTCAAAATTTTGTGGTTGGAAACGAAACCGATTGATGTGAAACGCGTTAGCTAGCAGCTGTCCTGTATCATCCATCCTTCATGTGACCTGTGTTGTTCTTTTTTTCACGGAAGTGCGGCCATCCAGGCTCCTCTTTTTCGTTTCCATTCATCGTGCAGAGCCAGCACCTGTGAGGCTGAGGGATGACGTTCTTTATTGCCTAAAAGTGGTTATCCTGTGAGCGGCTTGTTCATTTTTTCATCTCTATACCAAAATTTTGTGGTTATTACTTATTAATGAGATAGGGCGATAATTAGCAGTACATCTAGGGCCCTTGCCAGGTTTGGGGATCACTGTGATAAAAGCAGTGTTTAATGCCTTATCAAGTTGTGCTCCTGCGTGAAGTTGGTTGAAAAATCGAGCCAAATAGGGGCTTAGTATGGAGGAGAAGTGTTTATAATAAGGGATTGAGAATCCATCAGGGCTGGGGGCTGAGTTGTTTTTGAGATATTTAATGACTTGTGAAACTTCTTTTGGTGACTCTAAATCATTCCTGTGATGGTCCCTGATCTTAGGGATATTTTGTGAACCAAGAAAGGAGTCAATTGAGTTAGGTGAGGACTCTTTCCCTTCCCTACTATACAGGGTTCAGTAGAAGTCATGAAAAGCTTCCATGATTTTCTGGGAGTTTTCTGAAAGGGAGCCATTGCGGAGTTTAATTTTAGGTAAGGTATGAGACCTTATTTTAGGGGTCAGCCTATAGGACAGCAGGGAGCCCATCATATCTTTATGGAGGTGAAACCGGTCACCCTCCTGGCGCAAGCTTTTTTCAGCTATGGCAGTGAGAGCTAGGTTTAAGGCTGTACACGCCGCTTCTAGTCTTTCTGCTAGAGTCTGGTGAAGGGTTACGTTTGTGTTGTTTGCTTAAAAGTGAGAATTCCTTCCCTAACCGGTCAATATCTATTTTGCAAGCTTTACGTAGCCTTGAGGTCATTTGGATAAGTTTTCCCCTAATGGAGGCTTTATATGCTGCCCATAGTGTGATTGGGGAAATGTTATTTACATCATTGAATAGAAAATATTCCTGTATGTCTTTCTCAATTTCACATACATGGGTAGAGTTGCTAAGAATTGAGGCGTTAAGTCTCCAGTTGTACCCCTTCCGTTGTTCTGTTGGTCTGCCTATTTTTAGGAGGAGAAAGGAGTGGTCCGACCAGGTGGAGTCTTTAATGAGGGCTTTAGTCACTAGCAGGGTATGGTTTGACAAAAGAAAGAAGTGATCTATTCTAGCAAAGTTATTGTGGGGGCAAGAAAAGTGTGTGTAATTGCGTCCATTTGGGTTCATTTCCTTCCGAACATCAACCAGCCTCTGGTGGTAAATTTGTCTAGCCACATTAAGGCTCTGCCTGGTGGGAGGGATGTGGTCCCTGCCCGGAGGGTGGGTTTCATGTAACCCTGCATCAAAAGCAGTATTATAGTCACCTCCGTAGATGAACAGAATTTCAGTAAGTGGGTTCAGAGTGTGAAAAAGGGCCTTGAAAAATTTAGATTGCCCCCTATTTGGTGCGTAGTACGACACAAGAGAGTAGAGCTGGTTGTCAATGAGACCTTTAACGAGTAGGAATCTACCTTCTGGGTCTTTATATTCGAAAATGAATGAGAACTGGGTATTGCGGGAGAAAAATAAGGCTACTCCTTTAGTTTTGTTGTCAGAATTTGCCCGGTAAAACCGCGGAAATTTAGGGTGACTGAAGGAGGGGGAATAAGATTTCGAAAAGTGTGTTTCTTGAAGAAGCAGTATGTCTATTTTTTGGTCATGATAGTACTGAATGATTTTCCGGCGTTTAATGGGCGGGTTAATCCCTTGAACATTATGTGATGCAATGCACAGGGAGGGTCTAGGTGTGGTAAGGTCAGCCATGGAGCAATCTAGGAGGTAATGCCAATGATCCCCAATCACCTACCTTCCGCCTGGTGGAGAAGCCAGAGTGCGGGAGTGTGGGGAAGTCCACTGTAGTGCCTTCCAGGATCCTGCAGAGGCACAAGATCACACACGTCACTAAGATAAAGGTAAAGTTAGTACAAAACAATAGAAACAGATAGAAGACAAGTGAGAGAAAGAATAAGAAAGAGCACCCAGGGGTGGAGTATGTCCACCATACCCGAGAGACAAAATTGCTACCCCCCAACCAGTGGGGGATATCCTGACTAGGAGAGAGAAAAATCTGCAGCTCTGAGCACAGGAGGAGGTGCAATAGTACCACAGCACTCCCCCATGTATTGCAAAAAACTTGTATAAACCAGGAGGCATCACCTCCAACAACTGTAACATATGAACATTCAATGAAGGTCAAGCTAAGGTAGGCATGACAACTGCTGGGGGTTCAGGAGAGAAGGGGTAAGATGCTACTGGGATGGGGTTGATCCCTCTAAGGTAGGATAGGGAACTCAGGCTTCCAGGGAAGGATGTGGGGTGATAACAGAGGGAGCGCCAGAGTACTACGGTTATGGGGTTCTAATAGCTAAACTACTGCCTGGTTACTGTTAGGGGGAACAAGGACTGTAAGTGCCCCCTGGGAATTTGTGTTGACAGCATACAAGACTAGGGGAAAACTGGGTCTAAAAAGGTAAATAGTCCACAGCTTCCTGGAAAGTCAAAATTATATAAAGGGGAAGTTGCTTCATGGTGATTGGTCTGAGGCTTAAGTCAGTAGATCCAGGAGGGCCTTGAGGGATTCTGTGTCCGATATAGAAGAACACGGGTAGAGGGGCTAGTTGTAACCAGATAGTATATAAGCAGTGTGATAAGTTGTGGGAGACAGCCTTGTTCAAGTGGTTAAACATGTTTTGGGTTTGTAAGTCCAGGAGGGCATTAATGCCAAGAGGGCCGAATTGACCCAGTCCCAAAAATGGGCAGGAAAATAGGTAAGTTAAGAAGTCCTCCAGATCAGGGGGTATTCCTTCTTTGGCTTTTTTGGTTTTAGGCTTCTGCCATAGAGAGGTGAGTGGACTAGACCGGGGTGGTCGTTTAGTCAGGTTTGAGGTTGAGGACTGCATTGGAGAAGGTGGATCTCTGGAAATTATGCCCAGTTTCTGTAGAAGGTTCTCTCCTTCCTGAAATGTAGAAAATCTGAAGTGCTTGCCGTTGCACTCGAACTTCAGGCTGAAGGGGAAAAGCCACCAATATTTGATGTTCTTTAGCGTCAGCACTGTCAGAAGGGGTTTGAGTGTTCACCTTCCCCAAATCGTGTATGGGGAGATAACAGCAAAAATTTGGATTGGATGACCTATAATTTGGATTTGTGGAGTGGAGCGTGCCCTCTTCATATCTTCCTCTTTAACCTTATAGTAGTGCGGCGTAACCACAATGTCACGAGGCAGTCCTTCAGGTCGGGGGGGGCCCAGGGCCCTGTGGGCCCGTTCAAGCTCCATTCTGTGGGCTCAGACATCTGGAATAAGGCTCTTAATGAGGGAGTGCACTGCTTCCGGTATATCCGTGATGGTCTCGGGCAGTCCTCTGATTCTAAAATTGAGCCTTGTCGACCTGTTTTCAAGGTCATCAATTTTGGCCAGGGCCCCCATGTAAATCTTGGATACGATCAGTGTTCTGGGTAACTCGGTCTATTGTGATGTTCACTCTGTTTTCAATGGTCTCAATGCAAGAGCTCAAAAGCTGGAGATCCATTTTAATGTCAGAAGTAATTCTGGCTGCAGTCTGAGCTGGGCCCCTGTCCAGCATCTCTGCGAATCTAGTGAACATGAGGGAGATATCATGGGGCTGTGAGGTGTGAAGCCTCATATCCTGATAAGTCACATTGGGTCTAGGTGAGACCGCAGCTGAGGGGGACATTAGTATGTCATCTAGTGTCTGATTCAGGAGAGACACCGTGGTAGCTGGTGATGTCGGGCCCCCGATTGATGTGATAATGGGGGTCCCTCCACATACCTCCTCTTGCAGTGAGTCCGCCAAGGAAATGAAACAGGGATCCCTGTGTGAGCTGCATCATGTAGCGGACGGTTCGTTGCCATCTGGGATTCCACGGCAGCTCCTGTGCGAGCTTCAAATTGTGCCTGTATTCCACGTTTAGCTGACCCCACGGCATATAACGTTCACCACTGGCTTCTCTGGGGTGATGCCACTCGCTGCTGGGAGCGCCGGACGAACTGAGCAGGACGGAGCTCTGTGGTTAAGAGTCCATCTTACAGAGCGCCACGCATGCGCCTATCAGGTTCCTTTTTTTTTTTACTTTTTGGTGACAGAGTCATTTTGAGTAAAACTATGCTAAACATTAAATTATAGAAGGCTTTCTGGAAAATTGTGTGTGCCTATTTGCAATGTAACTGAGCACTCTAGTCCAAACACACTACACTTTTGGCTGGCACTGTAGTCTGGCTACAACCTGGACATCCAGGTTGGTATTGGAGTTCTAATTCTTATTTTGTCTTATATAAGATCACACAGCACAGCTGTCGATGATACTCTTGCCAGGATTTAGGCCTCGTTCACACCATGGTGCAGAGATGTCAGTCTGCATGCGTTTTGCAAGGAAACAAAAAAAAATTGTTCTCTATGTGCCCTGTTTACACCACAACACTGTTATCACAAGCATATGCATGATTGGACAAATACTTAAATATTATTTATTTCAGGACAAACAACTGTTGGTTCTTTTCCAGAAAGTGTAGTCCAAGGATGAAAAAACAGAAGGGGAATAGTGCTAAAAAAGGTCCAAATACACACCAGGATGATCAAATAACAGTCCTTACTGTGTCACTTGTAAAAGTTCATATAGTCCATGGACTACTATAACAACAATATAATTCTGTGCTACCCAGATATAATCAAGTGGTTATCTTACTTAATCCTAATATTACTACCTTCAGTTAAATAGTGATGGTGAGATATTTACATTCCTATGTAATTAATCAAGCAAACATAATAATGCAATCTTATGCAATTAAAAGTTGCAATCATAAACTATTAGAAATTGCAGTATTGTGCGATACGCCTAATGATAACCTGTGTATCATACACACCTCTATATACACATGTTACACTCATATGCAATAGAACATTTGCAACCCTATGCGATAATTGCATCTGTTTTCCATGAGTCTGTTTTCCATATGAATATTGTTGCAAGCAACCATCCAAGGATCTGAATGCTGAACATAAACCCAGAGGTGGTTTAAAAGCTTGTTTTGACCGAGCTTAGGTGCAAGGTCACGCGGTAAGCGCATACACCAAAGGGGGAGCACAAGAGTGGACACGAGCACTTTACTGTTTTATCATCTGCAATAAGAACCAGAAGGATGGAGGAGTTATGAATGGACTTTATGTTGCGATTTTGTGTACACACATTAATGCATGATATATGTCTGGCCCAAGAGCACTTTAACCACTTGCTTACTAGACACTTAAACCCCCCTCTTGTCCAGACCAATTTTCAGCTTTCAGCACTGATGCATTTTGAATGACAATTGTGCGGTCATATAACACTGTACCAAAATTAAATTTATATCATTTTTTTCCTACAAATAGAGCTTTCTTTTGGTGGTATTTGATCACCTCTGCGGTTTTTATTTTTTGTTAAAAAAATTTAAAAAGTCCGAATTTTTAAAAAAATGTTTTTGTTTTTTTTATATTTTGTTATAAAATTTTGCAAACAGGTAATTTTTCTCCTTCATTTATGTACGCTGATGAGGCGGCAGTGATGGGCACCGATAGGTGGCAGTGATGGGCACTGATGGGTGGCAGTGATGGGCACTGATGGGTGGCAATAATGGGCACTGGTTGGTTACACTAATAGGTAAGCACTGTTAGGTGGCACTGATTGGCACCACTGGTGGGCATTCATAGTTGGCACTTGTGGGCATTGATAGGTGGCACTCATGGGCATTCATAGGTGGCACTGGTGGGCACTGACAGCTTGCAATTGCAGGTGGCATTGGCAGGGGGTACTGGTGGCATAGATGAGGCAGAATTGCCTCTTTGGGACCGATGTCCCTTGCAGATAAGCCGGTGATCGGCTTTTTTTTCTCCTTACGTTGTCAGCGTGAGGAGAAAAAAAAACTATTACAGAGGTTTTGTTTAGATCATGTAATCAGCTATCATTGGCTGACAGCTGATCACGTGGTAAGGGTCCAGGATCAGCCCCTTACTCGGATCGGTGATCACCCGAGTCTCGGTGACTCGATGATCACAGGGGCGCGTGCACAGGGGAGGCCGTCATATGACGGCCTCCCAGAAATTCAGGTCTGCGCTGTGGCCGTCATTCGGCTATAGCGTGGACGACAAGAGGTTAAACAGGGTTCACTTTATATTGATTATTGTATATTGATGCACTTTTATATAGATTTATGCAAATTACAAGGTGTCACTGCAATTATCGCATTTTGTCGCAATTATCGCATAGGGTTGCAAATTTTCTATTGCATATGAATGTAACATGTGTATATAGTGGTGTGTTTGGTACACAGGTTATCATTAGGAGTATAGCACAAGGCTGCAATTTCTAATTTCTAAGCAACTTTTAATCGCATAAGATTGCATTATTATATTTGCTTGATTAATTACATAGGAATGTAGATATCTCACCATCACTATTTAACTGAAGGTAGTAATATTAGGATTAAGTAAGATAACCACTTGATTATATCTGGATAGCGCAGCATTATATTGGTTTCAATTTTTGCTTGGCACGAGCATATGGGACACGATATAGCTGTCCTTTAATTATCTCTAATTATCATTTGGATCTTTGCATGGTGGCTCGCAAGACTTTGATGTTTTCCAATGTTTTTTAAATATACTTTTTTAAATGAATCTTACTTTTATTTCTAAATATCTTTTAATTTTTCTTTTTATAAAGTTAATGCTATAGCAAAAAATTAGCTTTTTGTATTTACATGGTAATAAGCAATGGAGTGTTACTGCAATTAGAATCAATTTAGTTTCTTTATATCAGGCTTGTATTTTTATGCACTGTCACCTTGGCTCGGCTCCTAGTCAGCCTATAAAAGACTGACAGTTATGCCAGCCAATCAGGTCTGAGGAAAAAGCAGAAGCTTTGAAATGCGTCACCTGACATGTCCTGACATCACGTCCAGCCTGGGCTCTGAGTGTGTTCCATGCTGGTTATGATACTGTCAGGCAGAGACCCTGCCATCTGGCTGACATCCATCCTGCTGGGAGAATGGCAAACCCGCTGTGGTTCACTTCAGGGCACCCACAGTGACTCTGGACACCTTTTCCATACATGCTTGTTGATCTTTTTCGTTATGTGAGCAGACATTTGCTGTTTTGAATAAACCCCTTTATGGTCATACTGCTACACCTAGTTTGGAGCACCTTGTTGTTCTTTTTGCTAGTCCAAGGATAAGTACATGCAAAATAATATAGTAATTGAAAGCCCTATGAATTCTTTCAGAATGCTAGGTTTTCCTTTCATGATTTATGAAGGATACAGACAAACCTAACACCCAACATTAATGTGAAATCTAAAAATGCACCTCTGTATCTTCCATGCGTGTGCATGCATCCATATATCATTTACCCTATCCTTATGTTGTACAGTGAGGGAAAAAAGTATTTGATCCCCTGCTGATTTTGTACGTTTGCCCGCTGACAAAGAAATGATCAGTCTATAATTTTAATGGTAGTTTTTTTTTAACAGTGAGAATCAGAATAACAACAAAAATATCCAGAAAAACGCATTTCAAAAAAGTTATAAATTGATTTGCATTTTAATGAGTGAAATAAGTATTTGACTCCTTCGCAAAACATGACTTAGTACTTGGTGGCAAAAGTCTTGTTGGCAATCACAGAGGTCAGACGTTTCTTGTATACATCTCAGGAGAGATTTTGTCCCAATCCTCTTTGCAGATCCTCTCCAAGTCATTAAGGTTTCCAGGCTGACGTTTGGTAACTCGAACCTTCAGCTCCCTCCACATATTTTCTATGGGATTAAAGTCTGGAGATGAGCTAGGCCACTCTAGGACCTTAATATGCTTCTTCTTGAGCCACTCCTTTGTTGCCTTGGCCACGTGCTTTGGGTCATTGTCATGCTGGAATACCCATCCACTACCCATTTTCAATGCCCTGGCTGAGGGAAGGAGGATCTCGCCCAATATTTGACGATACATGGCCCCGTCCATCATCCCTTTGATGTGGTGAAGTTGTCTTGTCCCCTTAGCAGAAACCCCCCCAAAGCATAATGTTTCCACTTCCATGTTTGACGGTGGGGATGGTGTTCTTGAGGTCATCGGCAGCATTCCTCCTCCTTTTCCAAACACGGCGAGTTAAGTTGATGCCAAGAGCTGGATTTTGGTCTCATCTGACCACAACACTTTCACCCATTTCTCCTCTGAATCATTCAGATGTCCATTAGCAAACTTCAGACGAGCCTGTAATAGAAGAAATGGCCGCACTCCGTACTGGATCAAAATTCTTATTTATTCGCAATAGGAGACCAAGTTCTCAGATCCGCTTTATTTGCAGACGACATACTGTTGTTCTCCACTAATCCTCTTTCAGACTTTGAAAAACTGCAAGAACTCTTTGCGGCTTTTCAATTGAGCTCGGGCTTTAAAATTAACCTCGATAAAAGCGAAATCCTGCCACTACACTCACGATTATCAACTAAATGGAAACATCTATCACCATTCACAGTGACGACCCGATATATTACCTATCTAGGCATACAAATAGGACGTGAACCCTCTTCTCTTTATGTTCTTAACTACCCACCTTTAATAACTAAGATTGTGCAGGAGTTGGAAGCTTGGGCGGCCCTCCCCCTCTCGCTCTTTGGGAGATGTCACTTATTCAAAATGGTGTCGTTTGCACGGTTGCTTTATCCAATGCAGACCATACCTTTATTACTAAAACACTCAGATGTACAGAAAATATATAAAGCATTAACTACTTTTATTTGGTCTCGCAAAAAACCACGTATTGCACTACAAAAATTATGTCTCCCGAAGTCCGAGGGTGGGGCGGGTCTACCCAATTTACGTTTCTATAATTTGTCCTGTTTGCTTAGGCAAGGGTTGGATTGGCTAAACGGAAAATCGAAATACTGCAATACCTCTCTTGAAGGTGCCATGACTTCACCTCACACGTTATCAGCTATCCTCCATTCTAACCTCAACGCTCTACCACCTCACCTCAAGTCAAATACACTTATCAGAGATACTATAATTGCCTGGAGGGAAACACGAAAATTATTGGGGCTCCCCTCAAATATCTCAAGACATCTACTCATCCAAGGAAACCCTATGTTTCTCCCGTCCACGATGCACAAAGCATTTGACCAATGGGGATCCAATGGCCTCACGAAAGTAACCTCTGTATACCGAGGCAACTCGGGACGTTTCAAACCTTTTCGGTCACTGGCAAGCGAATTCTCCTTACCATCAAAACATATATTCTTCTACTTCCAATTAATCGACTATTTGAAGTCTTGCTATGGACCCAAATCTGATCCCTTCCAGAAATCCTTCATAGACACAGTACTACTGCAAAATGACTACTCCATCACCAATCTTTACTCCTACCTCATCCAACATCAATCTGCAAAATACCACCTCAAACCATTTCATAAATGGTCTACGATCTTAGGAGATGAGGACCTATCAGAAAAAATACTTGAAGGATACAGACAAGTCCGCAAACTAACGATATCTGAAACTTGGCGGGAAACCCAATTCAAAATTATACACAGAGCATACCTCCCTTTTCACTTCACCAAAAGCAATCCAAGTCAAATGAAATGCCCTTGGTGCTCGGAACCACGCCCCACCCTATTGCACCGCCTCTGGGACTGCACAGCCATAACTACTTTCTGGAACGCTATCTTGGATTACATTGACAGAATCAACAAAACAAAAATCCCAAGGGATCAACTACTATGTCTATTTGGATTTACGCCCCAAACAGCTCCTCCAACAACCAGAGGACCTACAAATATTCCCCAATGGGCACATCTACTCCTTCTAGTAGCTCGCAGAACAATAATGAAACATTGGATTTCAACGTCGCCACCTGCACTACCCGAAGTAAAAAAAGCTATGATGTCACTTTTCTATATGGAACGGCTCGATACCATTTCACTGAACTTTCGCTCTACTTCGCGCTTCTTCATGAGGTGGCGTAAATATATAGAAGCCACATTCACTCAGACGGCTCTACAAGATATCATGCGCCCATTCCAATACACTGATTGGTACCTGAAAAGAGATATCTCAAATTCTCTGGGCAAACTTAAAATTAAGTATCCTACCCAGACGGACCCCCCCAGCCTTCTTACATCATAATTTCACACTAAGTCATCGCAGCCCCTTGACTTCCATATCTCCCGTATCTCTGACACTGGTTACTCACACAGCCAACATTGTTACTGTTTGAATATAATGCATCCTTATAGGACATTCTTGTTTATACTATGCTTCCACTCCTGAGGTTGTATTGTAATACACTGTAATATACCCATTGTACTGGGTACTATGTTAATCAGCTCTTAATCTTTAGGAAACAATAATCCGCTTGGCAGATTCCCCTCCCCTTCTTCCCTCCCCCCCCATTTTTATAAGATAGTTCTGCTTTGTTCCCGCCTTATCTATGCTAAGATATATACACTTATTGTTTGTATATGAGATAACCTGCTTTGATATTACTGCTCTGTACCTGTTTATGCTATGTAAACATCAATAAAAATTTTTTCAAAAAAAAAAATTCTTATTTATTCAGAACATCCCAAGTGTTGACAAAAGACAAAAAGCTGGTTGATGCATTTCATACACTCCAAGTGCGCTTAATCATTACACAGACAGAGCAGCATAGATCTCCTTATAAAGCCCCACCTAATTGTGTGGCAGGTGACACTAATCATTGATTCGCATACTTCCTGTTGTATATGATACACATAAAAACCAAGAGAAAAGAAAACCTACAACAACCTATAGAAAAACCACACACATATTTGCATGTATCGCATATAGATCCATGTAGAATAGAACCATTGTGTACAGTGGACAAATAGATATAAATATACTTTAGTAAATAGCAGTGTTACACTCAAGAACAGACACCATAAAAGCATTGTAATCACCCTATTTGATTAAAACAAGTCTGTGTATCCGATCATCCACTATCCCTTGACAGGCATATGCACGCGTGTATCACACATACACACATATACATATATATATATACATATATCTATATCTATATATATACTTATATATATATACAATCACACATCCAGAAATCTGTAGAATATCTCTCCCCATCATTAAAAACATTTATCAATACTCATCAATATATATAGTACATAATTCAAAACATAAAATTCTCGATAGTCCCCAAGGGAAAAACGGAGGAAACAGGTGGGGAATAGAGGGCAGAGTAAAAAAAAAAGGACAAAGAGACAAACATTTGGAGCAACGAAAGATATGGGACTCTCGTTCTATCTGTTTGTCTCTTTGTCATTGTTTGTAACCCGGGGACTGCCTGTATGTTGTTTAAAGCTGTGTTCATAGCAAACATCATGCTAAGAATAGGCAGTTCTGTGACTGATTTTTATATCCTCTTCAGTGATTTTTTTTCCCATAATTAGTTGGGTCATCAATGAGAGATGCAACCTAGTAGTGGCAATTGCACAACAGTGTGTGCTCAGACAAGGGACAGCCCATAGTGATTACTAACCATTAGCCATTGCCACATGTTTGTAACATAACCTCTACTTGTGCTACCATTCTTTGTGTGTCATTGTTGTCTAGTTTTGGATTTCTCACTAGGTTAAAATTTCTACTTTTGGCTGACTTCCACCTCATTGTTTTCCTAGATTATGATGCTGGTCTCTGATGTCCATGCTTTATTTAATCCTGTGCCAGGAGCACGCATCTCCTCCAACCGTAGGCAGCAATCTATTGTCATATATGACATCTATAAAACATTTAAATTTACAGTATATTCATTCAATATTTGTTTATATTTAAAAGTTCACAAATGTCAAAGCTTGAACCTGCATACCGTTAAAACTATTTTTTTTAAATCTACATTTTCAGAGCAGCATTTAATCATTCCTTTCCAAATGAATCCAATCAACTCATCACATCAGGCATGGTTAGTATATTTATGAAACCAAATACATTTTTATTGTCTAGTAAGGCTTTATTTTCTTTTAATTGAGCCAGTGTGTCCCAAATGCTCTCTTCCAACCCTGCCAGATAGCAAGATAAGCCATTAGTAAAAGCAGTTGGAAATACAATAGCAATACAGCATGCAGAGCAAACTTATAATGAAAACTTGTAATGTACTTTGTGGTTTGTACTGATCTGCTTAATACTGCTTGACAACATGATCTCTTATGACTGAGTACTTAAATAAGCCAAACTTTATATAACAACAACAAGATTTATAGAATACTTATGAAAACCACTATATCACATACACACAGTTGGGGTAGCCATATACAAGCTACTATTTCATTTTTACAATTCAATTTTTTGTGGTATCAAAATAACCAGCTGGACATGAATATCCATTTCTGCCCTGATATCATAACAAATTAAATTATTGCAGGAAGCTGGCAGCAAAAGCTGTAGATCTGAAATAAAGAATTGTGGTGTCACCACACCATCCTAATTATGAAGTATGGCAAAGTTATATGAACACACAAGAAATTGAGCATAATTAGTGTAGGTTTAAAGAGCAATAGGAAATCTTCCCATTATTGCCATTCGGAAACCAAACCCAGCCTATACACAATTCAGTGGATTTGCCCATGCCAATCCCCAGCTGTTTTTTTACAAACAAAACCCAGATGGGGATCTGTCATTTAGTGGTGGTAGCACTACCGCCACTAAATAACAGATCCCCTGTAGGCTTCTGTTTGTAAACAAACTAGCCTGGGTGATCTCATTGATTACATACCTGGATAAAGTTCTACACAGGTTTTTTTTCATTGTTAGAAAGGAAAAGCACAGACGTGGCATCAGTGCAGTGATAGCACGGCTGTAGGGTGTCTGTAACGCTAGCCTTAGCACCAGTGTGGCAGTACTAATACTGCTGTCAAATGACAGATGTCCATCTGGCCTAAAAACTGCTGGCCTAAAACCAGCTGGCCCAAAAACTGCTAATTGTTGCAATAGTGTTACTACTGCCAATAACAGGTTCCCGGTCATTTGGTGTTTGTAAACAAACCATTCTGGGTTTTATATTAACAAAATATAATTATGACCATATTGACATTGACTCAGGGTCCCCCCTGCCAGTTTGTTTACAAACAGAGGATTGGAATCTGTCATTTAGCAGTGCTAGTGTGGTTGGGCAATGCTGTCATGCAGCGGGTTTCCATGGCAGTGGGGAAACATTGTCAGGCAGCAGGTCATCATGATTGACTATGGATCTACATAACTAGATGATGTGATTAAAGCTGCAATTGCAATTTGAGACATTGTTTATATTTTTTGCAATAAAGGACTTTGTCATGATGTGTGTTTGATTTCACTTTTTTTTTAAGAAATAAGTTAGATGGGGTTCTTATGTGCCGCATACTTATTCCTCAAGAGGAAATATCTGGGTGTCAGTAACCGGTGTGACCAGAAATGTGTGAACAGAGAATACCAGGCACAAGTAGAGTGTAAAATAATACAATTTATTAAAATATACGTGAATAACACAACAGTAAATACACGTCCAATGTAGCAAACTGTGTAAAACAAACCAGAAAACCAAAAAAACAGCGACACACAATAAACAACTGCCTAAATCAAATATATACAAGTGCAGAATGCAAAGCGTAATCGTACCGAGCCAGAGTCAAACACGGGAGATCAAGCAGAGGGAGCTGGGAGCAAGGCAGGACAGGGAAAGGGTAACAGGAGATGCAGAGAGCAGGTGGGAAGGAATCAGGTTGCAGGGAAGGGATCAGGGTCTAGGAACAAGGGCTCCAGGATCTAAGGAGCAACCTCTGGATGCTCCAACCAGCAATAGCTGAAGGAGTCTATAAAAGATACTTAGTTGCACTGGATCAGCAGGCTGGGCAGCAGGCACCGGGTCAGCAGGCTGGGTAGTAGGCACGGGATCAGCAGGCTGGGCAAAATGTACTTAATGCAAAACTTTTAAAAAGTTTTTGTCCAAGCTTTAAGCAAACAACACATGACCAGGCCCGGACTGGGACAAAAAATAGGCCCGGGCACTTGAGACTGAGCAGCCAAAGAGGAGGGGGGTGTGTGTGTGCTTGTGTTCGGGGGTCGGTTGATGATGGGATATTGGGGTTCCAGGATGTGTGGATTCGATTACAGTACCTTTTTCAGCTTAATCTGACAGATTGGGGCCAATTTAGATCAGAGCTGCCATACAATGCTGTTTTTTGTCATACTTGAACTCAGGTTTTGATGGTGGAGGGTTGCTCTAATCCAGGGGCAACCTTTTGGGCATAGTGTGCCGAAATTTTTTTTCAAAGAAATTGAGAGTGCCCGATACATAAATAAAAAAAATAAAAAAGTCAACTTCACACGGAAATAAATCTTTATGAAGTAAGTGCTGTAAACCACTTGAATAATAGTAAGAAATCAATTGACCTTTGCACCTTCACACCCCAGATCAGCCCCAATTCCTGCACCTTCACATCTCAGATCAGCCCTGATTCCTGCACTTTCAGAACACACAAAAGGCAACCACTCGCAGGTTTCAAAAACAGAAGTAGGAATCGGCCATTTGCATTGTGCCTAAACACATATGTGAACGTAGACTTAGAACAGGGGTTGGGAGCTACTACTTTAGAAAACAGGTTACCAAACCCTGTTATAAAGTGCAGTTCCCTTTTAAAACTTTGTGGTTACAAAGCCAGTTATAAAGCATGACTCACAAAGCCATATATAATGTAATACTTCCAAAGCCAGTTATTAAGCATAACTCCTTTGTAACTGGCTCTGCCAGTAATGCTTAGTAACTGGCTTTGTGAATACTGAAAAGCCAGTTATAAAGCATGAAGCCTTGTACACACCGCTAAACTGACAGCTCAGGTCAGAGCAATTGTACTAACAATCTGATGTTAGTACAGCAATCTCCCTGCTGAGGTATTGTGTTCTGACAGGGGGACGGCCCCCCACCAGAGCACTCCAGTCAGCGCTCTCAGCCATTGACTAAGAATGCTGATCAGGAGCTAGTTGGCAGACCGTTTTTGGTCAGGAGCCTTTGACAGAACCCGCGCTGAATGGCTGGCTTCTTTCGGACCGGATGCTGTACACATAGGCCGAATGTCGGCAGACATTTGGCATGTGTGCACTAGGCTTCACTCACAGAGCCAGTTATTAAGCAAAACTCCTTTATAACTGGCTCTGTAATGATTTTAACTGGCTCTGTAAGTAATGCTTTATAACTGGCTTTTTTAGTACTGCAAAGTTGTAAAGCATTACTCACAGAGCCAGTTATAAAACATTACAGAGCCAGTTATAAAGGAGTATTGCTTTATAACTGGCTTTTTGAGTATTACTTTTAGTAGTGCTCCCAAAACCTGTTAAATATTTCATCCACAGTCAACTTTTCTGAGTAGAATGGTCTCCCCTTCAGCTTTAGTACCCTTTTACACTGGAGGCATTTTTCAGGCACTTTAGCGCTAAAATTAGTGCCTATAAAACACCTGAAAAAAGCCTCAGCTGCAATCCCAGTGTGAAAGCCTGAGTGCTTTCACACTGGGGTGCTGCGCTGACAGGGTGTCACAAAAAGTCCTGCCAGCAGCTTCTTTGCAGCGCCCATTGAAATCAATGGGCAGTGCCGCCAAAGCACCACTGCAGCAGCGTTTTGCGGGCGGATTTAACCCTTTTTCGGGCACTAGCGGGGGTTAAAACTGCCCCGCTAGTGGCCGAATAGCACCACTAAAACAACGGTAAAGTGGCGCTAAAAATAGCGCCGATTTACCGCTGACATCGTTAACAGTGTGAAAGTACTCTTAGCCAGGCACATGGCTGCTGAGGGAGAGGAGTGCCCAGAGACAGCAGGTGGGTGGACACTGATTAATCAGACTGCAGTTACCAAGGGAAAAACAAATCCTAATTACAATTAGCAAAAGGAACGCTTTCTGGCCTGGAGCATCTGATCAGGAGCATCAGATCCGACCCCTTCACTGACAGGAAAGGAGGTGGGCATACACCAGCCTCAATGCTTTCCATATAAGATGTAAGGCCCGCCTCCCGCACATGAAAGACAGCAAGGTTTGCGGCTGCATATACTGCAGGTAGTGGTGCATAAAGCCTCAGCCTTGGCTTCTCTGTTGCTCTTCCTCTCCTGGCATCCTGGTTGCCAGGTGCCCGGTGGCTGCGCATGCACAAACAGGGACTTTCAGCGGCGGCCTAGGTATCCATGGAACGGCTTGGTGGGAGGGGAACAAAGGGACTCTTTCCGCTCCTCCCACCACCACCCAGCATATGCGAAGCATCCGCGGCCGGCTCTGCACGTCAGAACCCGCGGCCGGCCCTGTCACAGCATGTCACTCACAGCCAGCTCTTCATAAGACATGCGGCCCGGCGGCCCACCGGGCAAATGCCCGGTGTGCCCTGTGGCCAGTCCGTGCCTGCACATGACCATACATAAAGCAGACCAATTAATTTATTTTCCAGTCTCAGAATATATGTATGCCTTCCTGTCCTGGAGACAACTGCTTTTCTCATTTCTTTTCAGCACCAGAACAGGATGAGAGTGTAGATCTCCCCAACAAGGAACCAGGATGAAATAAAAAATTAACAAAAAAATGTAAGCCGTCCCCACTCTACAAAAAAAGCACAACCTACTCATGAACATACATACAGTAGACCAACTAATTTATTTACCACCAGTACCAAATATTTTTATTGAGTGTTCATTTTTCCCTAGAGCTTTCTGAGTGAGCTAAATGTACAGAAAAAAAGAAGCCCATGTTTTTAAGGTAGAAAGTGTTTTTTTCCCTTCACTGTTTTGATATGATATTCTTCACTTTTTATATGTGAACATAACTATAACAATGTAGTTTTTGCAGAGCCTGAAGTGATTGCAGAATATCTTACCTACTTTCTGCTGCAAGAGAAAAGCTGGGATTGTAAGCAGCAGCTTTTCTGGAATGTATTTCAAAGTGACATTTGAACTTTCTGGCAATGGTTCACAGGCTGCCAGAAAAGTGGGGCAGTGAGCAGCACATTGTTAGTGATTCGTAAAATACCTGAAGTTTTATTATGTACAAGTGGATGATGCTGAAACCAGAACTTGCATTGTGTATATTTAATATTTAAAGGGAAATTTTGATTTTATCACAAATGTAATCAGAATTTAAATTATTTTTATTTTATTTTACTGTTATCACTCAGTAATAAATTGCTTTTGCTACCTTTCTGGTTATTTAGACAATGGGGGTTGTTTACTAAAGGCAAATCCCCTTTGCACCACAAGTGCACTTGGAAGTGCAGTCACTGTAGATCTGAGGGGGTCATGCAAGGAAAATTAAAAAACAGCATATTTGCTTGCACATGATGTGATGATAAAAACGAGCAGAGCTTCCCCTCATTTCAATTTCCCCCTCAGATCTACAGCAACTGAACTTCCAAGTTCAGTGCACTTGTAGTGCAAAGTGGATTTGTCTTTAGTAAATCAACCCCTATGAACCTTCTAAATCAATGTCCTTCCAAAACAAGCAATTCATGATAAACTTCTGAAGTTCACTTTTCTTAAATACTTCAAATGAGAATACTTATGCTGTCTGTTTAACAGCAATCACCACTTCAACCTGTGCTGCCATGTCTTATGCCCTGTACACACGATAGGATTTTCCGACAACAAAATCCATGTTTTTTTTCCAACGGATGTTGGCTCGACCTCAAATCTTGTCAGACACAAATCTTGTCGGAAATTCCGAATGTCAAGAACGCGGTGACGTACAACACGTACGACGAGCCGAGAAAAATGAAGTTCAATAGCCAATGCGGCTCTTCTGCTTGATTCCGAGCATTGAACTTTGTGCGTCGGAATTGTGTACACACAATCGGAATTTAGGACAACAGATTTTGTTGTCGGAAAATTTGAGATCCAGATCTCAAATTTTGTGTGACGGAAATTCCGATGGAAAATGTCCGATGGAGCCTACACACGGTCGGAATTTCCGACAACAAGCTCCCATAGAACATTTTCTGTCGGAAAATCCTATCGTGTGTACGGGGCATAACAGAAACAGCTTTAGTTTCGAAATGAAAGAACTTATATAGAACAAACAGGCCAAAGTAGAAAATACATTTTCTATGCATAATCATCTGGCAAAGATGTACCTAATAAAAAAATGATGAAATAATAGTTGGTAAACAATAGCTATGCTGTTGTGTTTACGTACAAAAAGGCTTATTGCTTGTATACAATATGCATGGGATCAGTTAGTTAAAATGGTTGTAAAGGCTGAAGATTTTTTACCTTCATGCATTCTATGCTGTGTGCTGCTCCCCCCACAGCCCCCCTCCCCAAAACTCACCTGAGCCCTCTCTTGATCCAGCGATGTGCAGGGGTGCCTCGACTGTCCCAGGGCTCTTTCTCCTCATTTGGCTGAGACACAGTAGTGGGAGCCATTGGCTCCCAATGCTGTCAATCACAGCCAGTGAAACAATGAGGAGAGCGTGGGAGGCAGGACCAAGCCACGGCTCTATGTGTCTTTATGGATACATAGATTGGGGCTCAGGAGCGAGCATGCACCAGTACCTCCATAGCAAGCGGCTTGCTATTGGGGGCACTGGTCAAGAGGTTCGGGGCTATTCTGTGCAAAACCTTTGCACAGAGCAGGTAAAAATGACATGTTTGTTATTAAAAAACAGCCAAACCTTTAATATCAATATACAAGGAGATCAACCAGCGCAGACCAAAACCTAACTAGACAGCAGCTGTGATACTGAGGGTAAATTTATCAAATCCCATATGAACATAAAGAAAAAGCAGTACAGCGCTAAAATAAAATTGTATAGGCTAAAATAAAAGTCCAACATGAACCAATAGTAGACAATTATCCAGTGATTCCTCCGGTGATTCAGGTGACATGGACAAACGAAAGGTGACTATAGTGACACACATGGACCTCCACCTTCAGTGACACCAGCTGCTCACCTCAATAGATGGACCCCTGAGTGAATCAGTCAGGTCAAAAACAGCAGTTCCCTCACAGGGACAATACCACAGAAAGATAGCAGCAGCAGCAGCAGCAGCTTGGAGATGTCAGCTCTCAATAGTCAGCATACAGGCAGATGATCACATGTAAAAAATTCAAGAAAGGATCTAGTGCTCTCTGTATGATACTAAACCAGTTTATTTAAAAGATATAAGTAAAAGCACTCACATTGCAGTGCACTGTACCCCAGTGCGAAGGATAAAGGTGTAGATGTAAATTATACATTTGTGTATAATTTATATATATTTTTTTATTCCATTAGTTATATAGTTGTGTCCCTGTGGCATTTTTACCATTATCTTTTAATATTAGTTTTTAGTTACAGACCCATAATTATTCCATGTAGATAGTGACTTCCTGGTTTGTTTGTTGTGACCCTGGTTACTATAGTGATGGGCACATTCAAGCCCATTGGTTGTTTGGGAGGAGCTCACGAAGCCACTTCCTGTTCCTGGCTATGAGTAGTCAGATTGGGTTACCATAGAGAAGAATACACAGTTGAGCCCATTGGTTGATTAGGAGGAGCGGATTTGCATTTAGGTGGCGTTCTCACGTTCAGCCGTTGCCGCTGATGAAGTCCCGCCCACTTTGAGGGACGTAACGCGTACGGCATTCACGTGCTTTGATCGTGACGTCACCCACGCTCTCCGCTCGTTCATCCTACTTTGGGACATCCACTCCATCTACACCTTTATCCTTCGCACTGGGGTACAGTGCACTGCAATGTGAGTGCTTTTACTTATATCTTTTAAATAAACTGGTTTAGTATCATACAGAGAGCACTAGATCCTTTCTTGAATTTTTTACATGTGATCATCTGCCTGTATGCTGACTATTGAGAGCTGACATCTCCAAGCTGCTGCTGCTGCTGCTGCTATCTTTCTGTGGTATTGTCCCTGTGAGGGAACTGCTGTTTTTGACCTGACTGATTCACTCAGGGGTCCATCTATTGAGGTGAGCAGCTGGTGTCACTGAAGGTGGAGGTCCATGTGTGTCACTATAGTCACCTTTCGTTTGTCCATGTCACCTGAATCACCGGAGGAATCACTGGATAATTGTCTACTATTGGTTCATGTTGGACTTTTATTTTAGCCTATACAATTTTATTTTAGCGCTGTACTGCTTTTTCTTTATGTTCATATGGGATTTGATAAATTTACCCTCAGTATCACAGCTGCTGTCTAGTTAGGTTTTGGTCTGCGCTGGTTGATCTCCTTGTATATTGATCCTGTTTAATTTATCACAACTTCAGCTGCAACCATGGATGTATTTTATTATCTAGAAAAACGAGAAATCAAGCTAGATGAGGTTTTCTCACACACTCCCTTATCAGAACAAAGCAATGATCTCACCTCCTCTTTTAAGAAGTTGAATCATATTTTTGAAAAGAAGGTGAAAACCTGGTGGGACATTGCTTCCTTTAGACAATATCTCTCCTCTAATCTTGTCCCTAGGAGGCTAAGGTGGGACATCCCACCTAATGATGGCCTCTTAGATGAGGCATCTATGACTGAATGGAGAGATTTTTTTGTCAAAAAGGGTTCTGAACTATTACAGTTATTGCTATCACGTAAAGAGAGAAAAATGGAGTTTCTTGAGTCGCAAATTCGCGACATTAAGAATACCATAGAACCCTTCAAAAACAGTGAAGAGTTCCTAAAATTATCTACTGATCTTGGGAATAAACTGACCAAATGGGATCTTGAGGCTCAAAATAAGAAAAAGAAAAAATATATGAGAGACTCGGATGATTTTAGGAGTGGGAATATTTTTAAATGGCAGGCTACCCCTCCCCCTCCTCCCCCCCCTAATCCATCCGGGACCAATTCTCAAACCATTTCTTACCATTCAATTATTACCCCAGGCCCACCCCCTGCCATACCTAACTCTTATAGTCATCCCCCACCTGCCCTCCCTATCAGAGGAGGTCGGGGAAACAGAGGGAACCCCAAGAGAGGTGGAGGCAGAGGAAGGGGCCCCCCACATATCCCCGGTAGAGAGGACTATGATTATCCGTATTACCAGCAGGATTATGGGTCACCCCGGGGATGGGATTATCAGAAACATGGTTCATATCCTCATCATAACAATGAGGGCAGAAGAGACCTACCCCATTATGTGCATGGGGGTCAATTACCCTTATCTAATAGATTTGCACCACTACAGCAGGTTAATAATGAGGGAGGGGATTTTTTAGGGGTTCAGAATGGATCGGGGAGAGGGTCGCAGTCTCACCAGCCCAATCCGGGAGAATGGTGGAAATATCGACCACAGACCCCGCCCCCCCTAATGACGGGCCCACCTCGAAAAAGAAAAGAGAGAGAGGAACTAGAGGGGGTAGGCGACTACAAAAAACAAAGACCCCATTAGGAACAGGGATATACAACTTGAGCAGTGCTGTTTTAAGTGAGAGCGAGATTCAGGTTCTTGATAAGGGGCTGAAGTTTGCCCCTGTTCGGAATTTGAATAAGTTTGACACTTATGTTAACATTCATAAATTTGTCCGACATCTCAATATGAAAAAGTACTTTCTGTCTAATTCGAGTAGACCAGCCACTATGATAGGGGGTCACCACTCCAATTTACGTAATAAATCGACTTTCAACCCTCTGAATGCCGATAACAAGTATCTTGAAGTATTCAAGAACATGTTGTTTAATGATCTGGATAAAATGAGAGTTAGAAAGGCTGTTGACCCACTACCTATTAGGCAAGGTATCAAATCCTTGGAAACAAGGAATGATATCATTATCCGCCCTGCGGATAAAGGAGGGGGTCTGGTGATCTTAGACAAGTCTAAATACATGGAAGAACTTAATAGGCTACTGGCAGATCGTGATACCTATCAGGTTTTGAATAGGGACCCTATGCTGGCCTATAAGGATGAGCTCCACTGGCTAATTGAGGAAGGAAAAAAGGAGAATGTTCTCAATAAGAAGGAGGCTTCCTATTTGGATCCCCTCTTTTGTAGAACCCCTATCATTTACTGCCTCCCAAAAATCCATAAGGACATTACAAATCCCCCTGGGAGGCCTATAGTAAATGGTATTGATTCCATATCCTCTCGGTTGGGTCAATACATTGACCACTTCCTTCAGCCCTTAGTCTTCAAAACGGAAGCCTTCCTTAAGGATACAAAACATGTCATTCAAATTATGGAATCTGTTAGCTGCTCTCCTTCTAGTATCCTGATCACAGCTGACGTAGGGTCCCTTTACACTATAATTGGCCATGAGGATGCCCTTGCCTCTGTCCAATGGGCCCTATCTACTTTCTCTGACCTCCCCGAAAACCATAAAAAATTCTTGTTGGAAAGTCTGGCCTTTTGTCTGGCTAAGAACTATTTTTGGTTCAACCGTCAATTTTTTCTTCAAAAAAGAGGCGTTGCGATGGGCGCTCGTTTTGCTCCCAGTGTGGCCAATTTGTTTATGGCCCACTGGGAGGAAGACGTAGTGTTCAGGGAACGCCCCCCTGAGCTAGTGTGCTATAAATGGTACATAGACGACCTTATCATGATCTGGGATGGGGATCAGTCCAGTTTGGATTCTTTCATCCAGAAACTCGATAATAACACCAAGAATATTCAGTTGTCATGGAACTTTAGTAAAGAAAAAATAGTATTTCTTGACCTCGAAATCTGGAAAGACGATGAAGGGTTCAGATTATGTAACTATCTCAAACCTACAGACCGCAATTCTTACATTCCCCTGGGGAGTTGTCATCATAAATCATGGCTTTGCAACATCCCCAGGGGACAATTTGTTAGACTTAGATGGAACTGTACACGAGATAGCGACTTCCTCTCTCAATCTGCCTTACTTTCATCAAGGTTTATAGAAAAAGGATATGACAAACACTTATTAAGTGGTGAGGTTGAGAGGGTTATGGCCATGGATAGGACCACTCTGATATCCGATAAGATCAAGGACACTGGTTCAGAGGTCTCGAATTTTAAAATGGTTCTGAATTTTAACATCCAGCACAAGCAATTTGAAAAACTTGTATCAAAGAATTGGTCAATTCTTAAACAGGACCGTGTGCTGGGTCCCCTGTTGCCACCCCGTCCGTCATTCATTTATAAAAAGGCCCCATCTTTACGTGATCGCCTAGCCCCTGGCGTAGTGGATCCCCCAGTACATTCTGAAAGTAGACTTTTTTCTTTTCTGTCAGGATTTTATGCCTGTGGGCGGTGTACAGCCTGCAGGCATTCCAAGTGTAACAATAAAAAACGTAAAAGTTTCAAAGCCACCTCCACAGGTAAAGAATACAAAATAGATCAACTTATAACGTGCACTACGGTTGGGGTTGTCTATATGTTACAGTGTGAGTGTGGCTTACAGTATATTGGTAGGACATCCCGCCCTTTACATGTCCGTCTAGGGGAACATGTCAACAATATTAAAAAAGGGATAAAAACACACAACGTTTCAAAGCATTTTAAACTGGTACACAACCAAAACCCCAGGGGTTTAAGCTTCTGGGGTATAGAGAGAGTTGACAAACATTGGAGGGGGGGCAACTTTCTGCGCCAAATTAGTCGTAGAGAATCTCACTGGATTCACGAGACTAAGGTTCTTGTGCCAAGGGGGTTGAACGTCGAATTTGATGTCAACTGTTTTATCTCTGATCGCTAGCAACTGTCTTTTGGTTTTAAAAGATTTGTATTAATGTCTTTTATGCAATATATGTTTTTTATTCAATACATAATCTTTGCTATATTTATATGTAATCTGCATTAATGGAGTGGATGACCCGGGATGTCGAGCGGAGGCATGGGGTTAACACTGATTGTTTTTATAATTATACATTTGTGTATAATTTATATATATTTTTTTATTCCATTAGTTATATAGTTGTGTCCCTGTGGCATTTTTACCATTATCTTTTAATATTAGTTTTTAGTTACAGACCCATGATTATTCCATGTAGATAGTGACTTCCTGGTTTGTTTGTTGTGACCCTGGTTACTATAGTGATGGGCACATTCAAGCCCATTGGTTGTTTGGGAGGAGCTCACGAAGCCACTTCCTGTTCTTGGCTATGAGTAGTCAGATTGGGTTACCATAGAGAAGAATACACAGTTGAGCCCATTGGTTGATTAGGAGGAGCGGATTTGCATTTAGGTGGCGTTCTCACGTTCAGCCGTTGCCGCTGATGAAGTCCCGCCCACTTTGAGGGACGTAACGTGTACGGCATTCACGTGCTTTGATCGTGACGTCACCCACGCTCTCCGCTCGTTCATCCTACTTTGGGACATCCACTCCATCTACACCTTTATCCTTCGCACTGGGGTACAGTGCACTGCAATGTGAGTGCTTTTACTTATATCTTTTAAATAAACTGGTTTAGTATCATACAGAGAGCACTAGATCCTTTCTTGAATTTTTTACATGTGATCATCTGCCTGTATGCTGACTATTGAGAGCTGACATCTCTAAGCTGCTGCTGCTGCTGCTGCTATCTTTCTGTGGTATTGTCCCTGTGAGGGAACTGCTGTTTTTGACCTGACTGATTCACTCAGGGGTCCATCTATTGAGGTGAGCAGCTGGTGTCACTGAAGGTGGAGGTCCATGTGTGTCACTATAGTCACCTTTCGTTTGTCCATGTCACCTGAATCACCGGAGGAATCACTGGATAATTGTCTACTATTGGTTCATTTTGGACTTTTATTTTAGCCTATAAAACCTTTAATATCACTTTAAAGTGAAGGCATTCTGATCACATTCCTAATGCTTATATACAATAGAAATGTGATCAGCAGGTCAAGCTAGGAGAGACTGATCCATTGACCATGCTTGTAAAAAAAATTGTCATTTACATTTTTTATTTTATTGTTTTAGGTCATGATCATTGATCATGCACCAACAATAAAATATATTTAAAGCCATTTTTCTTTTTCTTTTTGAATAGGGAATAGTTTAAACTCAAGTTTTGTTTCATGTTTTTGCAATTTAAGTCCCATTGCGAGATTTATTTTCACTTCCTGTTTATAGATGCAACAGAAAGTGAGATGCATCAATATCTAGGTGCTAACACAGCTCTAACTTGGTGATACGGTAGCCCAACATAACATCTCAGGTTTATCCGGTGTATTTCTGGGCAGTTTATTTCTTCCTCATGTGAGTGGAATCATGGTATTGTATTGTTTCTGATTGGGGTAGATCAGTGGTTCTCAACCCTGTCCTCAAGTACCCCCAACGTCCCATGTTTTTAGGTTTGCCTTTATCTTGCACGGGTGCTTTAAATCAGAGTCAATGGCTTGGTATTTTGGACAGCTATCTTATCTAAGAGAAATTCCCAAAACATGGCCTGTTGGGGGTACTTGAGGACAAGGTTGAGAACCACTGAGGTAGATCCCCCAGGGCCATTTATCTGTTTTAGTGTAGTGCCATGTTTATATATTATGTTGTTAGTTATCCAGCCAATGTGTGGTTAATGAAACTGGTCATATAGGTCCTGCGTTTGTGTACACCTTGGCATTAACATTATCATCAGTGATTTTTTTTTGAGAACTTAAAGGGTAACTCCACTTTCGTGGGGAAAAAAATAGCAAATAAAGAAAACATAATATAGTGTATAAAATTACAACACAAGTCATATTGTAATTGAATGTTAATAAAATGTACCTTTCCTTTTCAATCTGCAGCTCTGTCATTTTCTGAAAATGCAATGCAATATGGGTACACAGAGGTGTTCTGTACACAGAATGTGTACAGAACGCCCCCAAGAAACATCATTTCCTGCTTGTGTGATTGGTTCACCAATTTTCCCAGAAGTCTACACTAAGATACAAGTCAGATTTCAGGCATGACCTGCAACAATAATGTCATTTTTGGTGAGATACTCTCATGAGGAAATCACGTCTAAAGGGATGCAGGCCCAGCTATTTTCCTCATTAGAGCTTTGCAGGTGCACAGCCTATTGCTATTTATGAAACCACTCCCATTAGCCTCACTTTCTTACATGGATACAGACAAACACACAGGGATTTCTTCAGAATAAAAAAAGGTAGAAATCTGCAACAAAGTTTGTTAAAATCCTTGTAATGTACACAGATCGCCCAGAGGGGAATTTTTTTTCTGAACAAAAGTGGAGTTATGCTTTAAAGTAGAACTAAAGGCAAACATTTTTTTCTTGTTTTTTTGTAATTTGGATAGAGCAAGGGAGGGTTATAATCCTTATCAGATTTTTTTTTCACCATCTGTGTTACATTGCAGAGATTTTTCCCTTCACTTTATGTCCCATAGCCAAACAGGAAGTGAGAAGAAATTTCTGCAAATTAAGGAAATTCTTAGGGGACCCCCAGGTCACCAGAACTGGTTTCCCCATTGGAAGGTTTCCTCTCTATTAATTTTCTGGCGACAACCTAAAATTTGGGATTTTCTTTTACTTTCACTTTCAACAATAATGGTAAACAGGACAAATAGAGAGGGAAAATCTCCTTAACGGGGACACAGGCAGCAATAAAAATGAACAAGAGTTCTAATCCTTCTCCACTCTATCCATAACTTTTAAAAAAGTTTTGCCTTTAGCTCTACTTTTAAAGACACAGCTTTAGGAAATTGATTAGAGCAATAAAACAATTATATAATTATTATCAATTTTCCTTGTAATAATATATCATTGAACTTGGAGTACAGGTGAAACTTCCTGGTTCCTGTGATAAAAAAGACAGTGATCGGTTTATCAGTGCATGTTGGCTGAAAGTTACTTTCACAGCTTTACAAATATTCACTTTGATCTTTTTAAAATATTAATATACAAAAAATAATAATATTTTGCGTCTTTTCTTTTTTTTCTCTTATTTTTGGTGTATATTGGTGCTTTTTTATTTATTTATTTATTTTTTTAGACGATAGCAAAAAAAAAAAAAAAAAAAAGACAATGACGCAAGCATTTACCAAGTGCAAAAACTGATATTTTGGCTCTTTTAATTTTATTTTTGAAAACTTAAAATAACAACAAAATGCACAAAAAATGCAAATAGTAATTCCGTCAAAAAGTTAGGAAAAAACTTATCTTTTCACATTTTTGGATTTCATCCCATTATGTGTGATCATGATCAGTCTTTCATTTTTTTTTTATTTTTTAATCTTGCTAGAGAATATAATGTGTCTGAATAGTCTGAAAATTAGTCTAAATAGTAACTTGAAAAATGTAAAGAGACAATACGCAATAAGGCGTAAATAAATTGAGAATCTTCCCTCAATACATTGTGAGAAAATTCACTTCAATTATTCAGTCATGTGATAAGCAAATTCCTGTTTACACACAGGATTGGGTATTCAAAGTGAACAGTGAATTTACCCTTCACATGACTGGATAACTGAAGCAAATATTCACATCATTTATTTAGTGAAGATTCCAAACTCTTTATTAAACTTCAATGTATTTAAAACCTTGTTCCTTCATGGTTAATGTATTTTACTGTTGCATGTTAAGAAACATTAAGTAATAGTAATATAAACCAAATACACCTTTGTGTGTACTATTAAAGGCTAAGTTCACCTTTGGAACATGTTACATGTTTCGCCCTAAATATGGGTGGAACCTGTAACATGTTCTAGCTTCTGCCTCCTCTCCCCCCAATCTCCCCCTCCCTGTGATATCGGGCAGGGGTTCCCCATCCTAACACTCACCGACACTTTTTAAAAACTGCATGGATGTGCATGGCTCCACACACAGAGTCACGTCATACACAGATTACTGTGAAGGATTAAACTACAAGTATTATCTTTCATCCCAGCAGACTGACTTGTAGTTTTAATGGCATCTATCAATCACAGTTGCAATGCTTTTGAGGCTCCTGCAGGAAAAAATATGTGCACATGTTTTCTGCAAAAATATGGGCATTTATTTATTTTTTCTATAAGGCCTCATGCAGACTGGACATTTTGGATGTTTTTACAGCTGCTGTTTTTGGCTTCAGACGTTTTTTTCTACAGTCAATAAACTCTCCAGCATGTTATCCTATGTGTCCATGCACACATAGGCTGTTATCAACTGTTTTTTGGCTGGAGCGTTTTTTGGCTGGAAAAAACAAAACAAAACTAGTGGGTTCTGAGAGGCGTTTTTCAACTGTAAAAAGTAAAAAAAAAGCCTAAAAACGCAGATAAGCACTCAAAAACGCGGCTCACCAGCATTTTTTAACGTTTTTGACCCATTGAAAAAAACTAAAACTAAAAATGCTAAAAACCAATAACAATGAAAAACGCTAAAAAACGCTTAAAAACTTTGCTGCAAAAACATTGAAAAACATTGAGTAAAACTCCCTGCAAAGCTACTGACATTTTTATAATGTTAATATAACATCCATTGTGCATGAGACCTAAAGGTGAACTTATTCTTTAAAATTTCCAAGGTGCTGTTCTCATACCTTCCTAACACTTATAGTCTAAAACACCTCAACCAACAACAATCTACACCGAAAACAAACAAATGTAGTAAATCTGTTCTACCATGTATTGCCTCTAAGAAAATACACAAAAGAGACATTTGTACCCTTTAAAATGCCTAAACAGATTTTAAAACATATTAGGCCACCATCATGTCACCATCTTCGTTGTCTCTAATGCATTTTGCCCAATGTTACTGAATATCTGGCAATTTTAGTGAAAGCACATCAGTTTAGCTCGTGATTGCACATGATGTAATAAACATTAAAAAAACAAAACATTTAGTCCTGTCCTATCTGTTTGAAATAACCGTAATCTATTTGTAGGGTGTACATGTTCTGCCAGAAATATACATTTTCACAGTTTTTAATCCTATCAAAAATGTACATAAAATGCTTTAAATTAGACCTTCAGGGTACGTGCTGAAAGTTTCAAGAATAAGAAGATTTAAATGAAAAGTGATAGATGACTTTAATATATATAGCAATAAAAAGTATTACCATTATCATCAATTGAAATTGTCAATGTTATCATTCATCAGTTAGTGTCATTTTCCTTGTCAAAAGAAGTTTATTGAGTATACAATGTTATAAAGATACATAAAGTAAGTTTACAAGGATCTATAAAGTAAGCTCATTGTTTTACAGTAGGGTTTATATAGGTAAATATCATGGAATTTCAAATATTAAACATCGGGTTCACGTAAACCTAAATTAAAGATATATATCATTTCCTTAGTTACTTTTGTAGGTATTTAAATGATTTATACCTACTATACATATTGTTTACAAGTAGAGTGTATATAGGTCAAATAAATTCTGATAATGAGCTTTAATCGTAAGGTGGAGAAAAGGAAAGAGAAAGAAGAAAAAGGGTTGAAAGGTAGAGGTATGGTCCACAAGGTTGTCCCACTCGTCAGTTTATTATTCTTTTTAGTTCTCTTTGAAGCCTTAGAATGGGTGTCTCTGTAAGTCATTTAATCTGTTACCATGGCAACAGGACAGAGTCATTGAAGTTTGACAGGAACTGTTGTTTTATCCAAGGATGCCAAAGTTTTTCAAATTTTGGAATTTGATTTTGATCGATGGCTACCATCTTAGCATGGGACATTGTATTATTCATTCTGTGAATTGTTTCTGCTAGTACCAATGTAGGAGATTTCCATGCCTTGGCCACTGTTTGTTTTGCAGCCGTTATTAGTTGGATCATAAGTTTGAATTGAGAGAGTGTTAACCATTCCGGTTTTAGATTAAGTAAAGTTAAATATGGATCTGGTTGTATTATTTTTTTAAATATTTTAGATGCAATCACGAAGACTTCCTTCCAGAAGGTTTGGATTATTGGGCACGTCCACCATATGTGTAAATATGTGCCTATTTCTGGGCATCCTCGAAAACAAAGAGCTGAGGTATTAGGTGAATATTTTGCCACTCTAGCGGGTACAAGGTACCAGCGAGTTAGGACTTTATAATTTGTCTCCAGTGCTAAGATGTTGGGTGAAGATGACTTAGATGTAAGCCATATGTTAGACCAGTCCGTGTCTTCTAAAGTTCGTACCAGGTCCTCCTCCCACCTCTGAACGTAAGAGGGTCTATTAAGATTTGCTACTCCATATAATTGATTATAAATTGATGAAATTGTACCTTTAGCAAATGGATCTTTTGTACAGATTGATTCAAAAATGGATAATTGGGATAATGGTGTATCCCCCTTTAGGAATGGTGTATAGAAATTTTTGATTTGGAGATATCTAAATATCTCAGAGTTTGGTAGATCATATTTTTCTCTAAGCGATGGGAATGAAAGGAATGATTTAGATGCTATGAAGTCATTTAGTGTCTGAATGCTTGATGTTGTCCAAGCTTTAAAAGAATTTGGGTAGATCCATGCCGGATAAAAGGCCGGATTTCTGATAAAAGAAAGGAGAGGATTGTGTGGAGATTGTAATTGATATTTGGTTTTTAGTTTATCCCAGAGAGATAAGAAGTGCTTAGTTATGGGATTATGAATTTTAAAGCGGTCTTTAGGATCAAGCCATAATAAATTTGATATTAATAGAGGGTCATTTTCTGAAGCCTCTATAAATACCCATAATGGGATTTCCTGTTTTGCATGGTATTTGGACAGACTGGCCAAATGTGCTGCTCTGTAGTAGTTAGTAAAATTAGGGTATCCCAGGCCTCCTTTATTTTTGGGAAGATGTAGTGCGTGTATAGGTATACGTGGTTTAGAAGAGCCCCATATAAACGAAATTGCTCTTTTTTGTACCATTCTCAAAAAATAGGAAGGAATTGGAATAGGGAGGACTCTGAATAGATAAAGCAATTTGGGTAGAATAGTCATTTTGATTTTTTTGCATTAATCTTCCCTATCCAGGATAAAGGAAGTTGAGACCATTGTTTTATTAGATTTGTGATCTGTCTTAATACAGGAGGATAATTGGTTGAGAATAAGTCAGAATGAGATGCTGTTAAATGAATTCCAAGATATGGGATTGATTTTTCTGCCCATGTGAATGGGAGTGCAGCCCTAGTCAGTGTCATTTTCAATCATCTAAGTCAGTGATCACTTTGTAATGATCCTTATGGTAAATCCTTAGTACATGATGACTATTATGATGATTATCATCACAAAACCCAAAATTTGCAGCTATAGAAAATCGTTGACTTCCCTGTTGGATTCTACTGTGCGCTCCTGCAGCTGAACTGATATTCTTTTGTTTAATATATGTTCCATTATATTTTACAAATATATAAAATATTTATTGGAGCTAAGGGCAGTAAAAATTCTCCATCAAAGCTTTTTAACTTTCACGGACACCGATGGCACGTTCTATGTCAGCCTTTCTCAACCTTTTCAACACAGAGGAACCCTTGAAATAGTTCTCCAGTCTTGGGGAACCCCTGCTAAAAATTAGAAATCTACAACTCATGATACATTAGTGTGATGGTCAGTGGGAAGAATGGTCCTTACACTTGTGGTCATTGGGAAAAATTACCTCCTTACAGATAGCTAAAAAGATCAATGGTGTCGGTGGGAACTTATCCGAGAGGCAGAAATGGCCAAATGCTGAAGGAACCCCTAGCAACCTCTGGAGGAACCCTAGGATTCCACGGAACCCTGGTTGTGAATCGCTGATCTATGTTATAACTTCTGTGAGTCTTGGCATGTCAAGGTTTTTTTTTTATAGAAATAGGAAAGATATTTGTTTTCCCTTAAGATAAATATGAATTTTTGACTTCAAAAGCCTGCTTGGACAGAATAGTTCTATTTTACCCTGGTCCCTTAAAGTGTATCAAAACTCAACAACAAAAATTGCATATATATTGCAACTTACTAGTACTAAGGTGTGGTGGCAGCATTTGTTTTCTGTTTTAGACTGTATACAGTACATATTTTGCAAGTACATACAAATAGTGTCCTTGTCTCTTCCTATACACTGAACCCAAATCTCAAACAATGCTATCAGCCTTCCATGTTCTCTTCTGTGGCCTACATAACACATCACCACTATGTTATGGAAATGAGGTGGAGGGTGGTGTTCTGTCTAAGGATAACACCACTGCTCTTCCACAGATGCAGTGTAGTAAGTGAATGTTAACACCCAAGGATAGGAAATTTTACTGGCAGCATCACCAGGTAAAAATAAAGGCCTGAAAAAAAACACCACATTTAAGGACTGGTAAGCTGCAATATATTCAATTTGTGTCCTTGCATTTCAATATACAGATCAATACAAACCAATGCAGGATTACCAACATTACAGAAAAATGTTTTAGCTTTGGCTAACTTACCTTCATTAAGTATGCTGAATAGTAAATTAGATAGATAAAAGGGAATTTTGTGAGCCACAATGGTATATTGCTTCAAATGTGGAAATCACCTAGCTGCCCACGCAGAACACGTTTCATATGCCGTGCATTACAATGTATACAAAAGATACGCTGCGCTAAGGTGAAAATGTCAATCTGGAGATCATTAATGTATATGAGGTATACTGAATATCACATAAGCGGCTTATCCAACCACAGCAAGACACAAAAGATATATGTATTAAAATTTTTATTTATTTTTATTTTTTTAAAGTGATTATAAGGTGCAATGTGTAAATAATATTCTAGATGTATACCATTAGCATAAGAGTAGCGATGATTAAACTACTAACTGTATATATAATGAATGAAAAATTATTTATATAATCTGAAATTTACCGTGCAAAAAATATATAAATAATATCACGGTGATAAGTGCAAAACACACAACAAAGTGCCAAGTGCCACACAATGAGTGTGAAGATCAAATCCAAGATGTGATACGTGGTTATTAAAGTCCAATTTATGAAAGAAATGCACATAAAGTCCATAAAAACAGTTCATAAAAAATCCAACGTGCGTGCATTAGTCGTAGTGCTTAGTGCTCAGAATTCCATGCTCAAGTGCCATCCAGTGACCCCTGAGGACAGCCGCTCACCTCAGAGCGTGCGACTCAGCTGTGAGACTGAATCTAAACACGCTTATGAGCCATCCCACGGCTCAGTGATGGAATCCAGATACACAGTTTTCAGCAGCAGCTCCACAGTTAGGAATAAAGGAAAAGAAAAACTGGATAGTGTGATATCATTTATAAATGATTATTGGAATAAAAGCTCCCCACATTAGGGTACTCACATTTGCAAGGTGCGTGAGTGCACCAATCTGATAACAGTCTCCAAAGTTTGCCTCAAAGTTTGCCTGTCAGGAGGGATAAGCTGTGCATCTCATCTCAGTGGAGTGAAAGGCTCCGTGCTCCCTCCTGGCCCCTCCCCTACACGTGTTCGACACAGGGTCACGTGTCTTCATCAGGGGGATGTGTTTGGACGGACGCTCTGCAACCTAAATATAGTCATCGCGGCCATTTTGCTGTGGATTTGCAGACACTCTAGTGCCAGGCTCCATGTGTTATTGCTCAGTGTATTGAACGACGCCGCAGAAAGCAACAAGCATCTGCGGAACTAGGATTTATAGTTGTGTATATGGGGAACGAGTTAATAGAGTCCAACTCAGAGCCCAAAGGAAATATCCACATATATAAAAATATATCAACAGCCAATGTAATGTTTGTGCAGGACGGAGACCGATGTTCAGCACATATTATCCCAAACATACAATATATACCAGTGCTACTATATGACCTATGGCAAGGCAATCAAACAGTAAATATCCACAAACAAATCTCATGTGTAATGGATAACTTCTAAGTGTATCCCTAATACCACGTTGATTATATGTAGTGTCACTTAATAATAGTGTGTACTATGGATATGGATATATTTAAAATCAACATCCTAATGTGGTAGCAACAATCTTGATACAAAATGGGAACATCCCCAAGTACAAAGACCTATATGCACCCCCAAAATACATTAGAAATGAATATGCCATAAAATTGAAGATAACATTAAATCCAAAATAGAGATTAAAATACGTATAAAACGCATGTATACATGCGTGTGTATGGGTACGCACACATATATATATAATTCTATAGAGGCACTAAATTTCATAGAGATACAAATACAAGCTGTGTCCTACAAGCATTTGAATAAAATTTGAATAAAAATTTAAAATATATATAAAACGCATGTGTACATGCGTGTATATAGGTACGCACACATATATATAAAATTCTATAGAGGCACTAAATTTCATAGAGATACCATTACAAGCTGTATCCTACAAGCATTTGAAATAAAATTTAAAATATATATGTGCTAAATTCAATGTTATTTTATAATAAAAATAAAATGTTAAAACATTTTTTTTTATTTAATTAAAAAATATATATATATAATATCAGAGCCGTAAACTAGGATACAGTGATAGTAGCTTATTTATATATGTGTACTCTTCGACCTGTTTGATCCCATTGCAGAGAAAAAGAGAATGGAATTTGTGTTTTTTTACAATTAAATAAACGCAGGGTCAAACGTTGCTTAAAATATGTTAGTAATTGCTTAAAAAACATTTTAAATCGAAATCTTTGTTCAATCCCCCAGGTGCTAGTGAACCCAATTGGTGTATCCACCAAGATTCACGCTTGCTGATGTCCCTAACATAATTGGAGCCTCTCCAATACCAGCTGTACTTTGGTTGTGCACATCGCTAAAGTGTACAGATAGGTGATGCCTATCAAAGCCTTTTCGGATGTTTCTAACGTGTTCCTCCTTCCGATCTTTTAGGGCTCTGATGGTACGGCCAACATAGAGAAAATCGCACGAACACTTAATTACATAGACAACCCCTACAGTGTCGCATGAGATAAAATTCTTTATATGGTGGAGTTGATTGGTACAAGGATTACAAAATTCTCTCACCCTCCTGATAGTGCCCCGAACTCTAATGCAGCTGTAGCACCTCCCACACCCATGAAAACCTTTCATATCCCAAAACATTTTGGGTTTGGGGGGGGAGGTTCCACCACATTATGCACTAGTAGGTCCCGTAAATTCGGCGCCCTCTTATATATAATCCTGGGCGTGTCTGACAGATCGTCTTTGAGATAAATGTCTTGTTTCAACACATTCCAATATTTCTTTATAATTTTTTCCACGTCGCGGTTCTGTAGATTGTAGTCGAGCACTATACTTGTGCCCATATCCTCATTACTTCTCTTATTGTTGGTGCCCTCTGTTAGTAAACTATCCCTGTTCAAATCCCTCACTTTGATTCTTTCTTTCTCCAGAAAAGTGTCTCGATACCCCTTATCCTTGAACATCCCACTCAGCATTTTGGATTGGGCTTCAAAATCTCCATCCCTTGTGCAGTTTTTCCGCATTCTCATGTATTGCCCACAGGGAATATTATTCAGCCATGGTTTAAAATGACAACTTGTGGTGGGGATATACGAGTTGCGATCAGTGGCCTTAAAGAATGATTTGGTTACAAAACCTCTTACTGTGTTGCTGATCTCCAAATCCAGAAAGTGCACGCTACCCTACTGACATCCCAGGTCAGGGAAATATTGAGATTATTATCATTCATAGATCACAGCATTTCCATCAGAGATTCCATATCGCCCTTCCAGATGATCAAAACGTCATCTATGAACCTCTTGCATAACATGATGTTTTCATATCCCTCACCTAGGAGCCCTTCGGCCTCCCATTTGGCCATATACAAATTTGCCACGCTAGGGGCGAATTTAGCACCCATAGCCACACCTCTTGCTTGTAAATAGAACGTGTTATTGTACCAGAAAAAATTGTGTTGCAGGCAAAACTCCAAACATTTTAGGATAAAGTTGCGCATGTTAACCTCCATAGTACCTTCACCATTTTCCAGGGCCCATCTTACGGCGTCCATGGCTCCCTCATGATCGATAATAGTGTAAATGGAAGCCACATCACCTGTGGCCATAATCACATCCGTACCCCCTACACATTCTTTTAATAATTGTAAGGTGTGTTTGGTCTCTTTAAGGTAAGCCTGCGTATTCTTCACCAAAGGCTGCAGGTGGAGATCTATGTATTCGCCCAGTTTTGATGTTAGTGACTCAATCCTGCTTATGATTAGGGATGAGCTTCGTGTTCGAGTCGAACCCATGTTCGTCTCAAACATCGTCTGTTCGCCAAATTGCGAACGATATGGGCCGTTGGCGCCAAATTCGTGTGGCGCGTCACGGCCCATAATTCACTGCGGCATCGCAGTGCATTGCTGGCTGATGATTGGCCAAGCATGCACTATGACCCGCATGCTTGGCCAATCACAGCGCCGTCAGTAGAGAGAGCTGTAATTGGCCAAAGCCAGGGTGGCTTTGGCCAATTATGGCTCAGGGGTAGGGATGAGCCGAACACCCCCCTGTTCGGTTCGCACCAGAACATGCGAACAGGAAAAAAATTCGTTCGAACACGCGAACGCCGTTAAAGTCTATGGGACACGAACATGAATAATCAAAAGTGCTAATTTTAAAGGCTAATATGCAAGTTATTGTCATAAAAAGTGTTTGGGGACCCGGGTCCTCCCCCAGGGGACATGAATCAATGCAAAAAAAAGTTTTAAAAACGGCCGTTTTTTCAGGAGCAGTGATTTTAATAATGCTTAAAGTCAAACAATAAAAGTGTAATATCCCTTTAAATTTCATACCTGGGGGGTGTCTATAGTATGCCTGTAAAGGGGCGCATGTTTCCCGTGTTTAGAACAGTCTGACAGCAAAGTGACATTTTGAAGGAAAAAACACATTTAAAACTACCGCGGCTATTGCATTGCCGACAATACACATAGAAGTTCATTGATAAAAACGGCATGGGAATTCCCCACAGGGCAACCCCGAACCAAAATTAAAAAAAAAAAATGATGTGGGAGTCCCCCTAAATTCCATACAAGGCCCTTCAGGTCTGGTATGGATATTAAGGGGAACCCCAGCCAAAATTTAAAAAAAAAATTGACGTGGGGTTCCCCCTAAATTCCATACCAGACCCTTCAGGTCTGGTATGGATTTTAAGGGGAACCCCGCGCCAAAAAAAAAAAAAAAACGGCGTGGGGTCCCCCTAAAAATCCATACCAGACCCTTATCCGAGCACGCAACCTGGCAGGCCGCAGGAAAAGAGGGGGGGACGAGAGTGCGGCCCCCCCCCCCTCCTGAACCGTACCAGGCCACATGCCCTCAACATTGGGAGGGTGTTTTGGGGTAGCCCCCCAAAACACCTTGTCCCCATGTTGATGAGGACAAGGGCCTCATCCTCACAACCGTGGCCGGTGGTTGTGAGGGTCTGCGGGCGGGGGGCTTATCGGAATCTGGAAGCCCCCTTTAACAAGGGGACCCCCAGATCCCGGCCCCCCCCCTGTGTGAAATGGTAAGGGGGTACTTACCCCTACCATTTCACTAAAAAACTGTCAAAAATGTTAAAAATGACAAGAGACAGTTTTTGACAATTCCTTTATTTAAATGCTTCTTCTTTCTTCCTTCATCTTCTTCTTCTTCTGGTTCTTCTGGCTCTTCTGGTTCTTCCTCCGGCGTTCTCGTCCAGCATCTTCTCCGCGGCGTCTTCTATCTTCTTCTCCTCGGGCCGCTCCGCACCCATGGCATGAGGGGGGAGGCTCCCGCTCTTCTCTTCATCTTCTTCTCTTCTTCATCTTCTTCTTCATCTTCTTCTTCTTCTTCTTCTTCCTTCTTCTCTTCTTCCTGTCTTCTCCGGGCCGCTCCGCAGCCATGCTGGCATGGTGGGAGGCTCCCGCTGTGTGACGGCGTCTCTTCGTCTGACGGTTCTTAAATAACGGGGGGCGGGGCCATCCGGTGACCCCGCCCCCCTCTGACGCACGGTGACTTGAGGGACTTCCCTGTGACGTCACGGGGAATGCCACAGGGAAGTCCCGTCATGTCACCGTGCGTCAGAGGGGGGCGGGGTCACCGGGTGGCCCCGCCCCCCGTTATTTAAGAACCGTCAGACGAAGAGACGCCGTCACACAGCGGGAGCCTCCCTCCATGCCACAGCATGGATTGCGGAGCGGCCCGGAGAAGACAGGAAGAAGAGAAGAAGAGAAGAAGGAAGAAGAAGAAGAAGAAAAAGAAGAAGAAGAAGATGAAGAAGAAGATGAAGAAGAGAAGAAGATGAAGAGAAGAGCGGGAGCCTCCCCCCTCATGCCATGGGTGCGGAGCGGCCCGAGGAGAAGAAGATAGAAGACGCCGCGGAGAAGATGCTGGACGAGAACGCCGGAGGAAGAACCAGAAGAACCAGAAGAAGAAGAAGATGAAGGAAGAAAGAAGAAGCATTTAAATAAAGGAATTGTCAAAAACTGTCTCTTGTCATTTTTAACATTTTTGACAGTTTTTTAGTGAAATGGTAGGGGTAAGTACCCCCTTACCATTTCACACAGGGGGGGGGCCGGGATCTGGGGGTCCCCTTGTTAAAGGGGGCTTCCAGATTCCGATAAGCCCCCCGCCCGCAGACCCTCACAACCACCGGCCACGGTTGTGAGGATGAGGCCCTTGTCCTCATCAACATGGGGACAAGGTGTTTTGGGGGGCTACCCCAAAGCACCCTCCCAATGTTGAGGGCATGTGGCCTGGTACAGTTCAGGAGGGGGGGGGGGCCGCACTCTCGTCCCCCCCTCTTTTCCTGCGGCCTGCCAGGTTGCGTGCTCGGATAAGGGTCTGGTATGGATTTTTAGGGGGACCCCACGCCGTTTTTTTTTTTTTTTTTGGCGCGGGGTTCCCCTTAAAATCCATACCAGACCTGAAGGGTCTGGTATGGAATTTAGGGGGAACCCCACGTCAATTTTTTTTTTAAATTTTGGCTGGGGTTCCCCTTAATATCCATACCAGACCTGAAGGGCCTTGTATGGAATTTAGGGGGACCCCCACATCATTTTTTTTTTTTTTTTTTGGTTCGGGGTTCCCCTGTGGGGAATTCCCATGCCGTTTTTATCAATGAACTTCTATGTGTATTGTCGGCAATGCAATAGCCGCGGGTAGTTTTAAATGAGTTTTTTCCTTCCAAATGTCATTTTGCTGTCAGACTGTTCTAAACACGGGAAACATGCGCCCCTTTACAGGCATACTATAGACACCCCCCAGGTACGAAATTTAAAGGGATATTACACTTTTATTGTTTGACTTTAAGCATTAATAAAATCACTGCTCCTGAAAAAACGTCCGTTTTTAAAACTTTTTTTTGCATTGATCCATGTCCCCTGGGGCAGGACCCAGGTCCCCAAACACTTTTTATGACAATAACTTGCATATAAGCCTTTAAAATTAGCACTTTTGATTTCTCCCATAGACTTTTAAAGGGTGTTCCGCAGCATTCGAATTTGCCGCGAACACCCCAAATTGTTCGCTGTTCGGCGAACTTGCGAACAGCCAATGTTCGAGTAGAACATGAGTTCGACTCGAACTCGAAGCTCATCCCTACTCAGGGGGTTTAGAACATGCCCCACACTATATAAGGCCACCTGCACGGTGGCCCTGTATGGTGTGTGTTCCGGTGTTGAAAGAGAGATAGATAGACAGAGAGACAGTGTAATTTCATTTGAGTTAGCTAGATTAGGCAGGACAATCAGTGAATTAGCTGCACTTACAGTGTATTGTGTATATATATATATGCATCCCAGGTGTTGCATATTTATATATATATACACTGTATTCAGTTTAGCTAGATCCGTTCCTGTTATCTTCTTACTGACAGGCAGGCTTGTCTTGTTACAGTATTTACAGCTACCTGAAGAAAATTGCTGGTGTTCTTTTGATCCTATTAGTACCACAGTCAGGCAGCTAGACTATTTACAGTTAGTGCAGTGCGTCCTGCTCACAGTGTTCAGCTAAAACTACAAGTTAGTGGGGTGCCACCTGCTCACAGTGTTCAGCTAAAACTACAAGTTAGTGGGGTGCGTCCTGCTCACAGTGTTTAGCTAAAACTACAAGTTAGTGCGGTGCGTCCTGCTCACAGTGTTCAGCTAAAACTACACGTTAGTGTAGTGAGACCTCTGCACAGTGTTCATCTAAAGCTACAAGTTAGTGCAGTGCATCCTGCTCACAGTGTTCAGCTAAAACTACAAGTTAGTGCGGTGCGTCCTGCTCACAGTGTTCAGCTAAAACTACAAGTTAGTGCAGTGCGTCCTGCTCACAGTGTTCAGCTAAAACTACAAGTTAGTGTGGTGCGTCCTCCTCACAGTGTCCAGCTAAACCTACAAGTTATTTTTTTGCGAGCTCTGCACAGTGTTCAGCTAAAGCTACCTGTAGAAGGTTGGTGGTGTTTTCCTGATACTATCACTACCGCAGGCAGCTAAAAAAGCTACAAGTTATTTTTTTGCGAGCTCTGCACAATGTTCAGCTAAAGCTACCTGTAGGAGGTTGGTGGTGTTCTCATACTACAGGCAGGCAGTTGATTTTGCTAGCTGCAGTATCAGTACATATATATATATATATATATATATATATATATATATATATATATATATACATATCCCAGCTTAGTGCAGCTACAGGCCATTAGTATGTCTGGAAGGCCAAGAAGGAGAGGCAGACAGTCACAAGCCAATAAGAGAGGGCAAGCAGGCTCTGTGTCTAGTGCTGGTCGTGGAGACGGTGCATCCTCATCAGCACGTGGCCGTGGGACACGCTTGGCCTTTTTTTCGGCAGCTGGCCCTGTTGAGCCGCAACATGCGGAAGACTTGGTCGAGTGGATGACCAAGCCGTCATCATCCTCCTCATCCTCTCTCACCCATGCCCAGGGTACTTTGTCTGGCAAAGCAGCGGCCTTTTCCCTTGGCTCAATTTCATCAGTGACTCCTTCCCTAGCCCCACCATGTCCTCCTGAGGATTCCCTCGAACTGTTTGACCATAGTGTTGGGTACATGCTCCAGGAGGATGCCCAGCGTTTGGAAGGCTCTGATGATGATACTGAGCTCGATGAAGGCAGTATCATGAGCACGGACAGAGGGGGTGCCCAAGAAGGACAGCAATCTGGCAGTCATGCTCCCCCTGCTGCAGCATACTGCCAGGTTTGCTCCAGTGATGAGGAGGGAGGGGATGATGAGGTCACTGACTCAACGTGGGTGCCTGATAGGAGACAGGAGGAGGAGGAGGAGGCGGCACATCACCAATGAGGCAGGATGCCCTCCAGGGGCCAGCCTAAGGGCAGCACATTGACTGCATCACACCCCAAAGCTCCACATGTGCAGGACGCTGCAGTCTCTGCACGTTATTCAAAAAGTTCTTTGGTGTGGGCCTTTTTTGAGACGAGTGCATCAGATCGCACCGCTGTTATTTGCAACATATGTCTCAAGCGTATCTCGCGTGGCCAAAACATCTCCCGCTTGGGTACCACATGCTTGACCAGACATATGTTGACCTACCATGCAGTTCGTTGGCAAGCGTATCTAAAAGACCCACACCAAAGAACAAAGAGGACCTCTCCTTGCTCCTCATCTGCTGAGATCTCCAACCCCACTATACCTTCAGTCCTCTCTGAGACCTGCACTGAGAGGAATGAAGGTGTAGAACTAGGTGTGTCACAGCCAAGTACTTGTGGGCAATCTGCTTTTGGTACACTGACGTCAGATTGTACCAGGCAAATTTCCCTGCCCCAGCTGCTGCACCGCCGAAAGAAGTTTGCTCCCAGCCATCCACATGCGCAGCGGTTGAATGCTAGCTTGGCAAATTTGCTAGCACTTCAACTGCTGCCTTTTCAGTTGGTAGACTCTGCCCCCTTCCGTGAGTTTGTGGAATGTGCGGTTCCTCAGTGGCAAGTACCCAAACGCCACTTTTTCTCACGGAAGGCGATTCCGGCTCTCTACCGGCATGTGGAAGGCAATGTCCATGCCTCGCTGGACAGGGCGGTCAGTGGTAAGGTGCATATTACCGCTGACTCATGGTCCAGCAGGCATGGACAGGAACGTTACCTAAGTTTCACGGCGCATTGGGTGACTCTGCTGGCAGCTGGGAAGGATGCAGGACAAGGTGCAGTAGTGTTGGAGGTTGTTCCGCCACCACGCCTCCAAAATGCCACTACTAATGATTGTGACACACCTCTCTCCTCCACCCCCTCCTCTTCTTCTTCCTCCATGGCCTCTTCCTGTGCTTTTTCCTCGGAACCAGCGGTGCTCCGTAGCCGTTCAAGGGGCTACGCAAGTACGCAGGCCAAAAGATGCCATGTGGTGCTTGAGCTGGTGTGCTTGGGGGACAGGAGCCACACTGGGGCAGAGGTCCTGTCAGCTCTGCAGGGGCAGGTTCAGAGGTGGTTGACGCCACGCCAACTTAAGGCAGGAATGGTGGTTTGCGACAATGGCACCAACCTCCTCTCTGCCCTCCGACAGGGACAAATGACCCATGTGCCCTGTTTGGCTCACGTCCTTAATTTGGTGGTGCAGCGGTTCTTGGGCAGGTACCCGGGCTTACAGTATGTCCTGAGGCAGGCCAGGAAAGTCTGTGTGCATTTCCGCTGGTCATATAATGCCAGTGCTCGGCTGGCGGACCTCCAAAAGGAGTTTAACCTCCCCAAGAACCGCCTAATCTGTGACATGCCCACCAGGTGGAACCCAACGTTGGCCATGCTGCAGTGGCTGCACACGCAGCAGAGGGCCAGCAATGAGTACCTGTGCGACTATGGCACCAGGACAGGGTCAGGGGAGCTTGTTTTTTTTTTCCCATGCCAGTGGGCCATGATCAGGGATGCATGCACTGTCCTGTCACCATTTGAGGAGGCCACGAGGATGGTGAGCAGTGACAGTGCATGCATCAGTGACACTGTCCCCCCTTGTCCACCTGTTGGAGCACACGCTGCGTGGAATAATGGACAGGGCACTTGAGGCAGAACAGAGGCAGGAAGAGGAGGACTTCCTTAGCTCTCAAGGCCCCCTTTATCCAGACAGTGTTCCTGCGTGCCCGCCGATCACCCAGGAAGAGGAGGAGGAGGAGGAGGAGGAGAAAGATTGTGTCAGTATGGAGGTGGAGCCTGGCACTCAGCATCAGCAGCAGTCTTTAAGGGATCAGTCCCAAGAAACACATGGACTTGTACGTGGCTGGGAGGAGGTGGCTGCGGACCATGTCATCCTTAGTGACCCAGAGGACTCCGGACCGAATGCCTCAGCAAACCTACGCTGCATGGCCTCCCTGATCATGCAAAGCCTGCGTAAGGATCCTCGTATTCGTGGTATCAAGGAGAAGGACCAATACTGGCTGGCAACCCTCCTTGATCCACGTTACAAGGGTAAGGTTGCGGACCTTATCTTGCCATCGCAGAGGGAGCAGAGGATGAAACATCTTCGGGAGGCCTTGCAGAAAGGTCTGTGCAACGCGTTCCCAGAGACTGGGAGGTTACAAACTCCTGTTTCTGGACAACGTGTTGCTTAGGCTTCGGTCAGTCAAAGAAGAAGCGTTGGAGAAGGTGGCCGTCTGACCGATGAGTTCAGACAATTTTTTGGTCCGCAGCCCGAAGGTATGATCGGTTCCAGCAACCATCGCCAGCGTCTGTTTTACATGGTGCAGGAATACCTAGGGGCAAGATCTGACTTGGACACCTTTCCCACCGAAAATCCTCTTGGTTACTGGGTCTTGAGGATGGATCACTGGCCAGAGCTTGCACAGTATGCAATTGAGCTACTGGCCTGTCCTGCATCCAGCGTTCTTTTGGAACGCACATTCAGTGCTGCTGGAGGCTTTGTAACCGATCACAGGGTGCGTCTGTCCACCGACTCGGTCGATCGACTGACCTTCATAAAAATGAATCAGTCTTGGATCACCACCAGCTACCAAGCACCTGATGCTGATGTAACCGAATAATTTTTTTTGAAATCTCAGATCCCTTCAAAGACTGCCTATGCTGATGCTGAGTGACTATCCCTGAGTAATTATCCTCTTCCTCCTCAATCATCACGCTGATAGCTTGTAAGAACATTTTTGGTTCTGGGCGCCACCACCAGTGCCTAAGGCCCAAATTTTCAGCCCCTGTTTAACAGGGGCATGTAATTACAATTTTTGATGCAATACTTTGCAGCAGAGCTCGTTTCTGCGTTCCAACTAGAGTATCTGTGAGGGGTTGCAGTGTTGTGGCACCAGCACCAGTGCCTAAGGCCCAATTTTTCAGCCCCTGTTTAACAGGGGCGTGTAATTACAATTTTTGATGCAATACTTTGCAGCAGGGCTCGTTTCTGCGTTACAACTAAAGTATCTGTGAGGGGTTGCAGTGTTGTGGCACCAGCACCAGTGCCTAAGGCCCAATTTTTCAGCCCCTGTTTAACAGGGGCGTGTAATTACAATTTTTGATGCAATACTTTGCAGCAGGGCTCGTTTCTGCGTTCCAACTAGAGTATCTGTGAGGGGTTGCAGTGTTGTGGCACCAGCACCAGTGCCTAAGGCCCAATTTTTCAGCCCCTGTTTAACAGGGGCGTGTAATTACAATTTTTGATGCAATACTTTGCAGCAGGGCTCGTTTCTGCGTTACAACTAAAGTATCTGTGAGGGGTTGCAGTGTTGTGGCACCAGCACCAGTGCCTAAGGCCCAATTTTTCAGCCCCTGTTTAACAGGGGCGTGTAATTACAATTTTTGATGCAATACTTTGCAGCAGGGCTTGTTTCTGCGTTACAACTAGAGTATCTGTGAGTGGTTGCAGTGTTGTGGCACCAGCACCAGTGCCTAAGGCCCAATTTTTCAGCCCCTGTTTAACAGGGGCGTGTAATTAAAATTTTTGATACAATACTTTGCAGCAGGGCTCGTTTCTGCGTTACAACTAGAGTATCTGTGAGGGGTTGCAGTGTTGTGGCACCAGCACCAGTGCCTAAGGCCCAATTTTTCAGCCCCTGTTTAACAGGGGCATGTAATTACAATTTCTGATGCAATAATTTGCAGCAGGGCTTGTTCCTGCGTTCCAACTAGAGTGTCTGTGAGGACTTACAGTGTTGTGGCACAGGCACCACCACTACCACCAAAGGCCCAATTTTTCTGCCCTTGTTCAACAGGGGCATGTAATTACAATTCTTGATCTAATATTTCACAGCAGGGCCCATTTCTGCACCCACCAAGAGCGAGTGAGGACTTAGTGTTGTGGCACCAGCACCACCACCACCACCACCACCAAAGGCCCAATTTTTCTGCCCCTGTTCAACAGGGGCATGTAATTACAATTCTTGATTTAATATTTCACAGCAGGGCCCTGTGAGGGCTTACAGTGTTGTGGCCACAACAACACCTAAGGCCCAAATTTATGCTGAGTATATAGGGCAGGCCCCTACTTTCAAACATCTAACTTACAAACGACTCCTACTTGCAAACGGAAGGAGACAACAGGAAGTGAGATGAAATCTACAACTAGGAAGGGAAATTCTCTCCTGTAAGAGTTAATATGGGAAAAATATTTCTCCTTTCCACTGATGCTTTCCAATCCTTGTTCCACAAAAAAAAACAAATTTTCAAAAAACATTTGGGACAAAAAGTGAGGTGAAATCTTCTGAAGAGGAGGACAGACAGCAAAACAAATGTCACAGGGGTGATAACCCTTCCCTATGTTTTCCAAAAAGCTTAAAAAAGATTTTTTGGCTGGAGCTAAACACGTTAAAAATGTACCCATTCAAAATTACAAACAGATTCTACTTAACAACAAACCTACAGTCCCTGTCTTGTTTGCACCGCCTGTATACTTCTGTTCAGAGTATATAGGGCCTGGTGGCCCCACACCTTTCCTTATTTTAATTTGGGTGCGGGGTTCCCCTTAATATCCATACAAGACCCAAAGGGTCTGGTAATGGACTGGGGGGTACCCATGCCGTTTGTCTCACTGATTTTCATCCATATTGCCAGGACCCGACATTACATTAAACCGCAAGCAGTTTTAAATGAAATTTTTTCCTTTAAAAATGACATTTTGTGCAGGGACTGTTCTAAACACGGGAAACACGCACCACTTTACAGGCATACTATAGACACCCCAAAGGTACGATATTTAAAGGAATATTTAACTTTTTTTTTTTTTTACTTTAAGCATCATTAACCACTTGAGCCCCGGACCATTATGCTGCCTAAGGACCAGAGGTCTTTTTCCAATTTGGCACTGCGTCGCTTTAACTGCTAATTGCGCGGTCATGCAATGCTGTACCCAAACGAAATTTGCGTCCTTTTCTTCCCACAAATAGAGCTTTCTTTTGATGGTATTTGATCACCTCTGCGGTTTTTATTTTTTGCGCTATAAACGGAAAAAGACCGAAAATTTTGAAAAAAAATGATATTTTCTACTTTTTGTTATAAAAAAAATCCAATAAACTAAATTTTAGTCATACATTTAGGCCAAAATGTATTCGGCCACATGTCTTTGGTAAAAAAAATGTCAATAAGCGTATATTTATTGGTTTGCGCAAAAGTTATAGCGTCTACAAACTAGGGTACATTTTCTGTAATTTACACAGCTTTTAGTTTATGACTGCCTATGTCATTTCTTGAGGTGCTAAAATGGCAGGGCAGTACAACCCCCCCCCAAATGACCTCATTTTGGAAAGTAGACACCCCAAGGAAATTGCTGAGAGGCATGTTGAACCCATTGAATATTTATTTTTTTTGTCCCAAGTGATTGAAAGATGACAAAAAAAAAAAATATTTACAAAAAGTTGTCACTAAATGATATATTGCTCACACAGGCCATGGGCCTATGTGGAATTGCACCCCAAAATACATTCAGCTGCTTCTCCTGAGTATGGGGATACCACATGTGTGGGACTTTTTGGGAGCCTAGCCGCGTACGGGGCCCCGAAAACCAATCACCGCCTTCAGGAATTCTAAGAGTGTAAATTTTTGATTTCACTCTTCACTGCCTATCACAGTTTCGGAGGCCATGGAATGCCCAGGTGGCACAAAACCCCCCAAAATGACCCCATTTTGGAAAGTAGACACCCCAAGCTATTTGCTGAGAGGCATATTGAGTCCATGGAATATTTTATATTTTGACACAAATTGCGGGAAAGTGACACTTTTTTTTTTTTTTTTTTTTTTTCATAAAGTTGTCACTAAATGATATATTGCTCACACAGGCCATGGGCATATGTGGAATTGCACCCCAAAATACATTTAGCTGCTTCTCCTAAGTATGGGGATACCACATGTGTGGGACTTTTTGGGAGCCTAGCCGCGTACGGGACCCCGAAAACCAATCACTGCCTTCAGGATTTCTAAGGGTGAAAATTTTTGATTTCACTCTTTACTGCCTATCACAGGTTCGGAGGCCATGGAATGCCCAGGTGGCACAAAACCACCCCAAATGACCCCATTTTGGAAAGTAGACACCCCAAGCTATTTGCTGAGAGGCATGGTGAGTATTTTGCAGCTCTCATTTGTTAATGAAAATGAAGAAAGACAAGAAAAAACATTTTTTTTTTCTTTTTTCAATTTTCAAAACTTTGTGACAAAAAGTGAGGTCTGCAAAATACTCACTATACCTCTCAGCAAATAGCTTGGGGTGTCTACTTTCCAAAATGGGGTCATTTGGGGGGGTTTTGTGGCACCTGGGCATTCCATGGCCTCCGAAACTGTGATAGGCAGTGAAGAGTGAAATCAAAAATTCACGCCCTTAGAAAGCCTGAAGGCGGTGCTTGGTTTTCGGGGTCCCGTACGCGGCTAGGCTCCCAAAAAGTCTCACACATGTGGTATCCCCGTACTCAGGAGAAGCAGCAGAATGTATTTTGGGGTGTCATTTCACATATTTCCATGGCATGTTTGAGCAATATATCATTTAGTGACAACTTTGTGCAAAAAAAAAAAAAAAAATTTGTCTCTTTCCCGCAACTTGTGTCGCAATATAAAATATTCCATGGACTCGACATGACTCTCAGCAAATAGCTTGGGGTGTCTACTTTCCAAAATGGGGTCATTTGGGGGGGTTGTGAACTGTCCTGGCATTTTATGCACAACATTTAGAAGCTTATGTCACACATCACCCACTCTTCTAACCACTTGAAGACAAAGCCCTTTCTGACACTTATTGTTTAAATGAAAAAGTTATTTTTTTTTTGCAAAAAAATTACTTTGAACCCCCAAACATTATATATTTTTTTAAAGCAAATGCCCTACAGATTAAAATGGTGGGTGTTTCATTTTTTTTTTTCACACAGTAATTGCGCAGCGATTTTTCAAACGCATTTTTTGGGGAAAAAACACACTTTTTTAAATTTTAATGCACTAAAACACACTATATTGCCCAAATGTTTGATGAAATAAAAAAGATGATCTTAGGCAGAGTACATGGATACCAAACATGACATGCTTTAAAATTGCGCACAAACGTGCAGTGGCAACAAAATAAATACATGTTTAAAAGCCTTTAAAAGCCTTTACAGGTTACCACTTTAGATTTACAGAGGAGGTCTACTGGAAAAATTACTGCACTCGATCTGGCCTTCGCGGTGATACCTCACATGCATGGTGCAATTGCTGTTTACGTTTGACGACAGACCGCCACTTGCGTTCGCCTTAGCGCGAGAGCAGGGGGCGACAGGGGTGCTTTTTTTTTTTTTTTTTTTTTTTCTTTATTATTTTTTTGCTTTTATAATCTTACTTTTAAACTGTTCCTTTCATTTTTTTTTTTTTAATCATTTTTATTGTTATCTCGGGGAATGTAAATATCCCCTATGATAGCAATAGGTAGTGACAGGTACTCTTTTTTGAAAAAATTGGGGTCTATTAGACCCTAGATCTCTCCTCTGCCCTCAAAGCATCTGACCACACCAAGATCGGTGTGATAAAATGCTTCCCCAATTTCCCAATGGCGCTATTTACATCCGGCGAAATCTAAGTCATGAAATGCTCGTAGCTTCCGGTTTCTTAGGCCATAGAGATGTTTGGAGCCACTCTGGTCTCTGATCAGCTCTATGGTCAGCTGGCTGAATCACCGGCTGCATTCTCAGGTTCCCTGTTGAGACAGGAGAGCCAGAGAAAAACACGAAAGACGGTGGGGGGGGGGGGGCATTCCCTCCCACGGCTTGTAAAAGCAGTCTAGAGGCTAATTAGCCGCTAGGATTGCTTTTACATGAAAGCCGACCGCTGGCTGAAAAGAATGATACCAAGATGATACCTAAACCTGCAGGCATCATTCTGGTATAACCACTCAAAGTCGTGAATGGCGTACCTGAAGACAAAAAAATGGTTAACAATGGTTAACAATAAAGCACAGTAAACAGTAAAGTATAAATAATTACATACCTGAAAAACAAACATGATAAAACATAATAACAATAACAATAACAATAAAACATTGCAGAATAGAATACAGTAAAAAAAGAGCAGAACAATAGAGAGAGAGAGAATAGAGAGAGAGAGAACAATAAAACCACAACTATTTTTTTTTTATTTCATATATATTTTTTTTTTACACTTTTTTTGTAACTAACTTTTATAATGGTAACCGGTTCCAGGTTCGGGTCTCTCAAAATGCGATGGCATCTTGGGAGACCCTGTGAAAGTGTGTCCTAGTCTGTGCAATGCTGTACCCTACGCTAATACTCAACTAGTGAATGGTAGCGTTCAAAACATTCACCAATGCAAAGACCATGATTGTCAGGACAGGAGGGACAATAATAGCGGGTGTCACGCCTATATCCGCGCTAGCTGCAGACACAACATCTTTTTTGGGGGGTTCGCTGGGTAGGGGTACTCGGGAGGACATAAAAATGCCTGTCATGCAGCCGACTGCATTTGGTTGGGGATGTGAATGGGGGAAGTACGGGCGCTGCAGAAGCGGTGGGTTCCCAATTAGGATTGGCGAATGCAGCAGGAAGGGCATTATGGGCACGACGGGCCTGTGTTTGTCTTTTTGGTGTCAGCGGGACACTACTTGTGCTTGCCACCTCACCAGCTTGAACTGCACTTATGGGACTCGCCACGTCACCAAGTGTTACTGCAGTGCTGGTTTGGCTACGACCGGGGTGTACTACGCCGCTGGCGCTTGCCAGTTCCCCAAAACGCTACCAAAAAAACTGTTAGCGATCGCAGGGATCAGGCCTGACTCTGCGAACGCTGCAGTTATGCGTTTAGAGTTTTGTAAGTGTCAGTGATCAATCGATACTGCACTTGGGTGGGCTGGGCCGGGCCGGGCGGAGGGGCAAAACGCAGGTGCTAGCAGGTATCTGGGCTGATCCCGCTAACACTGCGTTTTTGGGAACCCTAAACTGCTGGTGACGCTAGTATAGATCTGATCGGGTCAGATATTGATCCGATCAGATACTATACCACTAAGGGAGGTGTACGGTGCGTGCGTGGGTGTTAGCGGTACTGGCGCTAACCTGACGCTGCCTGGAGCTGGTGCTTGCCAGTTCACCAAAACGCTACCAAAAAAACTGTTAGCGATCGCAGGGATCAGGCCTGACTCTGTGAACGCTGCAGTTATGCGTTTAGTGTTCTGTAAGTGACAGTGATCGATCGATACTGCACTTGGGTGGGCTGGGCCGGGCGGAGGCGCAAAACGCAGGTGCTAGCAGGTATCTGGGCTGATCCCGCTAACACTGCGTTTTTGGGAACCCTAAACTGCTGGGGACGCTAGTATAGATCTGATCGGATCAGATATTGATCCGATCAGATACTATACCACTAAGGGAGGCGCATGCTGCGTGCGTGGGTGTTAGCGGTACTGGCGCTAATCTGACGCTGCCTGGGGCGACGCATATCACCGCCGGGCGATTAGGGGGCTAAACTTTTATTCGGTAATAAACGGCGGGTGCCCTGACACTATAAAAAATAAACAAACTAACCAGCGTCAACCGTAACGGTTATACGGTGATCAGTGGTGAAAGGGTTAACTAGGGGGCAATCAAGGGGTTAAAACATTTATTAGGTAGTATATGGGGGTCCCTGACGCTATAAAACGCTGACGGCGAACCTAAATATTTACCTCACTAACTAGCGTCACCAGCGACACTAATACAACGATCAGAAAAATGATCGCTTAGTGACACTGGTGACGGGGGGTGATCAAGGGGTTAAAACTTTATTAGGGGGGGTTAGGGGGGTACCCTAGACCTACAGGGGGGTAACAGTAACTGTGCTAACACAGTAACTGTCACAAACTGACACCTAGCAGTAATCAGAAAAAAAAAAAAACTGCTGGTGTCAGTTTGTGACAGGGGGGGGGGTGATCGGGGGGGGATCGGGGGGCGATCGGGGGGGGATCGGGGTGTAATGTGTGCCTGGCATGTTCTACTGTGTGTGTGTGTGTTGGTGCACTCACATACCTGTCTTCTCTCCTCGGGCCGGAACGGAAACTACCGACCCGAGGGGAGATGACATCATTTCCTTTGCTGCTGTTTAGCATACAGCAGCAAAGGAGTGTTCCCATTGGCCGGCGGCGATCGCGAGGGGGGGGCCACGAACGGATGGCCTCCCCCTCGTCTCCGATCGCCGGGGGACAAAACGGAACCGCCTCGGGCGGCGGGGGGGGTCCGATCGGACCCCCCACCCGCGGAAGGCAAATCACGTACCATGTACGTGATTTTGCCTGCCCGTGCCGCCTTGCCGACGTACATCGGCGTGAGGCGGTCGTCAAGTGGTTAAAATCACTGCTCCCGAAAAAATGGCCGTTTTTAAAAGTTTTTTTTGCATTGATACATGTCCCCTGGGGCAGGACCGGGGTCCCCAAACCCTTTTTAGGACAATACCATGCAAATTAGCCTTTAAAATGAACACTTTTGATTTTGAACGTTCGAGTCCCATAGACGTCAATGGGGTTCTAAAGTTTGTGCGAATTTTCGGTCCGTTCGCAGGTTCTGGTGCGAACCGAACTGGGGGGTGTTCGGCTCACCCCTACTTACCAGGTACACTGGACCTTTAGAAACGTCAGTAATGCCTGTGGATTATTATCCTGCCAGGGACTGTAATCTGTTCAGCAAACGGTGGTCCTGTAGACAATCCCTTTTATCCTCTCGCTTCCAGTTATCCATGGGTATCCCACTTTATATTGTTGGGGCAATTCAAAATGGCTCTAGCATCACTTTTTTTACTCGACTTCCCTTAACCCCTTCACACCTATGCATCAGGGTCTACAGATTTCCCATACATCCCAGAAACTAAAGATAGCTGGTTGCAGGTTGTCATTTTCTGAAACAAATCAGTATGGTAGATAAAGTCTGCCAGTTCACCAACCCTCAATTGCAAGCAAATTGGAGGATAGCACAGAGCGTGGGTCATGTAAACAGAATCCAGGTGGTGGAAGGGGAACTGCTCACCAAGTTCTCTTAGTTAAAATAAATTCATCAGCTATACATTCCACTCCTCCTCCACACTATACAGTTGGCCATAGATTATATACAGCTGGTTTCAGTAGTGACAAATTACTGAAGTGTACAGGTTATTTAGTGAATACTGAACTCCCAGAGATTACAGATTACAGTCCAAAGGCCCTGGCAGGGTAATCAGCCACAGGCATTAGTGACCTTTCTATAGGTCCACTGTATCTGGTAAGCAGGTATTTTTTCTTCAGTGGTTGTCACATATGGTGTCAACAGCACAGGAGATCTGGAATGTTTGGAGTGTGCCTATGAACTTGGATTGAAAATTTAGGAGTGTGACGCTTCTATTTTTCTCTCTTGGTCCTGCACGCTTCTCCCTCCTATCACACACGACTGTGTAGCATTGGATGTTCATGCTATTTTAAACCTTTCTCTTCTGAAGAAGGATTTTATACCATTGCACTAATCGATGCATATGCTGAGATGTTTATGTTTATGTTTACGTATTTTGTTTTAAATGTTATGCGTGACTCTGTTTTTAGGTTTATGTATTTTTGTGATATCACACATGAGAGTTGCTGCTTCTTTTTTTGACCTATTTCAATTCATTTATTTGATTGTTTAAAGCGTGTTTTTACCCCCTACATATAACTTTAGAAATATATTTGCCTAGAAAAATGGTGATATGTTCAATGCTTTTTTTACCCGCTGTATTTAATTTTAAGAACTCATAATACTCTGTAGTAAATAATAAGGTGGAAATTACTGTAAAATACATATATGTTTATTTTTTGTTTTTTCTATTTTCATAATTAATTACATTTTTAGTACATGTAATTTCTGTCACATAATATAGTTTTTGTTTTGTATATATTACTGCCTATTATTTGCTACTGTACTCTCATATTTATGTACAACATAAGCTGTTTTCTTTTTCTTATGTTACTATTTAAAAAAATGTATTGAAAGAGAATATTATGTGTGGCCCTTTGGTGATTTCAGGGGCTGCACTTAACTAAATTAAAAGATTAATTAAATGAAACACATCTGTGGTGTAAAGCTGATTGAAACCCACCCAGTTTCCACAGAATTGCCAAATGTATGACCACTATTATACATATACGAATAAATAGGTTTTTTTGAGTATATATTGATAAAATCAGCCATTTACAAATGTTTGTAAACTTTTTTTTTTCAGCAGATCTACTTTGTTGTGCAATCATCCAGCTACCACGCAGTGTAAAACAGTTTATATAATATGCTAATCCGTCATTTCACACAGTTTATTTCAGCAATTATCTCACTGTAGCCCTCTCTTTCAGTAGCCCACACTGCTGTGTGCAAGTGCTTCTAAAAAGGTGGTCTATCTTAATGTTAACGTCTCAGAGCTGAAATTAATGAAAATTTGCATCGCATCTCTTTCTCAAAATGGAAAAATAGATTTGCATTGCATATGAGACCCCCGCATGTTGTTTTAGGATGTTAAACTAGGCTACATTTTCTTTCTTGCATGTTGGCAAATAGCTAAGTATTTCTACTTTGCATTAAAGTCATTAAGTCATAAATAATTTATGAAAGATAGATATTGAATATTGAAATAGCCTCACCAGAGAAAACAAATGAGTATAGACTAGCAAAATAATGAGACGACACTGGACTATTTTCATCTTTAAATGGAATTAACTCCTTGCAAAATTATAGGAAAGAGGATGCTAAAATTTGGAGCATTGAAAATAATCCTACTACAAACTATTTGTGCATTTTTCATTGTGCTCTGAGGATTTGAAGTAATAACATTTACGCTTTATTTTATATCATAAAGCTTTAGTTTAGGCAAAGCTTTAAAAAAAACTAGGATCATTTTAAAATGAAATTCTTTCTTAACACTACCTAAAAAAAAAAAAAAAAATTCTTATCGACTTTCTATACAGTATACCCATCACTTTCTATACTAGATAAATCTTATCTTTATAATACTATCTTATATCCCAGTATCCTAGACTTTCTTCATGTAGAATTCTTATATAACTTAAAATTTGCCTACAGAGTTCCCCGTTGAAGGAATGGATGGGTGATGATGGGTCCCCAAGATAATCTTATTCCTACCACAAAGTGCTAAAAAGATGGTGTGCAGTTTTTTTGACTGTGGGCTGGCAGCTTCACAAACCAAACAGTTATCAGAGGCTCTTTGACTGAAACAAGAGAAAATGAAAGAACAGATTTGGAACACTAAATGAGTCCAAAAGTTTTTATTCTAATGAAAGGTTCAAATAAAGTCTGCATGTACTGTATATCCAACACATTTTGGGGGCTCAAGATTGCCTCCTTCACCACATGCAGGCACACTCAGCAGCTGATTGCACCAGTTAGCTTCTGAGCCTGAGCGTTTTGGTGGTTTTTAACCACTTCAGCCCAGAAGATTTGGCTGCTCAATGACCAGGCCATTTTTTGTGATACGGCACTGTGTCGCTTTAACTGACAATTGCATGTCGTGCGACGCTATACCCAAACAAAATTGACATTCTTTTTTTCCCACAAATAGAGATTTCTTTTGGTGGTATTTGATCGCCTCTGCGGTTTTTATTTTTTGCGCTAAAAACAAAAGAAGAGCGACAATTTTGAATAACAAACACAATGGGGGTTATTTACGAAAGGCAAATCCACTTTGCACTACAAGTGCAAACTACAAGTGCAAAGTGCACTTGAAATTGCACTGAAAGTGCACTTGGAAGTGCAGTCACTGTAGATCCGAGGGGGACAAGCAAGGAAAAAAAAACCCAGCATATTAGCTTGCACATAATTGGATGATAAAATCAGCAAAGCTTCCCCTCATTTCAGATCTACCCCTTGGATTTATAGCAACTGAACTTCCAAGTATACTTTCAGTGCAATTTCAAGTGCATTTTGCACTTGTAGTTTGCACTTGTAGTGCAAAGTGGATTTGCCTTTCCTAAATAACCCCTATATCTTTTACTTTTTGCTATAATAAATATCCCACATTTTTTATCAAAAAAAAAAATTTTTTTTCCTCAATTTAGACTGATATGTATTCTTCTACATATTTTTGGTAAAAAAATACACAATAAGCGTATATTGATTGGTTTGCACAAAAGTTATAGCATCTACAAAATAGAGGATAGATTTATGGGATTTTTATTATTTTTTTTTTACTAGTAATGGCGGCGATCTGCGATTTTTATCAGGACTGCGATATCGCGTCGGACAAATTGGACACTTATGACACATTTTTGGGACCATTGACAATTATACAGCGATCGGTGCTATAAAAATGCACTGATTACTGTACAAATGTCACTGGCAGGGAAGGGGTTAACACTAGGGGGCGATCAAGGGGTTAACTGTGTTCCCTAGGTGTGTTCTAACTGTAGGGGGGATGGGATTGTCTAGGAGGAGAGAGAGATCAGTGTTCATACATAGTATGAACACACAATCTGTGTCTACTCCCTTGAGAGAACCGGGATCTGTGTGTTTATACACACAGATCCCGGTTCTTGCTCTGTCACGAGCGATCGCGGGAGCCTGGTGGGCACTCGCATGGGCTCCAGGCACACGATGTGGGCACGTGCGCCCCTAGTGGCCAAAAGGCAAAGTGACGCAAGTTAACAACGTTTCGCCAAATCGTGCCATTCGGCCGTGGCGACAAGCGGTTAATAACAGAAATTCTAATAATATTTTCAATCCATAACTTGATATTCAATTTAGAAGTCAAACCCAAATAAATGGGACATATTTGAGCCTTGCATTGGATGTACATACATACTTCCACTGGAATGAGAACTTTTGGATTCTAATATTCCAGTTCGGGGCTCCTGTTTTTCCCTACAGGTTTCCCTGATTTTCTTCTTTAAATTGCAAGTTCTTCTTTGGGCACATGTAACATGTTTCCACTCCTGCAGCCGCTGTCCGTTCCACTGCCTCTAGTGACAGCAAGCAGGGGATCTTCTACCCCTGCTCACTGTTACAATTTATTTTAAAAAAATGCGGCCGGGCAAGCAGAACCCAGAGTTCTGTGAATGGGAAACTTCAAGTAGTGACAGCCTTTTTAGCTGTTGGCTTGTAGTTCTCAATGAACTACCAGGGCACTGTTGAGTGCTCTAGGTAGTTCATTGTCTTTTCCTGTCAGTGCGTATCTGCCTGCCCGTATGAGGTACGAGCAGACAAATACACTGACAAGTCTCCAGGAGTCCTGCATGGTACTTGTGATCTGCTGATTGTGAGTGCAAAGCTTTACAGACTCCAAGTAAAAAAAAATAAATGCACTTTTTTTTTACCTGCAAAAAGATGTGTATTTATTTTATTTATTTATTTTAAATGTGAATTTATCCTTTAAAGTATATGTAAACCCTCACCATGTAAGACAATCCATTTGGTTTAAAACAGAAATGAACGGCAAAACATTTGTGTATAGATATAAAAAAATATATAAATACATATTTTCCCTTTTTTATAAGTGATCACATTCCCTCTGTTCTCATCTGCATAAAAGCTGGGGAAGGAAAAACAGCAGCACACTGAAGTCTCCAGTAAAAGGCTGTGTGGGGGTGGGGGTGTCAGGACAAGTCTGATCATTGTAGGACAGCAGGCTGAATTCCCAGCATAGCTAGAGAACTGACCATGGAGTGACTTCCTGCTTAGTGTGGTCAGTTTTTAATAGAGTAGAGGGACTGGCAGAAATACCAGGGATTTCACACAAAGTAAGCAATACAGAGAGAACAGGATAATTTCTCACGCAAGTACATAGCACAGCAGGCACATATCAGGAATATGAACTGTTTGGTTTACATAGTCTTTAAGGATAATCTTTTACTAATAGGTATTTGTACAAATCTAAATCTGCACACCTGCGGTAATAGCACAGCTATGTGTGCTCTTATTCATCTGTATTCTTTCCCTGTCAGAGTAGAAATGTAAGCCCGATGATAGGCTAAAATGCACTCGTGGAGGGTTAACTATCTTCTGAGGGAGCTCAGGACTGATAAATGACACTCTGGATGAGCTGCTGAAGCAAAGTAACAAAGAAGTAACAAGTAACAAAGCCTTACATTTTCTTTCATGTAATTGTCACAGCACCTTAGTTGTTTGGTGTGTCTATTATCAGCTCTAAGCTTAGGAAGGAGACATGATGGCCTTACAAACTGACACTCAGCATGTAGTCACAAACAATCACTAAATGTATTTATATACAAGTACAAGCAACTAAATATATAATTATGTGAGATTCCTATACTCCCCTTCACAGCAGCACTCAGACTCAGAGAGGTATGGTATTTTATTTAGCAGTGTTCATCATAGGGCTTTGCAATTCAATGAAATGATATAAGCACAGATCAATTATATACAGAAATACTTTTACTGATATCAAGGGTACTGTGCTTACAAGTTACAAAAAAAAAAAAAACGCATGAAAACACGTATTTTAAAAAAAAGTTTGTGTTTTCCTTTTTTGTTATAATCAGGACTGAAAAACGTGTAAAACATTTTTTTCTTTCTCATCAGGTAATACTGTATATTGGATACATTTTTTTATTTTTTTATAATGCACCCAGCATGTAGAGCCCCAAGCGTTCTCTGTACTGTACATGTTTTTCAGGGCCGTGCTTCGTCCTGGTTGTGAGTCTTTGAAACGTGTAGTTTAATAGAGCTCAGTAGCTAACACTGATATTTACATACATAAAAAAATGGGAATAAGCAGTTGCTCATCCCCCTCCCCATATGGCTGTGTGTCAAGTTTCATTTAATTAAAACATAACTAAATAGACAAATACAATTGGCCGAAAACTATTAGAGGTTATCAGTAGAAGATTCTATATCTGATGTGTCATTCCAGGTAGTCAGTTCTGCATAGAGCTGCTACTTTTTTTCCAACAAGATGTAATCTTCTTTTTTTCCTCTCATCCTAAGGCATATCTGTTCTTTTCTCCTACCTATGCATTGTCACATAATTTCTTTTGCTGGCCTGGATTTAAATTTAGTGTACTGTAATTTGTTTTAGCTTATTTTAGCCTCAAGATGTAATCTTCAGTCCAATGTAGCCTTTGAAAACTATTGGCATTCAAAAGTTGCTGTGTTCCTTAGAGCAGTATTAAATTAGCATTAGATGTGATGGCTGCATTAGTTTTCTTTTTTGGGCTTTCTTCTATTTTCACCAGGAGAGACAGCCAGCAAGTCTGTTGTTTTTTAACAGAACAAGCTCTCCTGCAAATGTATCAGTTATGCCGTGTACACACGAGTGGATTTTCCGTCGGGAAAAACTTGGATGGTTTTTCCGATGGAATTCCGCTCAAGCTTGCCTTGCATACAAACGGTCACACAAAAGTTCTCTGAACTTTCGACCGTCAAGAACGCGGTGACGTACAACACTACGACGAGCCAAGAAAATGAAGTTCAATGCTTCCGAGCATGTGTCGAATTGTTTCCGAGCATGCGTAGGAATTTTGCGCGTCGGAATTTGTCCAGACGATCGCATTTTCGGATAGAAACTTTTTCCGACCGAAAAATTGAGAACCTGCTCTCAATCTTTTGCTGGCGGGAATTCCGCCAGCAAAAGTCCGATGGAGCATAGACACGGTCGCATTTTCCGACCAAAAGCTCTCATCAGTCTTTTGCTGGCCGAATTTCCAATGGTGTGTACGTGGCATAATGCATAAGGTGGGTTACTGGCATGATCACCAGGTGAATACAGAGGAAAAAACAAACAAAAAAGCAAACACAACTGCCACATTTAATGATTTTTAAGCTGCAATAAATGACATTTTTGGTTTTGGTTTTAATACCGCTTTAAGCTTTCCACTGGAAATAGATTAGAGACAGCGGGTTTATTTTAAACAACCATTGTAAATTATAGTGGTATTTGTACTACTAAAAAAGATATGTAAAACACCTGAGAAAAATGTAATAATGTATTAAAGTGTTTGTTCACCAATGCCAGAAGTCTACCAAGCAAAATAGGTGATTTGGAAGCTCTGGTGCATGGGGAGGGCTATGATGTAATCGGTATTGCTGAATCTTGGCTTCATTCCTCACATGACTGGGCTATTAATATTCTTGGCTATGCACTCTTTCGGGGGTAAAAAGAAGAAGTGGCGGGTTCTGTCTCTATGTGATAAGTGATCTCAAAGCGAGTGTGAAAGAGGACCTAATTGATGGAGAGTGTAATGTGGCTGAAGCCTTATGGGTGAAACTGCATATAGATGAGCGTAGTTCAAAGTTAATCATTGGAGTTTGTTATAGACCACCCACTGTTATTGAGGAGGTGCTCAGCTCCTTGCACAGATGGAAATGGCTGCAGCAGTTGGTTCAGTCATAATAATGTGGGATTTTAACTACCCAGAAATTCACTGGAGTAATTTCACTGCTGCAACAGTTAAAGGGCAAGAATGTATAAACCTATTACAGGACATTTTTGTGGTCCAGTTTATTAAGGCCCCAACTAGGAATAAAACCTATGTGGCTCATGGCCAAAGTTAAAAAAAACTATAAGCAATAATAAAAGAGCTTTTAAAAAATATAAAAAAAGGGAACACCATCATTGTTTAAATGTTACAAAGAATATAACAGAATATATAGAAAGGAAATCGAGGATGCAAAAATTGAAAATGAACGTCAGATTGCAAAAGATAGTAGGACAAACCCCAAAAAATTCTTCAAATATATTAATAGTAAAAATGTCAGGTCTGAGCATGTAGGCCTTTTACAAAATAATCTAGAGTAGGTGACTGGGGACAAAGAAAAGGCAAATTTATGAAACACATTTTTCAGTTCTGTGTATACAAAGGAGCATGGGGGAGCTCAAGTCCATGATGGGGATGGTATTGACACAGCCCCAAATGATCCACAATGGCTCAGAAGTGATATGGTCCAGAAATATTTAGACAGAATAAAGGTGGATAGAGCACCTGGACCAGATGGCATCCACCCATGGATCCTAAAAGAATTGAGCTCTGTCATTTCAAAGCCAATGTATTTAATTTTTAGGGACTCATTATTGATGGGAATAGTACCACTGGATTGGCGTAGGGCCAATGTGGTGCCTATATTTAAAAAGGGATCAAAGTATTTGCCAAGTAACTATAGACCTGCTAGTTTAAATTCTATAGTTGTGAATATACTGGAAAGTTTAATAAAAGATCACATAAATGAGTTCTTGCTGGAAAAAAATGTTTTAAGCAACAGACAGCATGGATTCATGAAACACAGAAGTTGTGAAACAAATCGAATTTCTTTTTATAAAGAGGTAAGTGAAACCTTGGACAGAGGGGTGGCTGTGGACATTGTATACTTGGATTTTGCAAAAGCGTTCGATACAGCTCCCCACACATGGTTTATGTGTAAGGTAATGTCTACAGACTTGGAAATATCAGTTTGTAAATGGATAGAAAATGGCTAAAAGACCGAATTCAGAGAGTAGTGGTTAATGATTCATACTCTGAATGGTCTAAGGTTATCAGTGGTGTACCCCAAGGTTCAGTGTTGGGACCCTTACTTTTTAATATCTTTATAAATGATATAGGGTCTGGAATTAAAAGTACCATTTCAGTCTTTGCAGATGATACCAAGCTATGCAGTGCAATAACGTCCTTAAAGGATGTCTCCAATTTACAAGCCAACCTCAATGCACTGTCTAACTGGGCGACTATGTGGCAGATGAGGTTTAATGTTGATAAATGTAAAGTTATGCACTTGGGGGCTAAGAATATGCATGCATCATACATACTAGGGGGAGTACAACTGGGGGAATCCATAGTGGAGAAGGATCTGGGGGTTTTGGTAGATCATAAGCTCAATAATAGCACGCAATGCCAAGCTGCAGTTTCAAAAGCGAGCAAAATCCTTTCTTGTATTAAGAGAGGTATGGACTCCAGAGAGAGATATCATTTTCCCCCTGTACAAATCATTAGTAAGACCTCATATGGAATATGCAGTTCAGTTTTGGCACCAGTTCACAAAAAGGATATCGGGGAACTGGAATAAGTGCAGAGAAGGGCAACCAAAGAGGCATGGAGGAACACAGCTATGAGGAAAGATTAGAGGAACTGAATTTATTCTCTCTTGAGAAGAGGAGATTAAGAGGGATATGATTAACATGTACAAATACATAAGGGGTCCATATAGTCAACTTGGTGTTGAGTTATTCACTTTACGGTCAACACAGAGGACATGGCGGCACTCTTTACGACTAGAGGAAAAGAGATTTCACTTCCAAATACAGAAAGGTTTCTACACAGTAAGAGCTGTGAAAATGTGGAATAGACTCCCTCCAGAGGTGGTTCTGGCCAGATCAGTAGATTGCTTTAAGAAAAGCCTGGGTTATTTCCTAAATGTACATAATATAACTGGGTACTGGCATTTATAGGTAAAATTGATCCAGGGAAAATCCGATTGCCTCTCGGGGAATCAAGAAGGAATTTTTTCCCCTGTTGTAGCAAATTGGATCATGCTTTGCTGGGGTTTGTCGCCTTCCTCTGAATTAACTGTGGGCATAGAATTGCATATATGGGATTGTATGATATCATTTTTTATTTATTTATTTGATTGAACTAGATGGAGTTGTGTCTTTTTTCAACCTGAAAAACTATGTAACTATGTAATAAAAGCAAATAGGCTGTTCAATTTCCAAAGCATATTTGCTTCAATGTAGTGAATTCACTTTGCAAAGAATGTCCAAACGCATGCAAGGAGAATAAAATACATAATTTTGCTTGCACATGACATAATTGAAGTCAGCAGAGCTTACATTCATTCACTAAGCTAAGGGAACATTTCCTTGGAAAGTAATCAACCTATTTGATATTAGTAAATCAACCAAAGTAGGTCTTTTATGTATATAACTTAAATATGGGAAACTGATTTTTCATGATTTTCTTATAATGTTCTAAAATGTTCTGTGCAAAGCCCTACAGACTGCATGCATTTTAACTAGTGTTGTTAGTTAACCTTGTAAATGGGGTGGATACTGGGTCAAGTTCCAATGTCTAATTCTATGCAGGGAAAGTGACTGACCTTACTACATTGTCTAGATCAGGGGTCTCAAACTGGTGGCCCTCCAGCTGTTGCGAAACTACAAGTCCCATGAGGCATTGCAAGGCTGACAGTTACAAGCATGACTCCCACAGGCAGAGGCATGATGGGACTTGTAGTTTTGCAACAGCTGGAGGGCCACCAGTTTGAGACCCCTGGTCTAGATAGTTAGACAGGCTTTGGTAGGAGCAACAGTTCATATATATCTACAGTGTATATACAAAACAAATTGTACCTGCTAATTCCAGGTCTTTCTGAAGCTCTCCACAAGTGGTCCTTGGCTGTTGGACAACTTTTCTGATAATTCTTTTTACTCCTCTGTCAGAAATCTTGCTAGGAGCACCTGGTCGTGGCTGGTTTATAGTGAAATTATGTTCTTTCCACTTTCAGGTTATGGCCCCAACAGTGCTCACTGGAACAATCAGAAGATTAGAAATCGTTCTGTAACCAAAGCCATCAGTATTTTTTGCAACAATAAGGTTGCAAATGTCTTGAAAGAGCTTTTTGCTTTTACCCATCATGAGATGTTTCTTGTGTGACACCTTTGGAATTTAATTTGCACTGACAAGGTCAGGATTGCTTTCTAATTACTGATAGATTTCAGCTGTTGCCTTGGGTTTCCATGCCTTTTTTGCACCTCCCTTTCTTCATGTGTTCAATACTTTTTACCTGTGTCATTCCATTTTATTACACCTAACTTAGTTTCTGAACGTATTTGTTTTGGTTTCTTCGTATGTATGGATTGCATGGGTTGTTACCAACATGTGGTGGAAATTTCAATAGTCAATAGCACCTTTAGAAATATATTTACCTAGAAAAATGGTGACGTGTTCAATACTTATTTTACCACCTGTATATATAATATATATTAACAGCATATATTGTAACTCATTATATTTAGCTGTTTGCCTGAAGCTCTGCTTTAAATGGAAACTTTAAACAAATTACATAAATGTTATAGTTATGTTTATGTAATATAGTTTTTTAGAACAGACTAGAACTTTAGTAAATGTTTATTTAGTTATGAACAACGAAAACAGCTCTTTTACATAATGCTTGAAATTAAATTTTTCCTCTTCAGTGCGAAGTTATGAGATATCTCTCTTTCTTTTTTTTTTATATACAGCTAAAAGCCTAATACCTAGGAATTGGATATCCTCCAGGCCTCCAACCCAAAAAGAATGGTTTCTGAGTGTTAATAGATTCATGCAAAAGGAAAAATGAACACATACATTAAAAGGACTTTGTTACGGGGGCGTGGCCTGACGTTACATGAAGTAGGAATCTTGCCGAGGAGCTCCGTCCATTGATCCTGGAATCTGAAGCATCCTGAGTCCCACAAACAAAGATTTGACTCCCCACTTACCTCATCTGATTACCAGGGATCTGCCTAACATGTCTCCACCAAAAGCGCAGAAATCCGCTGCTGCGAAGCTGGCGCAATACCGCTGACAGAACGGAGAGGAGTTGGAGGAAGATGGCGGCGCGGCACAGGCTGGTGAGGAGAGGTCAGCGGGAGTCACTGACAAATTGCTGGAAGCGATAACATTTTGGCGAACATCTCTTACGGCCCAAATAGAGGAGGTGAAGGTGGACATATCTTTAATCAGACAGGACCTGCATAAACTGCGCGATCAGGTGAAGTCGGCTGAAACCCGTATCAGTGACATAGAGGACATTATCCCGCCATTGCAGCCTGACAGAGACCGCACACAGCAGCAGATTCAACAGCTCTTTTCCAAGCAGGATGAGATGGAGAACAAGCTTAGACGGTGCAACCTGCGACTGATCGGCTTACCGGAAGGAGCAGAGGGTAAGGATCCCACCACATTCCTAGAACAGCTATTAATCAATACTTATGGAAGAGAGGCCTTCTCCCCTATGCTGGCAGTGGAAAGGGCCCACCGCATGCCGGCCAGGCCGCCGCCGCATGGCGCACCCCCCCGCACGTTTATAGCCAAGATGCTAAATTTCAAGGACAGGGATGCAGCGCTCAGACTGGCCAGAGAAAAGGGAAATATTCCATTCGGTAATGTAAAACTCGCTGTTTTCCCTGACTTTTCGGCGGAGGTTCAGCGCCGACGTCAGGGCTTCACAGAGGCAAAACGCAAGCTCAGAGAGAAACAACTCAAGTATGCAATGCTGTTTCCAGCCAAGCTTCGAGTGGAACATGATGGAAGGGCATCATTTTTTGAAGACCCTGGTGACCTGATTACCTGGCTTGAACGCCGCTCAACTTCACCCAAAGCAGACTGAACATAAAGTGAGTACAACACATGTTAACTACTACACTCTGGGGGGGGGTTTGGGGAGTTTTTTTTTTTTTTTTTCCATTTTTCAAATTTTTCTTTTGTTGGGGGAGATTTCTCTTCTCTTTTTCATTGTGGGATCCTTTTTCTTCTAATGCACGTATGACCTTCCACTGCACTTTAACCACTTAAGGACCGGACCATTATGCTGCCTAAGGACCAGAGGACTTTTTCCAATTTGGCACTGCGTCGCTTTAACTGCTAATTGCGCGGTCATGCAATGCTGTACCCAAACGAAATTTGCGTCCTTTTCTTCCCACAAATAGAGCTTTCTTTTGATGGTATTTGATCACCTCTGCCATTTTTAAAGACCGAAAATTTTGAAAAAAAATGGTATTTTCTACTTTTTGTGATAAAAAAAATCCAATAAACTCAATTTTAGTCATACATTTAGGCCAAAATGTATTCGGCCACATGTCTTTAGTAAAAAAATGTCAATAAGCGTATATTTATTGGTTTGCGCAAAAGTTATAGCGTCTACAAACTAGGGTACATTTTCTGGAATTTACACAGCTTTTAGTTTATGACTGCCTATGTCATTTCTTGAGGTGCTAAAATGGCAGGGCGGTACAAACCCCCCCCCCAAATTACCCCATTTTGGAAAGTAGACACCCCAAGGAAATTGCTGAGAGGCATGTTGAGCCCATTGAATATTATTTTTTTTTGTCCCAAGTGATTGAATAATGATAAAAAAAAAACTTTTTTGGGAGCCTAGCCGCGTACGGGGCCCCGAAAACCAATCACCGCCTTCAGGATTTTTAAGGGCGTAAATTTTTGATTTTACTCCTCACTACCTATTACAGTTTTGAAGGCCATAAAATGCCCAGGTGGCACAAACCCCCCCCCCCTAAATGACCCCATTTTGGAAAGTAGACACCCCAAGCTATTTGCTTTGAGGCATGTTGAGTCCATGGAATATTTTATATTTTGACACAAGTTGCAGGAAAGTGACAATTTTTTTTTTTTGCACAAAGTTGTCACTAAATGATATATTGCTCACACAGGCCATGGGCATATGTGGAATTGCACCCCAAAATACATTAAGCTGCTTCTCCTGAGTATGGGGATACCACATTTGTGGGACTTTTTGGGAGCCTAGCCGCGTGCGGGGCCCCGAAAACCAATCACCGCCTTCAGGATTTCTAAGGGTGTAAATTGTTGATTTCACTCTTCACTGCCTATCACAGTTTCGGAGGCCATGGAATGCCCAGATGGCACAAAACCCCCCAAATGACCCCATTTTGGAAAGTAGACACCCCAAGCTATTTGCTGAGAGGCATGGTGAGTATTTTGCAGCTCTTATTTGTTTTTGAAAATGAAGAAAGACAAGAAAAAAAGTTTTTTTTTTTTTCAATTTTCAAAACTTTGTGACAAAAAATGGGGTCTGCAAAATACTCACTATACCTCTCAGCAAATAGCTTGGGGTGTCTACTTTCCAAAATGGGGTCATTTAGGGGGGTTTGTGCCACCTGGGCATTCCATGGCCTCCGAAACTGTGATAGGCAGTGAAGAGTGAAATCAAAAATTTACGCACTTAGAAAGCCTGAAGGCGGTGCTTGGTTTTTGGGGTCCCGTACGCAGCTAGGTTCCCAAAAAGTCTCACACATGTGGTATCCCCGTACTCAGGAGAAGCAACAGAATGCATTTTGGGGTGTAATTTCACATATTCCCATGGCATGTTTGAGCAATATATCATTTAGTGACAACTTTGTGCAAAAAAAAAAAATTGTCTCTTTCCTGCAACTTGTGTCACAATATAAAATATTCCATGGACTCGACTTGCCTCTCAGCAAATAGCTTGGGGTATCTACTTTCCAAAATGGGGTCATTTGGGGGGGGGGTTTGAACTGTCCTCGCATTTTATGCACAACATTTAGAAGCTTATGTCACACATCACCCACTCTTCTAACCACTTGAAGACAAAAACCCTTCTGACATTTTTTGTTTACATGAAAAAATTATTTTTTTTTTGCAAGAAAATTACTTTGAACCCCCAAAAATTATATATATTTTTAAAGCAAATGCCCTACAGATTAAAATGGTGGGTGTTTCATTTTTTTTTACACAGTATTTGCGCAGCATTTTTTCAAACGCATTTTTTGGGGAAAAAACACACTTTTTTAAATTTTAATGCACTAAAACACACTATATTGCCCAAATGTTTGATGAAATAAAAAAGATGATCTTAGGCCGAGTACATGGATACCAAACATGACATGCTTTAAAATTACGCACAAACGTGCAGTGGCAACAAAATAAATACATTTTTAAAAGCCTTTAAAAGCCTTTACAGGTTACCACTTTAGATTTACAGAGGAGGTCTACTGCTAAACTTACTGCCCTCGATCTGACCTTCACGATGATACCTCACATGCATGGTGCAATTGCTGTTTACATTTGATCCGGTGAAATCTAAGTCATAAAATGCTCGTAGCTTCCGGTTTCTTAGGCCATAGAGATGTTTGGAGCCACTCTGGTCTCTGATCAGCTCTATGGTCAGCTGGCTGAATCACCGGCTGCATTCTCAGGTTCCCTGTTGAGACAGGAGAGCCAGAGAAAAACATGGAAGACAGTGGGGGGGGGCATTCCCTCCCACTGCTTGTAAAAGCAGTCTAGAGGCTAATTAGCCACTAGGATTGCTTTTACATGAATGCCGACCACTGGCTGAAAAGAATGATACCAAGATGATACCTAAACCTGCAGGCATCATTCTGGTATAACCACTCAAAGTCGTGAATGGCGTACCTGAAGACAAAAAAATGGTTAACAATAAAGCAGTAAACAGTAAAGTATAAAAAAATTGCATACCAGAAAAGCAAACATGATAAAACATAATAACAATAAAACATTGCAGAATAGAATACAGCAAAAAAGAGCAGAACAATAGAGAGAGAATAGAGAGAGAGAGAACAATAAAACGACAACTATTTTTTTTATTTTATATTTTCTTTTGTGTTTTTTATTTTTTTACACTGTTTTTGTAACTGTAACTTTTATAACGGTAACCGGTTCCAGGTTCGGGTCTCTCAAAATGCGATGGCATCTTGGGAGACCCTGTGAAAGTGTGCCTAGTCTGTGCAATGCTGTACCCTACGCTAATACTCAACTAGTGAATGGTAGCGTTCAAAACATTCATCAATGCAAAGACCAGGATTGTCAGGACAGGAGGGACAATAATAGCGGGTGTCACGCCTATATCCGCGCTTGCTGCAGACACAACATCTTTTTTGGGGGTGTTCGTTGGGTAGGGGTACTCGGGAGGACATAAAGAAAATGCCTCTCATGCAGCCGACTGCATTTGGTTGGGGATGTGAATGGGGGAAGTACGGGCGCTGCAGAAGTGGTGGGTTCCCAATTAGGATTGGCGAATGCAGCAGGAAGGGCATTATGGGCACGACGGCCTGTGTTTGTCTTCTTGGTGGCAGCGGGACACTACTTGTGCTTGCCACCTCACCAGCTTGAACTGCACTTATGGGACTCGCCACGTCACCAAGTGTTACTGCAGTGCTGGTTTGACTATGACCGGGGTGTACTAGGCCGCTGGTGCTTGCCAGTTCACCAAAACGCTACCAAAAAAACTGTTAGCGATCGCAGGGATCAGGCCTGACTGCAGTTATGCGTTTAGTGTTTTGTAAGTGTCAGTGATCGATCGATACTGCACTTGGGTGGGCTGGGCTGGGCCAAGCGGAGGGGCAAAACGCAGGTGCTAGCAGGTATCTGGGCTGATCCCGCTAACACTGCGTTTTTGGGAACCCTAAACTGCTGGGGACACTAGTATAGATCTGATCGGATCAGATATTGATCCGTTCAGATACTATACCACTAAGGGAGGTGTACGGTGCGTGCGTGGGTGTTAGCGCTACTGGTGCTAACCTGACGCTGCTTGGGGCTGGTGCTTACCAGTTCACCAAAATGCTACCAAAAAAACTGTTAGCGATCGCAGGGATCAGGTCTGACTCTGCGAACGCTGCAGTTATGCGTTTAGTGTTTTGTAAGTGACAGTGATCGATCGATACTGCACTTGGGTGGGCTGGGCTGGGCCAAGCGGAGGGGCAAAACGCAGGTGCTAGCAGGTATCTGGGCTGATCCCACTAACACTGCGTTTTTGGGAACCCTAAACTGCTGGGGACGCTAGTATAGATCTGATCGGATCAGATATTGATCCGTTCAGATACTATACCTCTAAGGGAGGTGTACGGTGCATGCGTGGGTGTTAGCGCTACTGGCGCTAATCTGACGCTGCTTGGGGCTGGTGCTTACCAGTTCACCAAAATGCTACCAAAAAACTGTTAGCGATTGCAGGGATCAGGCCTGACTCTGCGAACGCTGCAGTTATGCGTTTAGTGTTTTGTAAGTGACAGTGATCGATCGATACTGCACTTGGGTGGGCTGGGCTGGGACGGGCGGAGGGGCAAAACGCAGGTGCTAGCAGGTATCTGGGCTGATCCCGATAACACTGCGTTTTTGGGAACCCTAAACTGCTGGGGACGCTAGTATAGATCTGATCGGATCAGATATTGATGCGTTCAGATACTATACCACTAAGGGAGGCGTATGCTGCGTGCGTGGGTGTTAGCGGTACTGGCGCTAATCTGACGCTGCCTGGGGCGACACATATCACCGCCGGGCGATCAGGGGGCTAAACCTTTATTAGGTAATAAACGGCGGGTGCCCTGACACTAAAAAAAATAAACGAACTAACCAGCGTCACCCGTAACACTTATACGGTGATCAGTGGTGAAAGGGTTAACTAGGGGGGCAATCAAGGGGTTAAAACATTTATTAGATAGTATATGGGGGTCCCTGTCGCTATAAAACGCTGACAGCGAACCTAAATATTTACGTCCCTAACTAGCGTAACCAGTGACACTAATACAGCGATCAGAAAAATGATCGCTTAGTGACACTGGCGACAGGGGGTGATCAAGGGGTTAAAACTTTATTAGGGGGGGTTAGGGGGGTATCCTAGACCTAAAGGGGGCTAACCCTAACTGCCCTAACACAGTAACTGTCACAAACTGACACCATGCAGTAATCAGAAAAAAAAACTGCTTGGTGTCAGTGTGACAGGGGGGGGGGGGTGATTAGGGGGTGATCGGGGGGCGATCGGGGGGGATCCGGGGTGTTTTGTGTGCCTGGCATGTTCTACTGAGTGTGTGTGTGTTTGTGCACTCACTCAGATGTCTTCTCTCCTCGGCACCGGAACGGAAACTGCCGAGCCGAGGAGAGATGACATCACATCCCCTGCCTCTGTGTACTACACAGAGGCAGGGGAAGAATCTCATTGGCTGGGAGCGATCGCGAGGGGGGGGGCCACGACCGGATGGCCTCCCCCTCATCTCTGATCACTGCCAGACCAACGGCGACCGCCTCAGGCACCGGGGGGTCCGATCGGACTCCCCGCCTGCGGTAAGGCAATCACGTACCAGGTACGTGATTTTGCCTGCCCGTGCCATTCTGCTGACGTATATCTGCGTGAGGCTTTCGTTAAGTGGTTAAGGAGTACCTTTAAAGGGTCTCAGCTTATCACCCCCATGTTTACTGCTTCCTGAGTAACGCCATTAACGCATCCTGCATGCACACAAACTGCTTAGGCCTTAATACACGGCCGCTACTTTGATCTAAAAGATTGTGCCGGCATATCCTTCAAACCAGGATGGATCATGTGCGGTTTAGGAATTGGGAACTGATATGTTATGATATGTCCATTTGGAGACCCACAAGTTTATATGCAGACACCAGGGCCGTCTTTAAGGCAGGGCAAAATGGGCAGCTGCCCTGGGCCCTGTCATTGTTGTGGGGCCCAAAGCAGCTGCCTCATACTTGCCAACTATCCAAGTTTAAATTCCTTTGTCCCTTGAAGTTTCAGTTCTGTGCTGTATCCCGATATCTCAGTGTGTAGTGCTGGTATTAATACTGCCCAGCTCTGCCCTATTGTTGTGTACAGATGACTCACCTGCAGACCCTATGTTTACATGTAAATAACCGGCATTCATATGTAAATAGCGTCGGCATTGCTAAGTAAATAGCTGTGTCCGGCGGCATTGATATTTAAATAAGGCGGCATTCATATGTATATCATGCTCCCCTGCAGTGAGGAGATGATGTGCTGTAACTAGCAACTAATCAGTGAGCAATATTACTGAACAGTAATCTCTAGCAACCAATTAACAAGCAGAAATCATTTGCTGTAACCTCTAGCAACTAATCAGTGAGCCATAATGTGTACTGTAACCTCTAGCAACCTGTCAGTAAGCAGTAATGATATGCTGTTACCGCTGGCAACCAATCACAACTGCTGCTTAATCTGATACAGTAACTGATTTTAAGTCTAGCTGCTATTTATTGTATGTCTCAGAGCAGGTGGAGAGTGAAATTGCATGGTGGGGGGGCCCAAGAAAATGTTTGCCCGGGGTCCTATCAATATTAAAGACGGCCCTGGCAGACACTATATATTTTTACAGAGAATTTAACTTTTATCATGGAGCCATTTAATGACCGGAACCTCGAGTAACTAACGGTCCTACCAGATACATGTAAGGTGCAGCATGACTTTGCCCCACGCACCTTTAGGGAAATCAGTCATCAAACACGGACTGTGGAGGCCCAAACATGTGTCTATACACATGTTCATCCCAGACACTATACGCTGTTATTCTCTGTCTACTTGATCATATGGGAAACGTTTACCTGGGATGCTACACCCTGTCGACTACATGGGGCCTTTTTCCTACTCGGAATGCAACTGACTATTTTTTCCCGGATTGCAACTTCAGTTTTGTTTTGGGAGTATGCCCGCACCAGTTGGGAACAGTGCAGGGCTGGGAGGGAGAGGGGGGGTTAATGTTGAATTTACATTTTAAATTGCAAGATTCAATTTGTATGCAAGGTTTCCATCAATACAACCTTTTGAACAAGGTTAACTGTTTGATTTTGCTCTTATATCTGATAGAATGGTTCATATTCACGAATATCTGTTATGTAGAGATTGTAACAAGTTACACAAAGGCCACTCTATCACTAAAATTATTGTTTGAAAACCCAATATGGCGTCCCTAAAATTTCTGTCTTGGAACGTGAGAGGTTTACGTGAACCACTTAAACGTTCGGCAACTTTCACGTTCCTGAAGAAGCAGAGAGCAGATATAGTGGCGCTTGTGGAAACTCACGTAGAAGGTAGGCTACAAATGGCCCTCCGCCGCCCATGGGTAGGATGGGCATTTCATTCGACATATACGTCCCATTCTAGAGGAGTATCTATTTTAATTGCAAAATCGGTACAATTTGAACTAGGAGAGGTATGCACAGACACACAGGGCAGATATGTCTTCCTATCTTCTAGACTATAAGGAGAACCTTTTCTAATCCTGGCCTTCTATGTTCCCCCTCCATTCTCCATTAGCATAATTCTTGAAGGTATCTCTTTTATGGCAAAATATCCCACAGTACAAGCAATATGGATGGGAGACTTCAATTCTACAATGAATGACACCCTAGAAAGAATTCGTCCACTAACGCAGGCTGCGGGTAAGACGGGTGATTCTAAGCTGAGTAGGCTGACTTCATCCATCCATATACTTGATACACGGAGAACTAGATTTTCTCATACTCATGCTTATTCATGTTTTTCATCCACACATAATTCAATGTCCCGAATAGATTTTATTCTCATATCACAACAACTTTTACCTAGATTACTGACAGTGTCCTTCGGTCCTAGATTGTTGTCTGACCACAGTTCCTATTCCATTACTCTTAGCATGCCCCTCAATAAACTAACACGAGCCTGGCGCTTGAATCCATTTTGGCTGTCCTTGCTACCAGAGGATGATACACTTGCAGCGGAATGGAGTAGGTTTTTTAACGATAACGACCATTCTACCTCTGTGCCAATAATATGGGACACATTCAAACTTCATGCTCGTGCGACTCTGATTTCACATATTAACCAAATTAAAACAAAGTCCACGGAATCTTTAGAAAAAGCGATGGTAGAACTTTCCTCTTCAGAACAAGCATATATAGCTGATCCTTCTATATCTAATGCTGAGTCACTTAAACTACAGACAAGGGTGGTGTCCCATATGCAATATGAAAAAGCCAGACAGAAATTATTCTTTACTAGACAGAAGTGGTTTGAACATGGAGAAAAAGCTGGCAAATTGCTTGCATACCTAATACACAGTGAGGATAAACCCCCGATTGTTATAACTCTTCATGATGGGGATGGGAGGTCAATTACAGACCCTGTTGCTGTATCCTCCAAGTTTGGAGATTTTTTTGCGGAACTATACTCATCCAGAGTCTCTGGTATATACGTCAATAAGGGAACAATTTTTAGATAACATTATACTTCCACAACTCTCAGAGAGTCAAGTGGAGCTTCTCGAGGCACCCCTCACGACGGAAGAAATAGAAATAGCTATTGCGGAATTTGCCAGGTCCAAATCCCCGGGGTCGGATGGCTTACCCATAGAATTCTATGCACACTTTTCTGAGGTACTTACACCCAAACTGCTTGCTATTTATAATGCTATGTTTGAAACCATGACATTACCAGCGTCTATGAGAGAGGCCACGATAGTCCTCATTCCCAAACTGGGTAAAGACTAGGGATACCCTGAGTCGTATCGTCCCATCTCTTTACTCCAAACAGACATCAAAATATTAGCTAAAATATTATCCAAACGTCTAAATCAAGTAATTCTCTCCCTGATACATATAGACCAAGCAGGGTTTATGCCAGGCCGTAATACCTCTTTCAATTTAAGAAAACGATTTATTAATCTCCAGGCCTCACACGATAACCTAGGCACAAGGGTAATAGTGACACTTAATAAGGCCAAGGCCTTTGACTCGGTTGAGTGGAGTTATCTGTGGAGATGCATGGAGGGATACGGATTTGGGCCCAGATTTATTCGATGGGTGCAGCTGTTGTATCTGCACCCCACGGCTCGAGTGGTGGCCAATGGTGGCTCCTCTAGAGAATTTGATCTGAACAGAGGCACGGGGCAGGGCTGTCCGCTCTCTCCTCTGCTGTATGCGCTAGCATCGGAACCTTTGGCCGTGTCCATCCGTGCTGACCACGAGATAAGGGGGCTGACATGCGGATCACTCACTGAGAAAATAAGCCTTTATGCAGATGACACCCTCCTATACCTGGCCGACTCGGGTCCCTCCCTGCACAAAGCTCTTCAAGTGATTGAACAATTTGGGACGTTCTCAGGCTTACGGATTAATTGGGGAAAATCTCAAATATTGCCAATTGATAGTTTCCCACCCACTGAGTCACAAAGCAATTTACCACTCCAACGGATTGATGTAATAAAATATTTAGGCATTAATATATCCAAATATCCATTAGATTATATTTCTTTAAATATTGATCCATTATTTTCATTGATCAAATCTAAAATCCAAGTATGGTCCCGCCTCCCGTTGGGGGTTTGGGGCCGTATCAATCTACTAAAGATGATACTATTGCCTAAGGTGCTATATGCACTATGGCATACTCCAGTCTACCTTCCCCTTAAGTATTTTAAAGCATTAGAAGCCATACTCAGACCGTTTATATGGGGGAAATCCAGACACAAACTCTTGTGGCAGGCACTTAAAAACCCAACGGATATAGGTGGAACAGCATTGCCAGACTTTAACCTCTATTATATCGCGTCACAGCTATCCCAATTGTTTCACATTGACAAAACTGACAAAGAACGCTTTTTTACCCTTCTATGCCCTTGTTGGGCTCGGGACACTGGAGAACCGATAAATATGATTGCAGTGGGCGTGGGAGACACACAGTCAAGCGACTACAGACAATCTCTACTTTACCACTATAGGCGTATATGGGAACTTGCATCCTCTAAACTAGGAATACCAACACATAATGATTACACCCCACTTTGGCATAATAACAAATTGCAGGAACTTAATCACATCCAGAATTCTGCTCTATGGGCAACCAGGGGCATATATTACTTAACCACTTGAGCCCCGGCCATTATGCTGCCTAAGGACCAGAGGTCTTTTTCCAATTTGGCACTGCGTCGCTTTAACTGCTAATTGCGCGGTCATGCAATGATGTACCCAAACGAAATTTGCGTCCTTTTCTTCCCACAAATAGAGCTTTCTTTTGATGGTATTTGATCACCTCTGCGGTTTTTATTTTTTGCGCTATAAACGGAAAAAGACCGAAAATTTTGAAAAAAAGGATATTTTCTACTTTTTGTTATAAAAAAATCCAATAAACTCAATTTTAGTCATACATTTAGGCCAAAATGTATTCGGCCACATGTCTTTGGTAAAAAAAATGTCAATAAGCGTATATTTATTGGTTTGCGCAAAAGTTATAGCGTCTACAAACTAGGGTACATTTTCTGTAATTTACACAGCTTTTAGTTTATGACTGCCTATGTCATTTCTTGAGGTGCTAAAATGGCAGGGCAGTACAACCCCCCCCCCCCAAATGACCCCATTTTGGAAAGTAGACACCCCAAGGAAATTGCTGAGAGGCATGTTGAACCCATTGAATATTTATTTTTTTTGTCCCAAGTGATTGAATAATGACAAAAAAAAAAAAAATATTTACAAAAAGTTGTCACTAAATGATATATTGCTCACACAGGCCATGGGCCTATGTGGAATTGCACCCCAAAATACATTCTGCTGCTTCTCCTGAGTATGGAGATACCACATGTGTGGGACTTTTTGGGAGCCTAGCCGCGTACGGGGCCCCGAAAACCAATCACCGCCTTCAGGATTTCTAAGGGTGTAAATTGTTGATTTCACTCTTCACTGCCTATCACAGTTTCGGAGGCCATGGAATGCCCAGGTGGCACAAAACCCCCCCAAATGACCCCATTTTGGAAAGTAGACACCCCAAGCTATTTGCTGAGAGGCATATTGAGTCCATGGAATATTTTATATTTTGACACAAGTTGCGGGAAAGTGACACTTTTTATTTTTTTTTTTGCACAAAGTTGTCACTAAATGATATATTGCTCACACAGGCCATGGGCATATGTGGAATTGCACCCCAAAATACATTTAGCTACTTCTCCTGAGTACGGGGATACAACATGTGTGGGACTTTTTGGGAGCCTAGCCGTGCACGGGACCCCGAAAACCAATCACCGCCTTCAGGATTTCTAAGGGTGAAAATTTTTGATTTCTTTCTTCACTGCCTATCACAGTTTCGGAGGCCATGGAATGCCCAGGTGGCACAAAACCACCCCAAATGACCCCATTTTGGAAAGTAGACACCCCAAGCTATTTGCTGAGAGGCATGGTGAGTATTTTGCAGCTCTCATTTGTTTTTGAAAATGAAGAAAGACAAGAAAAAACTTTTTTTTTTTTCTTTTTTCAATTTTCAAAACTTTGTGACAAAAAGTGAGGTCTGCAAAATACTCACTATACCTCTCAGCAAATAGCTTTGGGTGTCTACTTTCCAAAATGGGGTCATTTGGGGGGGTTTGTGCCACCTGGGCATTCCATGGCCTCCGAAACTGTGATAGGCAGTCAAGAGTGAAATCAAAAATTCACGCCCTTAGAAAGCCTGAAGGCGGTGCTTGGTTTTCGGGGTTCCGTACGCGGCTAGGCTCCCAAAAAGTCTCACACATGTGGTATCCCCGTACTCAGGAGAAGCAGCAGAATATATTTTGGGGTGTAATTTCACATATTCCCATGGCATGTTTGAGCAATATATCATTTAGTGACAATTTTGTGCAAAAAAAAAAAAATTTGTCTCTTTCCCGCAACTTGTGTCGCAATATAAAATATTCCATGGACTCGACATGCCTCTCAGCAAATAGCTTGGGGTGTCTACTTTCCAAAATGGGGTCATTTGGGGGGGTTTTGAACTGTCCTGGCATTTTATGCACAACATTTAGAAGCTTATGTCACACATCACCCACTCTTCTAACCACTTGAAGACAATGCCCTTTCTGACTCTTATGCCCCGTACACACGGTCGGACTTTGTTCGGACATTCCGACAACAAAATCCTCAGATTTTTTCCGACGGATGTTGGCTCAAACTTGTTTTGCCTACACATGGTCGCACAAAGTTGTCGGAATTTCCGATCGCCAAGAACGCGGTGACGTCAAGCACGTACGACGAGACTAGAAAAGGCCATTTCAGAACCAAGCGAGGCTCCCTTTGGGCTCCTTTTGCTAATCTCGTGTTAGTAAAAGTTTGGTGAGAGACGATTCGCGCTTTTTCAGACTCGTGGCTTTCAGATCGTTTTCTGCAGTTCAGTTTGTGCTTGTGGGTTTGTATCTGCTCTTCAGTGCGTGCAGTCAGTTCGTATTGGAGTTTTCTGTGCGATCTTGTCCGCTCGTTGCTGTTTTTCAGGTCGCTCTTCACAGGCCTTGCTGTTCTTCAGTGCGTTCTGTTACTTCGTTCTGAGCAGCCGACCGTTTTCTAGCCATGTTGCGTATGTGTACTCCTCGTAGAGTTCGTGCTGTGCGGGGGCTTGGTGTTGGGGTCCTGACCTTGACACAAGTCCAGTCCATGAACAGGGTGTGGAGGAGTTCATGGACCAAGAATTGGTTGCTTCAGCGTGACCAGTTCTCTCATATGCCTTTGCTCCGTGAGATCCGTGAGAATAATCCTGATGATTTCAGGAACTTTCTCAGGATGACGGACCCCGTATTTCACCTTTTGTTGGCTTCGCTGACCCCCTATATCAGCAGGCAGGATACCTGCATGAGGCAAGCCATCACTCCGGAGCAGAGGTTGGTCGCTACCTTGCGGTATTTGGCCACAGGGAGAAGCCTGCAGGACCTCAAGTTCTCGACAGGCATCTCCCCCCAGGCTCTGGGGATCATTATCCCAGAGACCTGTTCTGCCATCATCCAGGTCCTACAGAAGGAGTATATGAAGGTAAGATTTTTATCCTTTTATATCACATTTTATTGTATTGAATGTTTGATAATATATTGTATTTCTTTCCTCATTCCCTAATTACCATGATTGTATTATGCTGTGAATGTCCCCTTTGTCCTCATGCATGCTGGATTTTTATGTAATTATTATTTTAGGTCCTTCATACATATTTGCCCTTCAATAACCTCTCCAGCATGGTGTCTCCTGCCCTATATTCACCTCATGTAGTTACTTAACAATGTATTTTATCAGCTCCATAGTAGTGCTTTACCCCAAACACCCCCTAAAATGTTTTGAAATGTTATTTTTGATTTAAATTCAGGCAGAGGGCCAGAGGCTTTTTTTTGTGGTGTCCCCAAATTTTTTGTAACCCTCCCTCCCCCAACTGCTAAGTCAGCTGATCCCAATTCTCTATCCTCAATCATCTATCTGCTGACTTTGCCAAACCCATACACACTATACCCCTCTCTTTAGTGCTCAGATTTATGGATGAATTCCCCAAAGCATGTAGTGCAAGGGCCTGCCTGTATACTTTCCAATGGTACTGTTTAAAGTTTTTGTATCCTATTATTATCTTGATAGGTAATAGCAGAATGTTCAAATGTGCTCAAATGTGTACAGTGTGTATTTATATCTTTGTATTATGACACTTCTTACCTGTCCAGTGGTCTGCCAATAGTGTAACTAAGGAGGGGCTGTTCCAAGTAATACCCATTATTTAGGCATTCATCTCTCAATGAAGTGAAGAGGGTTACCTGTCCAAGAGTCCCCCCCCCTATAATGTTAGAAATGGCCCATGAGAGGGGGGGGGGGGGGAAATATGATAGGTGTACCTTATACTTTGTTGTTGTTAAATTCCCCTTAATAAATGCTATCTGGAGGTTGACCCATAATGTTTGTGTCTAATCTGCTTGCCAGGTTTCTGTGAAAAAATAGTAATGTTTATTGTTTTTTCCTCAACAGTTTCCTTCCACGCCACAGGAATGGCAGACTGTGGCCTCCCACTTTGCCCAGCGGTGGGACTTTCCTAACTGCGGAGGGGCAATTGATGGGAAACATGTCCACATCGTCCCACCACCCAACTCGGGGTCGTACTATTATAATTACAAGGGGTTTAATAGTATAGTGATGTTGGCGGTGGTGTCGGCTAATTACGACTTCTTGTATGTGGACGTGGGGAAGAATGGCCGGATGTCCGATGGTGGAGTGATCGCCCAGATGGAGTTCTACAGGCGTCTCCAGAATGGCAGCTTGGACTTGCCACCTCCAGAGGACAATGTTGAAGGTCTCCCATTTGTGTTCCTTGCTGATGAAGCATTTGCGCTGGGGGACCACCTGATGCGGCCATTCCCGATGAGGACCCTCACCCCGGAACAGAGGGTTTTTAATTACCAGCTGGCCAGAGCCCGAAGAGTCGTGGAGAACACATTTGGAATCCTGGCCAGCCGGTTCCGATTATTTATGACACCCATCCATATGGCAGAGTATAAACTGAACCATATAATACTTGCCTGCTGTGTTCTCCATAATTTTCTACAAAAACATTCAGCCAACTATGCTGGCTCAGTTGGGCCTGAGGCCGGAATCCCAAATACATCAACAATGACGGCACTTGAAAGCGGCCGTCCTGGCTTGCCCTCCCTGAATGCCCGTGATGTCCGGTTACGATACCTGGAGTTCTTTGCGGGTAGGGGGGCTATCAATATGCCAGACAATATGTGACACCTTTTTCAAATAAAAAACAACCAAAAGAAATTCTTGGTGGACATTTACTGCTTGTGTTTGTTTTAGCTGACCCTGACAGAAATGTGTTGAGTGCAGAAAATGTCGTGATTGGGTAACCTTATAAAAAACAGTGTTGGCTAGTACTTCCTAAATGCAAAAACACATTTCACTACAAGTGCACTTGCAACTGCACTGAACCTGCACTTGTAGTGCAAAGAGGATTTGCCCTTAGGAAATAACCCCCATTTGTGCATAAAACAACAATTACATCACCCCAAAAGTGTTGTAGTGTTGAGACAATAATCCACACATTCTTGAGTAAGGCACTTTTTTATACCTGCACAATCACATGCGCATTTACCAAAGGTTTTTAAAACAAACCAACATGTTTGTTGTATAACAATGTTTGCAGTAGCATTATGAAAAATCAAAATATCCATTTCAGATAAAACAGGCCTGTGTAAAACCAATAAGAAAGCCAAAAAACTTGAACTTACAAAGTTCACATTAGGTAAAACCTGAAGGCTATATCAGACATCAGTATTTAGGAACTGGGTTTGATATAGCGTTCAGATGGGGGGAAATCACCCCTGGAAAAGCCAAATTTGGAAGATGCACACCAATTTACAAATGTCCACATGTGCTATCTGCCATCATGGGGGATCAAGGGACGTGTTTGGGGGGAAGCAAGCCCTTCCTCAACGCTACTTTATAATTGAGGAAGGGGTTGCCCCCCCAAAACGCGTCCATTGATCTCCCGTGATGGCAGATAGCACATGTTGGCACACTGTGTGCATCCTCCAAATTTGGCTTTTCTAAACATTGAAACATGGTACGATAAAACAGGTGATTTTGTGGGGTTTAAATTCGCCCCAAAACATCAATGATGTTATTATTTTTTTTAATAACATCACTGATTTGTTGATGTATGTTTTGCAATTCGAGATTACACCCCATGATCTCCCCGATCAGTATCTGGGCACTTTCAGATGTAAAGCGTTCTGGATCCCTCACATCACGATCACCTAAAAAGAGATAAAGAACAAAAAAAAAGGTCTCAAAAATCTGCCACCATCCATCTCTTTTACCTGAGTCTGTGGTCGCAGACACTCACCTGTTGTGGTGCCAATCTCCACCACGTCTTCTTCTTCCTCCTGCTCAGCTTCTTGGGTTGGTATTTCCCCTTCTTCCAGAGGTGGGGGGTCTCTGGTCTCCTCAGATGAGGGGTGTCCTCCGAGTCTTTTCTCCCCTATGTAAAACAAAAATGGTATACTTAGCACACAGATATTTGATGGCAGAACTAGAACTAGGAAACATTGCTTGGAAGTGGGGTACAATTGTCTATTTTAGCCGAGTTCCAAGATGTATATTTTTTATTGCCCTTTGTCAAGCTGCAATACTTTACCTGTTTGGTACAAGCTTCACAGATGGAGACCCCCCTATAGTATACACTGGAGCACCTGTGTGGCCCCCTAATAAAAATGGTGTTCTTGTGTCCCACACTAGTGCTCCAGTGTCCAGATGTGAAAGCAGCTGCTCAGTGTCCTCTCCTTACACACAATCTAGTTTGCATTTCATTCTAGTAACAAACCCATCTACACAAACAAATATTTGGCATCCAAGTAGGCCCCCAAAAATGTGTGAAAATGCATATGGCCTAAACAATGGTGTTCTAGAGGCCGAAAGAAAAATGTTTGATACGAACGAATAATGTGCCCATGAACATTAAAGTTGACCTTTGGAAACGTTACAACTAATCAAAGCATATGGAGCAGAACGAACGTAATAAAGACAGAAAGAATAGGAACACAGCACAACTACTTACTTTTTTGCAGCACTCTCCGGATCTTTCGGTACTGCTCTGGCTCTCTCAACTTCAGGTCCGACCACCGCTTCCTGAGCTGATCTTTAGACCTTCGTACCCCGAAATTCCTCTCAAGACTCCTGACCACTTTCGCCATGATTTTGGCCTTTTCGGATATTGGGGTTGGGGTAAGGCCCATATTTTCCGTCATAGTCGGACTTCCTCATGATGTCGACCATCTCCAACATCTCCCCAAACGACATATTTGTGGCCTTAAAACGTCTCCTTCTGGATCGGGACGTGCCTGGATCCGCCCTTTCCTCCTCCTCCTCCTCCTCGTTGCTACAATTAGCCCGCACCTGCTGTATGTCCGCCATCATGCTCTTCCCCCACTGCGCCGAATGAAAAGGGGCGGGGAATACACTAGAAAGAACGTCAGGGGCGGGCGGAGTTACACGCATGCGCAGTGTATATAAAGCGTAACACGCGTGCATATTATGTTTGATCTGTGAGCGGAGGAAGGAGCATTGAACGCGGCGATCGTAAGAACGAAGGTAAGAGACAAACTTGGGCCTATACTGCTTCTATAGATTGAGGCCTATATTGTAACAAGATTAGGAGAGTTTGGTGTGACATTAGGCTTTGTCTTGTGTTGTGTCTTGCAGTGAACATGGATATGGTACTGAAAGATCAGGACTTCATGTCAGTATTCGTAGATTTGCTAAGGGAGCTGCCCTGTCTGTAGGAGATTAAACACCCCCATTACAAGAACCAAGCAAAGAGGAAGGCAGCACTGGAGCAATCGTGTGAAATTGTGAAGCAGGTGATCCCCACGGCAGACATCACTTTTTTAAAGATTTTCATTGGTGGCCTGAGGAGCACATATCTGAGGGAGCGCAAGTAAGTCCTGGATTCACAGAGATCCGGAGCAGCAGATGACATCTATGTCCCCAGGACTACGACAGGCTGCACTTTCTGGCAGGCCAGACTGAACCCAGGCCATCCCTCTCCAGTCTTCCTTCCACGCTTCCTTCCCCCCCGGCTGAGGCTTCTGACACCCAACCTGGGCCTTCCAGGCCATATGTGGAGGAGCCCAGATTGAGCCAGGTATAGCATTCTTCTAAATATTTCTGCTTCTCCAATCAATGATGTTAACTAGATGTTAGTTGGGAGTACTAATTTAGGATTGTGATTGATGATGCAAAAACTAAAACCATGTCCCTTTTTCATACACAGGGAAGTCTCAGCCAGGAGGTGGCCGGGCCGAGCCGGCTGGCTGATCTGCAGGTCCCTCCACCCCCCCCCTGGAAACAGAAAGTGGCAGGAGGAGGAGTACCCTAGAGGAGGCTGCTATCAGATTTTTTTGTAGGGCTACAGAGGTCCTGGGAGCACCCCACACCAGGCAGGAGAACTTTGCTGCATTCATAGCCTATAAAATGCAGAGGATGGAGGAGGGCCAAAAAGCCATGTGTGAGGCCCTCATATCAGAGGCTCTGGCGAAAGGTATGAGGGGCCAAATTACACCTCAAACACACCTTTGTGATGATCCTCCTCCTCCTCCTGCAGGTCCTACTCCTCCTCCAGGTCCTACTCCTCCTCCTGCCACATCTCCAACTGCACAGCCACAGCCCGGAAGGAAGTGTGAAAAGAAGACCAGACAGTGAGGACCCTGGATCCAGTCTGGTCGGCCAAAAGATGCAGCCTCTTGTGGTACCACAGCCTGGGGACACTGATGTCATCTGCTGCTATCCGAGTCTCTGTGAATCCCGGACCAGACTGCCCTCCCTTATATATGGACTCCTCAGGCCACCAATTTTGAGGTTTAAGAATTGATGTCTGCCGTGGGGGTCCCAGGCTTCACTAATTTCTCATGTTGATCCAGTGTTGCCTTCCTCTTTGTTTGGTTCTGAGCCCTTAATAAAGGATTTTTGTTTTGAATTATACTCTCCTATGTGTTTTACTTCAAAAATGATGGTTTGTTTGTGAGGATTCAGGTACATTTCTAATATACAATGTGAAATGAACAAGGGACACCAACAACAAAAAATCTCATGGAGATTAAATAATAAAAGATATCAATGGTGTTGGGGTAACTTGACACACAAAACACACACAAAAATATTCTGGAGTAAAAATAAAAATAACATTGAACAAAGATCAGCCTTGGAAAAAATCCAAACATTAAAGAAAAAAAAAGGCTTAAAAACAAAAAAAAAAAAAACATAAAAAATATAAAACTGTCAGATGTGACAACTAATAACAATATATTGAGGGAATCCCACTAAAAAAACACAAATAAAACTTTGTGAGAAGTGTGTGTGAATATGAGCAGCAAAACTACTTAATTCTTGTCACATTATAAAGAAGAAGAGAGTGCGCTGTATTAAACCATTTTTTACATTGCAGCGTGACGAAAGTGCTGTATCCATTGCAAACGCTAAGTTTACCAGAACGAGCTGTCCCGTGTCGGAATTTCTTCTGAGCATGCGTGGCACTTTGTGCGTCGGAACAGGCCACACACGGTCGGAATTGACGCGATCGGATTTTGTTGTCGGAAAATTTTATCTCCTGCTGTCCAACTTTGTGTGTCGGAAAATCCGATGGAAAATGTCCGATGGCGCCCACACACGGTCAGAATTTCCGACAACACGCTCCGATCGGACAATGTCCATCGGAAAATCCGACCGTGTGTACGGGGCATTATTGTTTACATGAAAAAGTTTTTTTTTTTTTGCAAGAAAATTACTTTGAACCCCCAAACATTATATATTTTTTTAAAGCAAATGCCCTACAGATTAAAATGGTGGGTGTTTCATTTTTTTTTTCACACAGTATTTGCGCAGCGATTTTTCAAACGCATTTTTTGGGGAAAAAACACACTTTTTTAAATTTTAATGCTCTAAAACACACTATATTGCCCAAATGTTTGATGAAATAAAAAAAGATGATCTTAGGCCGAGTACATGGATACCAAACATGACATGCTTTACAATTGCGCACAAACGTGCAGTGGCAACAAAATAAATACATTTTTAAAAGCCTTTAAAAGCCTTTACAGGTTACCACTTTAGATTTACAGAGGAGGTCTACTGCAAAAATTACTGCCCTCGATCTAACCTTCGCGGTGATACCTCACATGCATTGTGCAATTGCTGTTTACGTTTGACGACAGACCGCCGCTTGCGTTCGCCTTAGCGCGAGAACAGGGGGCGACAGGGGTGCTTTTTTTTTTTTTTTTCTCTTTATTATTTTTTTGCTTTTTTATCTTATTTTTAAACTGTTCCTTTCATTTTTTTTTCTAATCATTTTTATTGTTATCTCGGGGAATGTAAATATCCCCTATGATAGCAATAGGTAGTGACAGGTACTCTTTTTTGAAAAAACTGGGGTCTATTAGACCCTAGATCTCTCCTCTGCCCTCAAAGCATCTGACCACACCAAGATCTGTGTGATAAAATGCTTCCCCAATTTCCCAATGGCGCTATTTACATCCGGCGAAATCTAAGTCATAAAATGCTCATAGCTTCCGGTTTCTTAGGCCATAGAGATGTTTGGAGCCACTCTGGTCTCTGATCAGCTCTATGGTCAGCTGGCTGAATCACCGGCTGCATTTTTAGGTTCCCTGTTGAGACAGGAGAGCCAGAGAAAAACACGGAAGACGGTGGGGGGGGGGCATTCCTTCCCACGGCTTGTAAAAGCAGTCTAGAGGCTAATTAGCCGCTAGGATTGCTTTTACATGAAAGCCGACCGCTGGCTGAAAAGAATGATACCAAGATGATACCTAAACCTGCAGGCATCATTCTGGTATAACCACTCAAAGTTGTGAATGGCGTACCTGAAGACAAAAAAATGGTTAACAATAAAGCACAGTAAACGGTAAAGTATTAAAAATTGCATACCTGAAAAGCAAACATGATAAAACATAATAACAATAAAACATTGCAGAATAGAATACAGTAAATAAGAGCAGAACAATAGAGAGAATAGAGAGAGAGAGAACAATAAAACGACAACTATTTTTTTTTATTTTATATATATATATATATTTTTTTTTTTACACTTTTTTTGTAACTAACTTTTATAACGGTAACCGGTTCCAGGTTCGGGTCTCTCAAAATGCGATGGCATCTTGGGAGACCCTGTGAAAGTGTGCCTAGTCTGTGCAATGCTGTACCCTACGCTAATACTCAACTAGTGCATAGTAGCGTTCAAAACATTCACCAATGCAAAGACCAGGATTGTCAGGACAGGAGGGACAATAATAGCGGGTGTCACGCCTATATCCGCGCTTGCTGCAGACACGACATCTTTTTTGGGGGGGTTCGCTGGGTAGGGGTACTCGGGAGGACATAAAGAAAATGCCTCTCATGCAGCCGACTGCATTTGGTTGGGGATGTGAATGGGGGAAGTACGGGCGCTGCAGAAGCGGTGGGTTCCCAATTAGGATTGGCGAATGCAGCAGGAAGGGCATTATGGGCACGACGGGCCTGTGTTTGTCTTTTTGGTGGCAGCGGGACACTACTTGTGCTTGCCACCTCACCAGCTTGAACTGCACTTATGGGACTCGCCACGTCACCAAGTGTTACTGCAGTGCTGGTTTGACTACGACCGGGGTGTACTAGGCTGCTGGCGCTTGCCAGTTCACCAAAACGCTACCAAAAAAACTGTTAGCAATCGCAGGGATCAGGCCTGAATCTTCAAACGCTGCAGTTATGCGTTTAGTGTTTTGTAAGTGAAAGTGATTGATCGATACTGCACTTAGGTGGGCTGGGCTGGGCCGGGCCGGGCGGAGGGGCAAAACGCAGGTGCTAGCAGGTATCTGTGCTGATCCCTCTAATACTGCGTTTTTGGGAACCCTAAACTGCTGGGGACGCTAGTATAGATCTGATCTGATCAGATATTGATCCGTTCAGATACTGTACCACTAAGGGAGGTGTATGCTGCGTGCGTGGGTGTTAGTGCTACTGACGCTAACCTGACGCTGTTTGGGGCTGGTGCTTGCCAGTTCACCAAAATACTACCAAAAAAACTGTTAGCGATCGCAGGGATCAGGCCTGACTCTGTGAACGCTGCAGTTATGCATTTAGTGTTTTGTAAGTGACAGTGATCGATCGATACTGCACTTGGGTGGGCTGGGCGGAGGGGCAAAACGCAGGTGCTAGCAGGTATCTGGGCTGATCCCGCTAACACTGCGTTTTTGGGAACCCTAAACTGCTGGGGAAGCTAGTATAGATCTGATCGGATTAGATATTGATCCATTCAGATACTATACCACTAAGGGAGGCGTATGCTACGTGCGTGGGTGTTAGCGGTACTGGCGCTAATCTGACGCTGCCTGGGGCGACGCATATCACCGCCGGGCTATCAGGGGGCCAAACGTTTATTCGGTAATAAACGGCGGGTGCCCTGACACTATAAAAAATAAACAAACTAACCAGCGTCACCCGTAACGGTTATACGGTGATCAGTGGTGAAAGGGTTAACTAGGGGGCCATCAAGGGGTTAAAACATTTATTCGGTAGTATATGGGGGGTCCCTGACGCTATAAAACGCTGACGGCGAACCTAAATATTTACGTCCCTAACTAGCGTCACCAGAGACACTAATACAGCGATCAGAAAAATGATCGCTTAGCGACACTGGTGACAGGGGGAGATCAAGGGGTTAAAACTTTATTAGGGGGGGTTAGGGGGGTACCCTAGACCTAAAGGGGGGTAATACTAACTGTCCCAACACTGTAACTGTCACAAACTGACACTATGCAGTAATCAGAAAAAAAAAAAAAAACTGCTTGGTGTCAGTTTGTGACAGGGGGGGGGGGGTGATCGGGGGGGATCGGGGGGCGATCGGGGGGGGATCGGGGTGTTTTGTGTGCCTGGCATGTTCTACTGTGTGTGTGTTGGTGCACTCACTCACATGTCGTCTCTCCTCGGGCCGGAATGGAAATCACCGAGCCGAGGAGAGATGACATCATTTCCTTTGCTGCTGTTTAGCATACAGCAGCAAAGGAATGATTCGATTGGCCGGCGGCGATCGCGAGGGGGGGGCCACGAACGGATGGTCTCCCCCTCACCTCTGATCGCCGCTGGACAAAAGACGACCGCCTCGGGCACCGGTGGGGGGTCCGATCGGACCCCCCACCCGCGGAAGGCAAATCACGTACATGTACGTGATTTTGCCTGTCCGTGCCACCTTGCCGACGTACATCGGCGTGAGGCGGTCGTCAAGTGGTTAAGACATTTGATTTCTAATGGAACCCTTAAGACGTTTGATGCATTAAAAATGAAGTATATGATTCCAAATCAAATGTTTTTTCGTTTCCTCCAGGTCAGACATGCGGTCCAGACACAGTTTTCACAGGGCCTTCCGCAACCCACTCCTAACCCTATAATAGCAATAATCAAAGATACAGACTCGAAAAAACATATTTCTTGCTTTTATAACCCTTTCATGACTAAGCCTATTTTTGAAATTTGGTGTTTACAAGTAAAAATCCATATTTTTTGCTAGAAAATTATTTAGAACCCCCAAACATTATGTATATTTTTTTAGCAGAGAATCTAGAGAATAAAATGGAGATCGTTGCAATATTTTATATCACACGGTATTTGTGCGGCGGTGTTTTAACCACTTGCCGACCGCCTCACGCCTATATACGTGAGCAGAATGGCACGGGCAGGCAAAATCACGTACCTGGTACGTGATTGCCTTCCCGCGGGCGGGGGGTCCGATCGGACCCCCCCCGGTGCCAGCGGCGGTCGGCTTTTGGCTGGGAGAAGTGAGAAACGAGGGGGAGGCCATCCGATCGTGGCCCCCCCCTCGCGATCGCTCCCAGCCAATGAGAAACATCCTCTGCCTCTGTATACTGTATAGTACACAGAGGCAGAGGATGTGATGTCATCTCTCCTCGGCTCGGGAGTTTCCGTTCCGGCCCGAGGAGAGATGACATGTAAGTAAGTGCACAACACACACACAACACAGTAGAACATGCCAGGCACACTAAACACCCCGATCCCCCCCCCGATCGCCCCCCGATCCCCCCCCAATCACCCCCCCCTGTCACAAACTGACACCAAGCAGGTTTATTTATTTTATTTTTTTTTTTTTTTTCTGATTACTGCATAGTGTCAGTTTGTGACAGTTACAGTGTTAGGACAATTAGGGTTAGCCCCCTGTAGGTCTAGGGTACCCCCCTAACCCCCCCTAATAAAGTTTTAACCCCTTGATCACCCCCCGTCACCAGTGTCACTAAGCGATCATTTTTCTGATCGCTGTATTAGTGTCGCTGGTTCCGCTAGTTAGGGAGGTAAATATTTAGGTTCGCCGTCAGCGTTTTATAGCGTCAGGGACCCCCATATACTACCGAATAAATGTTTTAACCCCTTGATTGCCCCCTAGTTAACCCTTTCACCACTGATCACCGTATAACTGTTACGGGTGACGCTGGTTAGTTCGTTTATTTTTTATAGTGTCAGGGCACCCGCCGTTTATTACCGAATAAAGGTTTAGCCCCCTGATCGCCCGGCGGTGATATGCGTCGCCCCAGGCAGCGTCAGATTAGCGCCAGTACCGCTAACACCCACGCACGTGGCATACGCCTCCCTTAGTGGTATAGTATCTGTACGGATCAATATCTGATCCGATCAGATCTATACTAGCGTCCCCAGCAGTTTAGGGTTCCCAAAAATGCAGTGTTAGCGGGATCAGCCCAGATACCTGCTAGCACCTGCGTTTTTCCCCTCCGCCTGGCCCAGCCCAGCCCACCCAAGTGCAGTAACGATCGATCACTGTCACTTACAGAACACTAAACGCATAACTGCAGCGTTCACAGAGTCAGGCCTGATCCCTGCGATCGCTAACAGTTTTTTTGGTAGCGTTTTGGTGAACTGGTAAGCACCAGCCCCAGGCAGCATCAGGTTAGCGCCAGTACCGCTAACACCCACGCACGCACCGTACACCTCCCTTAGTGGTATAGTATCTGAACGGATCAATACCTGATCCGATCAGATCTATACTGGCGTCCCCAGCAGTTTAGGGTTCCCAAAAATGCAGTGTTAGCGGGATCAGCCCAGATACCTGCTAGCACCTGCGTTTTGCCCCTCCGCCCGGCCCAGCCCAGCCCACCCAAGTGCAGTATCGATCGATCACTGTCACTTGCAGAACACTAAACGCATAACTGCAGCGTTCGCACAGTCTGGCCTGATCCCTGCGATCGCTAACAGTATTTTTGGTAGCGTTTTGGTGAACTGGCAAGCGCCAGCGGCCTAATACACCCCGGTCGTAGTCAAACCAGCACTGCAGTAACACTTGGTGACGTGGCGAGTCCCATAAGTGCAGTTCAAGCTGGTGAGGTGGCAAGCACAAGTAGTGTCCCGCTGCCACCAAAAAGACAAACACAGGCCCGTCGTGCCCATAATGCCCTTCCTGCTGCATTCACCAATCCTAATTGGGAACCCACCGCTTCTGCAGCACCCGTACTTACCCCCCATTCACATCCCCAACCAAATGCAGTCGGCTGCATGAGAGGCATTTTTATGTCCTCCCGAGTACCCCTACCTAACAAACCCCCCCAAAAAGATGTTGTGTCTGCAGCAAGCGCGGATATAGGCATGACACCCGCTATTATTGTCCCTCCTGTCCTGACAATCCTGGTCTTTGCATTGGTGAATGTTTTGAACGCTACCATTCACTAGTTGAGTATTAGCGTAGGATACAGCATTCCACAGACTAGGCACACTTTCACAGGGTCTCCCAAGATGCCATCGCATTTTGAGAGACCCGAACCTGGAACCGGTTACAGTTATAAAAGTTACAAGTTTGCAAAAAAAACACAAACAAAAATAAAAAAAAATAGTTGTTGTTTTATTCTCTCTCTCTATTCTCTCTCTATTGTTCTGCTCTTTTTTACTGTATTCTATTCTGCAATGTTTTATTGTTATTATGTTTTATCATGTTTGCTTTTCAGGTATGCAATTTTTTATACTTTACCGTTTACTGTGCTTTATTGTTAACCATTTTTTGGTCTTCAGGTACGCCATTCACGACTTTGAGTGGTTATACCAGAATGATGCCTGCAGGTTTAGGTATCATCTTGGTATCATTCTTTTCAGCCAGCGGTCGGCTTTCATGTAAAAGCAATCCTAGCGGCTAATTAGCCTCTAGACTGCTTTTACAAGCAGTGGGAGGGAATGCCCCCCCCCACCGTCTTCCGTGTTTTTCTCTGGCTCTCCTGTCTCAACAGGGAACCTAAAAATGCAGCCGGTGATTCAGCCAGCTGACCATAGAGCTGATCAGAGACCAGAGTGGCTCCAAACATCTCTATGGCCTAAGAAACCGGAAGCTACGAGCATTTTATGACTTAGATTTCGCCGGATGTAAACAGCGCCATTGGGAAATTGGGGAAGCATTTTATCACACCGATCTTGGTGTGGTCAGATGCTTTGAGGGCAGAGGAGAGATCTAGGGTCTAATAGACCCCAATTTTTTCAAAAAAGAGTACCTGTCACTACCTATTGCTATCATAGGGGATATTTACATTCCCTGAGATAACAATAAAAATGATTTAAAAAAAAAAATGAAAGGAACAGTTTAAAAATAAGATAAAAAAGCAAAAAAATAATAAAGAAAAAAAAAAAAAAAAAAAAGCACCCCTGTCCCCCCTGCTCTCGCGCTAAGGCGAACGCAAGCGTCGGTCTGGCGTCAAGTGTAAACAGCAATTGCACCATGCATGTGAGGTATCACCGCGAAGGTCAGATCGAGGGCAGTATTTTTAGCAGTAGACCTCCTCTGTAAATCTAAAGTGGTAACCTGTAAAGGCTTTTAAAGGCTTTTAAAAATGTATTAATTTTGTTGCCACTGCACGTTTGTGCGCAATTTTAAAGCATGTCATGTTTGGTATCCATGTACTCGGCTTAAGATCATCTTTTTTATTTCATCAAACATTTGGGCAATATAGTGTGTTTTAGTGCATTAAAATTTAAAAAAGTGTGTTTTTTCCACAAAAAATGCGTTTGAAAAATCGCTGCGCAAATACCGTGTGAAAAAAAAAAAATGAAACACTCACCATTTTAATCTGTAGGGCATTTGCTTTAAAAAAATATATAATGTTTGGGGGTTCAAAGTAATTTTCTTGCAAAAAAAAATAATTTTTTCACGTAATCAAAAAGTGTCAGAAAGGGTTTTGCCTTCAAGTGGTTAGAAGAGTGGGTGATGTGTGACATAAGCTTCTAAATGTTGTGCATAAAATGCCAGGACAGTTCAAAACCCCCCCAAATGACCCCATTTTGGAAAGTAGACACCCCAAGCTATTTCCTGAGAGGCATGTCGAGTCCATGGAATATTTTATATTGCGACACAAGTTGCGGGAAAGAGACAAATTTTTTTTTTTTTTTTTTTTTGCACAAAGTTGTCACTAAATGATATATTGCTCAAACATGCCATGGGGATATGTGAAATTACACCCCAAAATACATTTTGCTGCTTCTCCTGAGTACGGGGATACCACATGTGTGAGACTTTTTGGGAGCCTAGCCGCGTACGGAACCCCGAAAACCAAGCACCGCCTTCAGGCTTTCTAAGGGCGTGAATTTTTGATTTCTCTCTTGACTGCCTATCACAGTTTCGGAGGCCATGGAATGCCCAGGTGGCACAAAACCCGCCAAAATGACCCCATTTTGGAAAGTAGACACCCCAAGCTATTTGATGAGAGGTATAGTGAGTATTTTGCAGACCTCACTTTTTGTCACAAAGTTTTGAAAATTGAAAAAAGAAAAAATTTTTTTTTCTGGTCTTTCTTCATTTTCAAAAACAAATGAGAGCTGCAAAATACTCACCATGCCTCTCAGCAAATAGCTTGGGGTGTCTACTTTCCAAAATGGGGTCATTTGGGGGGGTTTTGTGCCACCTGGGCATTTTATGGCCTTCAAAACTGTGATAGGTAGTGAGGCGTGAAATCAAAAATTTATGCCCTTAGAAATCCTGAAGGCGGTGCTTGGTTTTCGGGGCCCCGTACGCGGCTAGGCTCCCAAAAAGTCCCACACATGTGGTATCCCCATACTCAGGAGAAGCAGCTAAATGTATTTTGGGGTGCAATTCCACATATGCCCATGGCCTGTGTGAGCAATATATCATTTAGTGACAACTTTTTGTAATTTTTTTTTTTTTGTCATTATTCAATCACTTGGGACAAAAAAAATAAATATTCAATGGGTTCAACATGCCTCTCAGCAATTTCCTTGGGGTGTCTACTTTCCAAAATGGGGTCATTTGGGGGGGTTTTGTACTGCCCTGCCATTTTAGCACCTCAAGAAATGACATAGGCAGTCATAAACTAAAAGCTGTGTAAATTACAGAAAATGTACCCTAGTTTGTAGACGCTATAACTTTTGCGCAAAACAATAAATATACGCTTATTGACATTTTTTTTACCAAAGACATGTGGCCGAATACATTTTGGCCTAAATGTATGACTAAAATTTAGTTTATTGGATTTTTTTTATAACAAAAAGTAGAAAATATCATTTTTTTTCAAAATTTTCGGTCTTTTTCCGTTTATAGCGCAAAAAATAAAAACGGCAGAGGTGATCAAATACCATCAAAAGAAAGCTCTATTTGTGGGAAGAAAAGGACGCAAATTTCATTTGGGTACAGCATTGCATGACCGCGCAATTAGCAGTTAAAGCGACGCAGTGCCGAATTGTAAAAAGTGCTCTGGTCAGGAAGGGGGTAAAATGTTCCGGGGCTGAAGTGGTTAAACGCAAATTTTTGGAAAAGGGACACTTTCATGAATTTTAAAAAATCCAAACAGTAAAGTTACCCCAATTTTTTTGTATAATGTGAAAGATGATTTTACGCCGAGTAAATAGATACCAAACATGTCACGCTTTACAATTGCACGCACTCGTGGAATGGCGACAAACTACGGTACCTAAGAATTTCCATATGTGACGCTTTAATTTTTTTTTACGGTTACCAGGTTAGAGTTACAGAGGAGGTCTAGGGCTAGAATTATTGCTCTCACTCTGATTATCGCGGCGATACCTCACATGTGTGATTTGAAAACCGTTTACATATGCGTGCGCGACTTCCGTATGTATTTTCTTTGCTGCGCGAGCTTGTGGGGACGGGAGCGTTTTAAATTTTTTTTTTTTTTCTTATTTATTTTATTTCATTTTAAATTCATAAATTGTGTTTAAAAAAAAATGTTTTGATCACTTTTATTGCTGTCACAAGGAATGTAAACATCCCTTGTGACAGTAGTAGGTGGTGACAGGTACTCTTTATGGAGGGATCGGGGGTCTAAAAGACCCCCGATCCCTCCTCTGCACTTCAAAGCATTCAGATCGCCAAAAACGGCGATTCTGAATACTGTGTACTTTTTAAAAACCGGCGCCATTGGCAGCCGAGTAAACGGGAAGTGACGTCATGACGTTGCTTCCGCGTTTACAATTTGAAGCCACCCACAGCTTCGTTCCAGCCCGCCCCCAGCCGCCGGAGGCGTCGGATTGGTCACCGAGCCTCCGGATCAACCGGGAGGCCCGGTTAGAGCGGCGGGAGGTGGCGGGAGGGGGGGACGTCCCCTCCCGCTGCTCCGGTATAACAGCCGAGCGGCTTTTAGCCACATCGGTTGTTATACACGGATAGCCAATCGCTGGCTCTAAAAAACGGTACCGGGATGATGCCTGCAACTGTGGGCATCATCCCTGTATAACCCCCGAAAGCCGAGTACGCACATCTGCGTACGGTCGGCAGGAAGGGGATAGTATGCTCTCCGCTCCTATTTCAGCAAAAATAGCTTACGCTTTGAAACCAAGATGGGAGAGAGAGGTTGGGATATTGGATGATGAGGAGTGGGAGGACGCCCTTGAAACATGTAGGTTGGTGTCACCCAAGTTTTCGGACAGGCTGACCCAAATTTATATTATTCACCGGGCGTACCTCACTCCTATCAGGGTTGCAAGATATAGAAGAGGTCAGTCTACCACATGCTTAATGTGTGGAACCGACATAGGCACATTCTTTCATCTTCTTTGGTCCTGCCACAAGACACAGGACTATTGGAAACAAATAGTTACCTTTTTACATGATGACATGGGATCTCCATTAACTTTGGACCCAAAGCAATGCCTCCAGGGAATTTTTCCAAATGTACTAGATACATTTTCTTTGATATTTCTGCAAGAAACTTTATTCTCAGCTAGAAAAATTATTGCCAGAGAGTGGATGAGAACTGAACCCCCCAGTTTGATAGACTGGAAAAGGGGCATAGACACGACTCTTCCATACAAAAAATTCCTTTATATCAATAGAGGTTGTCCAAATAAATATAACAGAATCTGGGACAGGTGGCTACAAGAATCTACAACGTGCACATAAATAGTGCTTGTAACAGAATTATAGAAATGTAAGACTTATACCAGAAATGAAACAATTAATTGTATGTAATTTTTCTATATCTACCGTGACCTTGTATATGCAATTCATTTTGTATGATTGGGGGAAAAATGTGTATTAATACCTTTTTCATGTAATGTACGATCTTGCAAATCAACAGTTTGTTATAACGTAAAAAAAAAGGACTTTGTTACAAATTTTATTTAAGTCAGGAATTGTGATTAGCGTACTAAAGATTATAAATTAAATATTGACAATATATAATTAAGCAATAAAAGAGTTTATTTTGAGAATTGGCATTCCTTTTCTCACTGTCACACTGCATTGTTCAGCTACCTATGCTAGTTTTGTTCCCTTTCTTTTTCAGCTCCAGAGGAATACTAATATGTAACAACATTGCTTTTCACAATTTAGGATCTATTTTGGGTAAAGCATACCTAGGATGTCCAGTCACACATCCCAGGAAATAGTATTTCAGTGAGGGATAAAGTTTAGCCCAATTTTGATCCTAGCAGAAACCTGAGACATGCCTACACATGTGCGAGATCACTCCACACAGGAGTTTCAAGATGACAGCATGGAAGAAGAGTGGCCAAGCAGAACTTCAGCTGCAAGGAAGATAGAGTTGGATTTAATAGACTGGTAAGCATGTTTTTTTTATTATGAAGGGTTATCTAACACTAGGCTGAAGACAGAATCAATAGCCAAGGAACCGAAGACAGACTTGAGTAACTAAGGAACAAAAGATTACAAAAACAAGGGAACAATACATAATCACTAATCTACTAATGGCCAATAGGCTGTTCACTTTGCAAGGGGATGTTCCCCAGAGCTTAGTGAATGTGGTGAAATTCCACTTTGGAAAGAATACCCAATTATGATGGTACAGAGACTTCTGGTGACACAATTTCTTGGATTTTGGAACTCAAACCGTGGATTACACAGCGTTTTTTATGCTTGCCATGAAAGACTAACATGTGAGTGGATATTATTTTATAATAAAACCTCTTTAAACGATATCACACCATGTATGCTCTATTTCTCACCCTATGACTGTGTCTGACTTTTTGGGACGTGTGGAAGAGGATAAAGACACATCTATGAAAGATATATTTGACCAGTACAGGCGATCTTTACATGCATAGTGGAAAGTGAGGGCACAGGAGGAAATGGACCACAGCACTTTCATCATCTTTGTCATATATTTCTGCACAGATTGCACTTTTTAAAGAACTTTTTCTGCACAGATGGCACTTTAAAGGAATCATTGCGATATTGAAGAATCACAGCACTATATAAACTTTTATTGTTATGCTATGTCATTTGTTATAGCAGATATTGTTGATTATTTGGTAGATATTGTAGATTATTTTTTAATGATTCTATATATTTTCATGAGCACAGACAGCGCAGGAACTTCCCATACTACAGTGAACAGTCTATTTGTCTTTAAATCAACCTCACAGAGTGGGACATAAGTGATGCAGGCCCTCTGACAGACAAGACAGGACTGAAAAGTAAAGGTTCAGCAGAAAACATATCCAAGGAAAAACTGAAAAACCATTCCACATAAACAGGAGAGACGCCAGGGAGTAAGCAGGAACACAGAGCAGCAGAAATACAACATTTAGTATAAATGAACAGTAATAAATAGAGCTGGTTTAGAACCAAACAAGCCCTAGGTAGGCTAATAGTTTTGGATCACAATCAATAAACAGATAACAGACCCAGAAGACATTGAGGCAAAGATAAAGAATCATAGACACTGAGACTGGTGGACTGGTGGAGACATATAGGGAGTCATTTACTATTGCGCCGGGAAGTACTGCGCACTATTACATGTAATAGCGCCTTTTTTGGGCAATTAAGATTTCAATAGGCGAACGTGTGAATGAAATAGAGTGCTATTAGCGGCGAACATACATTAGTGAATTCGGAAATCAGCGCTAACTAGCAATTCCACACATATGCAAACGCCAATTTGTACTAAGTTATTATATAGCGCTGCACTGCAACCATGATCCATGAAATAAACATTTTTATGTGAGATGTGCTCTACCTTGTGTGCATCTATTGATGTATATTGCAATTAGTATTCCTAGTTTTTTTTCCTTCTTTTTCTAATGAATGCAGTTATGAATGATTATTACAGAGTAATGTCTGGTATTCTGTAAAGTTACATGTATTGAACATTTAGGTTACCTATTTGTTGTATGGTTTTTTCATGTTTTTTTTTTTATTTATTTAGGTGACTATAAAGTGGTAATTATTTATGTTCATTCTTTAATCATACTACACTATTATGCAGGTCATACTTAGTACAATGGCTTGGTGGTCTGCTCAGATGTCTCCATAGCACTCAAGGTATGAGTTCAAATCCCAGCCAACCTACCATCCACCAGCTGTGTTTACTTTTTCAGTGCACAAGCGAATTAAAATAAACAAATAAATGTAAACTGCCCGTTAGCTATTTTGTGGTGTTTGGAATTCCACACCATAATATTATTGAGTACTTACATACCATTGCATGCATTTGAAGAGTTAATATAATAGAATCAGCCAAATTAAAGTGCATTGGCTAATCGGCATTCACCTATTTTCAGCATATGCTGCTTTGGCTAATTGGCATTCGCCTTCTTTTCACCAATGCAATCTTTTTAGTATCTCTCTGTGGGATTTAAACTCATGAGTCTTTCAAAGCCTGAGTTTTTCAAGGTAAAAACGCTGACCACTAGCCTATTGGGCTTAGCACAATCATACATAGAAAATACATGTACTAGTGTTTGATGTTTCTTCTCCCCGAGCTGTCTTCTCCATGGAACCGTCTCTCATGTCGCCGCCGTCTTCTCCTGCTGCTGTGTTCTTCCGCGCACCCGCTAGTAAAAAAAAAGCCGCTCTTCTTCTGTGGCGGGCTGCTGTGGCCATCCGATGACTTCATCCGGAGAGCCCGCCCTATGGCTATGAATTTGATGCCACACAGTGGGTGACAACACAGTGGAGGAAGACACAGAAAAAGAGCTCTGGTAGAAGACAGCTCAGGGGGTAGAGGAGGCGGTGTGACAGTAGCAGGAGAAGACGGCTCAGGGAAGAAGACATCTCTGAGCTATTTTACAATAAAGGACTTGTGAAAAAATGACTATTGTTTTATTTACATTTTACTGCTATTTTTGGTGAACTGGTAGAGGTACAATATACCCCATACCCATTCACATAGGGGAGGCAGGATCTGGGGGCCCCCTTGTTAAAATCATGGGGTTTGACTTTTCATGCGATTCTGATGTCCACAGTCACAGGAAAAGTCACACAAGTGTGAAGGGGGCCTCAACCTGACTTTGAGAGCGATTTCAGAGACATCAGTGCACTTTCCTGCACAGATGTCTAGTGAAGTCGCATAGGTCCCAACTGTACCTGATTTGAAACAAAGTTCCTCGGTCCCTTTCAAAAAGGGTTTCCCAGTGCTAAACCTTTCATCCAATTTCTAAATTGCTTTGTTTGTAAATTTACAAAGCCAAGCTAAAGGAATATTATTGGTAAAAAAGCACTTGGGGTTTAACTAATATTTTTTTTTTTAAATAATTCTCCTTTAAGGAGGTGTTTTAGGGGGTGTGTTCTATGCCTACATGCCTACTTTTGCTAATAGGTGTCCCTTATACCCATCTTAAAAAGTTGGGAGGTAAGAAGTCGCCCCCTGAAGTCGCCCAAAGTAGTGCAGGAACTACTTATGGGAACCTGTGCGGCGTCGCACCAACTCAGACAGTTCCATTGCCGTCAATAGGCGCCAATTTGGCCTGCAATTTGACATGTCAATTCAGAGCTATATAAACATGGGTGAAGTTGCATAGATATACATGGAAATCATGAGCACAACTTTTCATGCAACTCTGAGGTCCAAAGCTGCATGAAAAGTCATCCAATTGTGAAAGTAACCTAATGAGATTAATTGATAACACCTTTGAATTAGGCCCTATTTGCCCTTGTGCGACCTTAAAATTGCACAGCTTTGCCGTGACTTGAAGCAATGCCTGTGTAATCTTGTGGTGTATGGACCTCAGATCGCATCAAAGTCAAACCAAGGTAGTGCAAGGGCGAATTTACCTCACTTTCAGGATGCACAAGTGACAATAGGGCCAAATTCAAAGGTGTTATCCATGAATCTCATTCACACTGCTACAACCTGAAAGTCACACTATTTTGCTGCCACTTTGGTGCTGCAACTTGGCCCCAACTTCTGGGAATGCCTGTGTAATATAGCGACTTAAGTACCTCAAGTTGCATGAAAGTCACACCAAAGTAGTACAGAGACTACTTTGAAGTTGGTGCAACTTGAAGTAGCACAGCTATGATCAATTTTTAACCCTACAGACTAAGACTGGGCTGCCATTAAAGTTCATGTGTGTGTAAAGGCAGGCATCCCAATACTTTTGACAGTGTATCTGGCAAGATTTACAATGGTGGTGGAACCCTCCTACACATAAATAGTACATTTAGACATAGTTTTGGGACCTGGGAGTTGAGACAACTTCTCTACATGAAGTGGTATGCTTGGGATTCGAACCCAGACACTCAGGGATGCTAAGCAGAAGTTCTAACATAAATACACATCAATACTGCATTTCTTTGGACATACAGGTGATGGAGTTACATTACTCGAGAGTTATCCTTCTTGATTTATTCTGTGATATTTGCTGGTTCTTTGTGGGGGAGTGTAGAATAGTGATATTACCCTAAAAAATTTTGGAAATTACATTTTGATTTCTGATGTTGGTACACATATCACATTTTTTGGGCTCAAATTATGATTATTTGGAAATAATAAAGAGCACAAAAAAATGTGACTCATTTTAAATTTGCATCAGCAATGATATTGTTTGTGCTTTGTAAAGACTTTGTAAAGAAACCTGTGTGAGATAAAGATATGATGGGTAAAGATTGTTGTGAGATGGAGAGTAACAATTGAAAGTGACAGAGAAAAATATATTTTACCAAAACATTTCACATTCTAGCATTTTTAAAAACAAAATATTTGAAGTAGAAGCAACAATGTTGCAAAGGAAAATTTATTTGAGAGAAAGATACATTTCATCTCAACATTAAAAGGATTTATTTGGAAAAGTTACAATTGTACCATTAGAATCAATGGCTAAAACTTGCATTGGACTACAATAGCGCAGATTTTCACTTACAAAAAATGCTCTTTAACACAGCGCTCATTTTAGTATTTAATATAGCGCCTTGTAAAAAAGACACTGGAGCTAAAATGAGAGCTATTTGCAGGTCTGAGCATGCTCAGTTGTGTTGACACCTAGTTGTACAAAAACAGGAAATGTATCTCTTCTCAGACTTTTAAAGATATTTCAGTGTAGAAATCACTTTTTCATACAGTTTAAAAGCAGATTATCTTTAAATAATATACCACATATTTCAGTACCATTTAGGCAATCGTATCATGCTCTAAACAATATTTCCATGTGCAATTCTCCATGTATTAGCAGAGTAATGCTGCGTACACACGGTCAGATTTTCCGACGGGAAATGTTCGATGGGAGCATGTTGTCAGAAATTCCAACCGTGTGTAGGCTCCATCGGACATTTTCCATCGGAATTGCCGACAAACAAAATTTGAGATCTGGATCTCAAATTTTCCGACAACAAAATCCGTTGTCATAAATTCCGATCGTGTGTACACCATTCTGACGCACAAAGTTCCATGCATGCTCAGAATAAAGCAGAAGAGCCCCACTGGCTATTGAACTTCATTTTTCTCAGCTCATACGTGTTGTACGTCACCGCGTTCTTGGTGATCGGAATTTCCTGACAAGATTTGTGTGACTGTATGTATGCAAGACAAGTTTGAGCCAACAGCCAAGTCAAATCCAGACAGATCCTTGCAGAAAATTTGAATATTATTGCAATTGCAAGGAAGAAAGACAGATAATTGAATTCTATTGGTAAAAAAGGATGTGCTGCACATACAGTGCCTTGAAAAAGTATTCACACTCCTTAAAATTTCCACATTTTGTCATGTTACAACCAAAAACTTGAATCTATTTTATTGGGATTTTATGTGATCGACCAACACAAAGCGGTACATTATTGTGAATGGAAGGAAAATGTTAAATGTTTTTCAAAATATCTTGAATATCTTACAAATAAATATCTGAAATGTGTGGTGTGCATTTGTATTCAGCCCCCCTGAGACAATACTTTGTAGAAGCACCTTTTGCTGCAATTACAGCTGCAAGACTTTTTGGGTATGTCTCTACTCACTTTGCATATCTAGAGAGTGAGATTTTTGCCCATTCCTCATTGCAAAATAGCTCAAGCTCTGTCAGATTGGATGGATAGCGTCTGTGAACAGCAATTTTCAAGTCTTGCCATCGATTCTCAGTTGGATTTAGGTCTGGACTTTGACTATGGTCATTCTAACACATGGATATGCTTTGATCTAAACTATTCCAATGTAGCTCTGGCTGTATGTTTAAGGTCATTGTCCTGCTAGAAGGTGAACCTCAAGTCTTTTGCAGACTCTAATGTCTCTAATGTCAGGGGGCTGAATACAAATGCACTCCATACTTTTCAGATCTTTATTTGTAAAAAATTTGGAAAACCATTTATCATTTTCCTTCCACTTCACAATTATGTGCCGCTTTGTGTTTTTCTATCACATAAAATCCTAATAAAATACATTTACATTTTTGGTTGTAACATGACAAAATGTGGAAAATCTCAAGGGGTATGAATACTTTTACTTTAGAACAAAACTGTACCACTTTTACAATGAGGCTGATCTACTAAAGGAGTTATGAATCCTTACAAAATACATTGAAAGCTGACAGCCTGCTTATCAACTGATAAGAGCTGAGTATGTGGTTTAAAGAATGTATGTATCGAGTATATTTTGGGTGCATTCTGTGCAATGCTGAGTCCAGTGGCGGATGCTGCTAAATATTTGGGGGGGGGGGGCAGGGAGACGGACGGGAAGTTTGATTCTAGCCTTACTGTTCTCTTTTGTTCTGACTCATGCTGAGTATGAAAAAGGTGCAACAGGCTGCAACAGACCTATTGTTTTTCATCTCTGCTCCAATTACTACACATAAGTCTATTTTCACCTTCAGCTGTCACTGTTTAAGTTTATGTCATTACTGACCAGGTAAATGACAGATACATGCCCATGAGAAGTCCTTGGTAGCTCTGGACAAGTTTAAGCCCTACCATGCATTACAGTACTTTTAAACAGGGATGATAGTAAAAGTAAGTTCTTGCAATCACCCCCCACCACAGGAGACAGACGGCGAATGGGAAGGTGGCGAACGCTGCAAGCACAACACCCACCCAACCCCCCGGCATTAGATGGACTTTACCTTAGGAGGCAGGGGGAAGGAAGAGTTTAGCCATTGCTTCTTCTACCGGCCAAAAAGGAAGACTCCCTGGCCAATCAGATCTCAGGAGCCACTTTCTGACTGGCCAGGAGAAGAATCAGGAAGACAATAGCGAATATTCATTCACTACTGTCACACAACTGGGTGGGCTCAGGGCGCAGTGCTCTGCACCCCGAGCCCACCCTTTTTTGAAGCCAATTAGAGCCTCAGGCTCTAATCATGTGCTTAAAAAAAATAAAAACATTGATATCCATGCGTACAGTGCCCTGCATGTAGATTAGGGGCCGGGCACATGGATTGGAAGATGGCACCCCTAATAGATGGGCCACCAATGGCTGAGTCTGTCTACCAGAATACACACTACAGAGTGCTACCCATAACTGGGTACATGTTGCAGTGTACTGAATGGATGTAGGCTGAACAGTGCTGTCTGCTTAGTGTTACAGATTAGGTTGAGTGTTTTGTGGTGAATGCCATGGTGTTGTGACTGCATTGTGGTGTAATGTTTATGTACTAACACTGATGATGGCCGCTGTCACTGTGCAAAGTTCAGCTCCTGCCATGCACACTTTGCTAATGATGTGGGCCAATGTAATGAGTTAATCACATGTAATTGTCCACCCTTCTATGGCATGCTGGTAGGCAGTGGTGTCACTAGGGTTGGTGTCACCTGGTGCAGTATAACACGGTGTCACCCCACTCTCACGCACACACACACACACCTCACCCTGGGCTCGGGCCGGCGGTGGACACCAGGACACCCCCCACACACACACACACACCTCACCCTGGGCTCGGGCCAGCGGTGGACACCAGGGCAACCCCCCTGCACCTGTTCTGAATCTGGGTGCCGGGCGGCAGCTTGAGTCTGGAGAGAAGAGGTGGGCAGCTGTGCAGCCGCCGCGCCACCCGGGCGAAGATACTAGTAGTGTGTGTAGTGACGTCATCATCATGTCTGCAGTGCAGTGTAAGAGTGACAGGCTGAGGCTCACTGGCTCAGTAGGGTAGGGAGGAGGAAGAAGAAGAAGGAGGACACACTCACACAGTGACACATCAGGCACGGCCGCAGCGCTGGAGGTGTTTTGTTCCAGCCCAGCGGACTGCAGGGTGAATGTGTCAGCTGAAAAAAAAACACCAGGGCTTTCCTCACCATTGGGAGGGTGTCACCCCTCTAGCGGGTGTCACCTGGGTGCAGACCGCACCCCCGGCACCCCCCTAGCAACGCCTCTGTTGGTAGGTTAATTGGCTCCTGTCTAAATTGGCCCTAATATGTGTGTGTGTATGAATGGGAGGGCAGGGACTGATGTGGATGTACAATATCTTTGTAAAGCGCTGTGAAAATTGATGGTGCTATATAAGTACCTGTAATAATAAATACATTTAATTTCCTAATAAGTTTTACATGCCCAAGGGTTTTTGTTATATGGACCTTATTGGACAACAGTAGCTTTATTGTGTTGTCACATGATTGCCAGTAGGGAGATCATTAGTGAATGGTAAAAATTAGTCCAGTCCAATTAGTATTAAAAAGTACTAGTATACATATGAAGGGTAATGGTTAGGCGAATATATTCATTAAGCTACTGTGGAAATACTATAAAGTCCAAGCCATCAAATCTTCATGGTTTATTGATCTACCCATAACTGAAAGCTGCAAAAACTCTTTATGTGTACTAATTATGAGTACATTAACATAAAGCAGCACGTTTAGCAAGCACTTTGGTCTATAGAGGGTTATGATAAGCATTGGTAAAGAGAGATCCCACACGGGATAATCTAATTCCAAGGGCACATATTGTCCGGGCTTCTATGGGAGTAGGTCTTTCATTTCACTGGATAATGCAATAACCCTTGTCACTTTTTTGTACAGTGAATGGAGTAAGTGTATTACCCACAGGGTGTGTATTATTATTATTATTATTATACAGGATTTATATAGCGCCAACAGTTTGCGCAGCGCTTTACAACATCGCGGAAGACAGTACAATTACAATACAATTCAATACAGGAGGGATCAGAGGACCCTGCTTGTTAGAACTTACAATCTAGAAGGGAGGGTCAAGTGGAACAAAGGGGAGTAGCTGTGGGGGGTGATCAGATGGAAAAAGTGAAAATACAGTTGTTAGGTGTGGGTAGCATAGACTTCTCTGTATCAAAGGCAGCAGAGAGGTCCAGAAGTAGGAGTACAGAATAGTGTCTTTTAGTTTTGGCCATTAGTAGATCATTTGTTAGTTTTAGGAGAGCAGTTTCTGTGGTATGTTGAGGATGAAATCCAGACTGAAAGGGATCAAGAAGGCTATTATCAGCAAGATGGATGCTCAGTTGGTTGTAGACTAGTCGTTTAAGGAGTTTGGATAAAAAGGGGAGCAAGGAGATGGGGCATAGGTTGTTAAGATTGGATGGGTCCAGTGAGGGCTTTTTAAGTATGGGGCGGACAAGTGCATGTTTTAAGAAATTGGGGAAGATGCCAGAAGAGGGGGAGAGATTGAAGATGTGGGTTAGAGAGTGTGTAATAGACCTAGAGGGTGGCTGTAGCATTTGTGACAGGAACAGAGATGCAGAGGGCAGGTGGTAAGTTGGACAATAGCAAGTAATTTAGCAACCTCTTCTATAGTGGTGGGGTTGAAAGAGGGAAGTAATGATTGTACCTGTGGACATGAGGTGTAAGGCATGGAGGGTGTCTGAACAGTAGAGATCTCCTCGCGAATTGTATCAATATTCTGTTTGAAGTGATTGGCGATCTCCTGAGCAGTGAGTGAGTTAGTGGGTGATGGCAGTGGAGGGCAAAGTAGCGAGTTGGAGGTAGAGAAGAGTTGACAGGGACGGGATGTTTACGTTTTTAATGAGGGTGATGAAATAGGTCTGCTTGGCAGTGAGGAGGCTGGAATTGTATTTTTGGAGGGCAGATTTATATAGGCTGAAATTTTTCTGGGACTTCGTCTTACGCCAAAGGCGCTCGAGAGCACTGCTGTGTTTTTTCAGACTTCTATTGTGATCTGTTTGCCATGATTGAAGGGGGCGGGGCCTGACTCTGTGTGTAGTGAGGGGGGCCAGTGTGTCCAGTGAGGCTAGAAGTGAAGTGTTGTAGACAGAAGTGGCTAGGTTGGTGTAGGACAGAGGTGCGATTTTGTCATAGAGGTGGTCAGTGTATTACTGAAACAGTAAATGTATTACCCACAGGGATTTATTAAATGTTATAGTCTAATGAGGAGGAAGTAACCTAATAATGTCATCATCATTTTAACAGGTATGCAGCTTTGTATATATTTTCTCAATAAATGGCGAAGTGAAGTGATTTTGCAAAAATTGGTTTCACCCTAAAAAAAATTACTGAAGCAGAAATTTCAATCACTGAGCAGCTTAGGTAAAATGGCTGTTTGTGCTTTTTTGTGTATGTTGTTGGTTGTTGGTGTAGTAGCTTTAAATTTGTTATTTTACTTTTTACTGTGTTTTCTTTATTTAAAACAAACAAATAAAGGTAACAGTAAGGTCCAAGGAGGGACCATGATTTGGCACAAGAATGGGTCCCGGATACAGGATAGTTGATGGGGTTTTCTGTAGCCCTCAGAAGTAATTTAAAGCCCAACTCCCCATACAGTGGGGATGTGCTCGCACTGCATTGGTTAACTGCTCGTTTTGTCCGGGGGTGAATACAAAGCCTATACTCACCCAATCCTTCAATCTCTCAGAAAATGGCACTCCATCGGTGGACTGTTACTGATGTGTTCATGTCCAGAGCCGGTCTACAACTGGTCTTGCGCTGGGAGGATCAGAGGATTAGGTGAGTATATCTCGGTGCTCTGAACCCCTAGACTAAAATGAGCAGTTAACCCATGCAGTGCGAGCACAGCCCCACTGCAGGATAGAAAGAAAAAAATTGCCCAGAGTTCAGCTTTAACCCTTTGCTGCCAGGTCCGTATGGGGTTTCACACACAAACTGGTGGCTGCAACCACCTGGATTGTGTGTAAAACTGACAAGAAGACTCCTTGAAGGCGGAAGCATTCAGGTGGCTGCGCTGCCGTCCGATTGTTTCCACACACCCCCAGTAATGGCGCCCCCCCCCATGTATTCCAGGCTCTGCTTGTCCTTCTGCAGGCCTGGAACTTACACTGCAGGTCCCAGCAGGTTGAGGGGAGGGAGGAGAGTGGATACATATCCACTCTCCTCCCCTTCTTGTTGGTGACCCAGAAAGCGACGTGTATGACGTCACTTCCTGGTCAGCCTTTCACTCCCTGGCTAGCATAGCTGGGAAGAAATATAATATTTGCATTGCAATACATCCAGTGGAGCCCAGAGGAGACATGCAGGGTCTTTTAGATCCTGCATATCTCATTAAAGAGAACCTGTCACCTAAAATCATCACATGGGGACTCTTTGTCTCCTATGTTATGAAAAAAAAAAAGTTAAACAAAAAAAAGGTATTTGCAAAAAAATAAAGTTACACCCAAGCACATAAAATCCCCCCCCCCCCACATTTTTTGAGGCCCTCCACCCCCATATATACAAACGTACGATAGTCAACTCACACGCCAGGTGCATATGCGTGAAAACATCAGTTACAATACACATGTTACATATTGTCATGCACGCTGAAGTGAGAGCAATAATTCTAGCACAACACCTTCTCTATAACACTAACCTGATGACCTATAGGGGGCTTTGGAAGTGTTGCCTATAGAAAATATAGGGTACTGATGTTTGTCGCCAGTTCACAGGCCCACACAAATGTAAGGTTTGGCATGTCGGTTATCTATTTACTCTGTGCAACTTTGTTTTTTATATTTTACCAAAAATGTGGGTAATTTCTTGCCATTTTTTTTACCCTAAAATTTACTTTTTTACGGAAATTTTGCATTTCCTAGATCATTGCGGTAATATTGTGTTACATAAAATATTGAAACTACTGCTATTTTTTTCTCTAGGATGTCTGTTTTCAGATAAAATACGTTTGTGGGATTTGTGTAATCTTCAGGCTTAAAATTATTTTTTTTAACATGTGTGCAAAAAATGCAAAAACGGCTCTGGCAGCCAAAGTCCTCATGCACACGGACGTTTTTACAGCTGCTTTTTTGAGCTTTTTTTGCAGCTTAAAAAGGCCTGTCTATGTTAGTCTATGGCTTCATGTCCACCTAGGCATTTTTGAGCTGCAAGTGGCATAGGCGTTTTTAAGCTGTAAAAAAAACCCAGGACCAGTGGGTTCTGAAAGACGTTTTTCAGCTGTAAAAATGCTCTAACGCTGAAAAACGCTGAAAAACGCTCAAAAACGTCATTCACCAACGTTTTTTGGCGTTTTTGATCCATTGAAAAAAAAAAAAAAAAAAAAAAAATTTGAAAAAAATAAAAACGCTCAAAAACGCTAACGCGGAAAAACGCTCAAAAACGCTTAAAAACGCTAAAAACCGCTATTGCAAAAACGCTGAAAAAAGCTTAAAAAAGTTTAAAAAAATCACTGCAAAGATACTGGCGTTTTCATAACGTTTTTTTTAACAGCCTGTGTGCATGAGGGCAAAAGGTTTAAGTCCATTGTACCTTCAAAAACCCCAAAAACATGTCACCATCCACATTCAGTGCATTTTGTTACAGAATGTTGCTGGCATCGATTGTATTTTAGAAACATATAATGTTTCTAAATATCATTTAAACATCTGCTTTAAAAAAAAACTGTAAAAATAAGTGAATAATTTGGTAATTCTTTGAAAATCAGTCAAAGTTGAAACTTTCCAAATTACCGTATTTATCAGCATATAACACGCACAGGCGTAAAACACGCACCTTTATTTTAGGAGGGAAGTTTGAGGAAAAAACTACAATTTTTAATAAAGAACTTTGAAGCAAAATAAGGGTCAGTGCCCATTAATGCAGCCTCACCATTGCCCATCTGCAGCCTCACCATTGCCCATCTGCAGCCTGATCAATGCCATATGCAGCCTGATGAATGCCATCTGCAGCCTCACCATTGCCCATCAATGCAGCTAATTCAATGCCCATCTACAGCCTCACAATTGCCCATCAGTGCAGCTTGATCAATGCCCATCTGAAGCCTCACAATTGCCCATCAGTGCAGCTTGATCAATGCCCATCTACAGCCTCACAATTGCACATCAATGCAGCTTAATCAATGCCCATCTGCAGCCTCACAATTGCCAATCAGTGCAGCTTGATCAATGCCCATCTGCAGCCTCACAATTGCCCATCAGTGCAACTTGATCAATGCCCATCTACAGCCTCACAATTGCCCATCAATGCAGCTTGATTAATGCCCATCTGCAGCCTGATCAATGCCCATTTGCACCCTCACCTCAGATTACTGCTGCCTCGGAGGGGACAGGTAGGGGGGCAGGATGAGCGCCCTCAGATTACATACAGCGAGAATCTCCTGTTTAATCGGCGGCCTCTTTAATACAAAGTCCTGCCTCCTGGACCGGCTTCTATGATAGACAGAACACTGGTCCAATGCCGGCCCAGAAGACGGGACTTCCTATTACAGAGGCCGATGAGCAAACAGGAGATTCTCGCTGTATGTAATCTGATGGTGCTCGTCCCGCCCCCCTACTCGTTCCCTCCTAGGCAGCCCAAATTGCAGTATCGGCGTATAACACGCACACATTATTTGCACGCGATTTTCAGGGTGAAAAAGTGCATGTTATACGCCAATAAATACAGTAGTTATGATTACTTGATTGTTCTGATCACAAGAGTGCTCTTTGGGGAGTGTTATCTAATTCTTCCTGATTGCTGGGATTCATTGAAGAGTTGTAATTTTCCTGGAAACCGTTAGATCTGCTTTATTCATGACTGGTCTGAAATATACTGTATTTCCTTGTTTCTTCTACTTAGGTTGGCTATGCACAGATTGTTTTTTTTGTTTTTGTTTAGCCTGCAGATTCCTCCAGTCATGTTATACAACTTCTATGGTCAAACACCCCTGCTGGGCTATTTTATTTCTGGTGGCATCTGGCAGAATGTCTGAACAATGGCTGAATCTCATTGAATACAGCCACTGCTTGCCTCACAAGTTTATTTTTATTTTATTTATTTCAGGTATTTATATAGCACTGTCAATGTACGCAGCACTTTTACATATACAGTGATGTAAAAAAAAAACTTGCCCCCTTTCTGATTTTTTTTTTATTTTGCATATTTCTCATAATTAAATGATTCAGATTAAACAAATTTTAATATTACACAAAGATAAAAATCTAAGATGCAGTGTTTAAATTATTATTTCATTTATTAAGGGAAAAAAAGCTGTTCAAACCTGCCTGGTCCTATGTGAAAAAGTAATTGCCCCCCCCCCCCCATGCTGAATAGTGAATGAACCATGATTAACCACAATCTTTTGGAAAGCTGAGTCAAATTTCACTTGCCATACCCAGGCCTGATTACAGCCAGACCTTTTGAATCAAAAAATCACTTAAATAGAAGCTGTCTGACAAAGTGAAGCACGCTAAAAGATTTAAAAAAGCAACACATCATTCCGTGATCTAAATAAATTCAAGAACAGATAAGAAACAAAGTAATTGACTTGTATCAGTCTGAAAAGGATTACAAAGTCATTTCTAAGACTTTGGGACACCAGCGAACCAATGTGAAAACCATTATCCACAAATGCAGAAAACTTGGAACAGTGGTGAACCTTACCAGGAGTGGCCAGCCAACCAAAATGACTTCAAGAGCACAAAGACTCATCCAGGAGGTCATAAAAGAACCCAGAACAACATCTAAAGAACTGCAGGCCTCACTTGCCTCAGGTAAGATCAGTGTTCATGATTCAACAATAAGAAAGAGACTGGGCAAAAATGGCATTCATGGGAGAGTTCCAAGGCCAAAGCCACTGCTAACCAAAAAGAACACAAAGGCTCATAGTTACGAAGTTACATAGTAGGTTAGGTTGAAAAAAGACACAAGTCCATCAAGTCCAACCTATGAACATTTACCAATTGTCACATTTACCAAAAACACAACTTGATTATCCCCAAGACTTTTAGACAAATATTCTGTGGACTGATGAGACAAAAATGTAACCTTTTGGAAGGTGTACGCCCCGTTACGTCTGGCATAAAACGAATACAGCATTTCATAACAAGAACAACATACCAACAGTCCAACATGGTGGTGGCAGCGTGATGGTCTGGGGCTGCTTTGCAGTTTCAGGACCAGGACGACTTACCATAATTGATGGAACCATGAATTCTGAGCTCTACCAGAAAATCCTAATGTCCACCAAGTCCACAAAGTACAGCAAGTCCTCAACCCAAATGGTTCAAACAAAGCAAAATTTAGGTTTTGGAGTGGCCTAGTCAAAGCCCGGACTTAAATCCAATTGAGATTTTGTATCAACAAAACCCTACAATGTGGCTGAATTAAAACTATTCTGCAAAAAAGAGTGGGCCAAAATTGTTCCACAGCAATGTGAAAGACTCATTGCCAGTTATCGTAAACGCTTGATTGCAGTTGTTGCCGCTAAGGGTGGCAAACCAGTTATTAAGTTTAGGGGGCAACTACTTTTTCCACATAAAGCCAGGCAGGTTTGGACAGCTTTTTTGTCTTAATAAATTAAACCATTATTTAAAAACTGAATTTTGTATTTACTCAGGTTATCTTTGTGTATTAATAAAATTTGTTTGATGATCTGAGTCATTTAAGTGTGACAAATACGCAAAAAAAAAAAAAATCAGAAAGGGGGCAAATACTTTTTCACAGCATTGTACATTCACATCAGTCATTACCCTCAAGGAGCTTACAATCTAAGGTCCCTAACTCCCATTCATACAGGGCTGGTGCAAAGATTTTTGACACCCTAGGCAAAACCTAATTTTGCAGCCCCCATTGGCTCCAACCCTGACTCCACCCCCTTTGCGCTGCCCATGTGACGGAAGGGGTTACTACACAGGAAGCATCGGCTCTGCTTCCTCTAGCACTGGCTCCAGTGCCGTGTTGCACCTCTAATTACACTACCGATTGGACTGAGTTAGTTACATGCCTGCAGAGCATGCAGACATGTAGGGAAAACAGTGGCCGGGCGCCCCTAGGCAGCAGTGCGCCCTAGGCGGCTGCCTAATTTGCCTAGTGGTAGCACCGGCCCTGCATTCATACATGTTCAGCAGAACAAATGCAGGAAGTGATGTGTGCACATGGGCCAGAAGCAAATGTATGAGGATGCCAAACACATTCATACATACACATACTAGGGCCAATTTATCCCTGAGGGTCTGGCTTCAAATCCCAAGCATGTTGCTTCATGTAGAGAAGGTCTTTTAACTATGTCTAAATGTAGTATTTATGTGTAGGAGGGTTCCACCACCATTATAAGTCTTTTCCAGATACACTATTTAACCATAAGTATTGGGACGCCTGCCTTTACACACATTAACTTTAATGGCAGCCCAGTCTTAGTCCATAGGGTTAAAATTTGATTTGGCCCACCCTTTGCAGCTAGAACAGCTTCTGGGAAGGCTTTCCACAAGGTTTAGTGTGTCTATGGGAATGTTTGATCATTCTTCCAGAAGTGCATTTGTGAGGCCAGGCACTGATGTTGGATGAGAAGGCCTGGCTCGCAGTCTCTACTCTAATTCAGCCAAAGGGTCTTCTATCGTGTTGAGGCCAGGACTCTGTGCAGGCCAGTCAAGTTTCTCCACCCCAAACTTTCTCATCCATGTCTTTATGGACCTTGCTTTGTGCACTGGTGTGCAGTCATGCTGGAACAGGAAGGGGCTTTCCCCAAACTGTTCCCACAAAGTTGGGAGCATGAAATTGTCCAAAATGTCTTGGTATGCTGACGCCTTAAGAGTTTCCTTTAACTGGAACTAAGAGGCCAAGCCCAACCTCTGAAAAACAACCCCACATAAAAAATACTACGAAAAAACCCCTAACGGGGCTTTAAAGCAGCCAATAAAATACACTGTAGATAGTCAAAAAGTTAATTTTATTGATACAAAAAATGGTATAAAACAGATGAGTTCTGACCTTTGAGTCCGGACATGAGCTGGAGTACAATATAAAAATCACAGCGGACAATGCCCGTGGTTGGGAACAATGTACAGTACAGTACTGTATGTTAGAGACAACAAGATCATGGAAATTGGAATCCTGACGGGTTTCGACCCTCACTGGGTCATCTTCAGAGGATAGTTGTCAACTGTAGGGGTGTAAGCATGTGTCAGGCATGGCGTAAAAACTCAACAATGGCAAACTCATGTACATACAGCGCAGCATATACAGTACCTGACCGCGAGATTGTGTTTCCAGCGCGATACCATCGCGCTGGTTCTCGGCGACAGGGTACTGTGCATGTCGCGCTGGCTCACTCATCGGGCTAAGGAAAACTTTGTTTTCCTTCCGCGATGAGTGACGGGCAGTGCTGACAGCTGTCTGGTATGAATCCTGAGGCGGGAACACCGTGCCAAATTTTAAATGAAAAAACCGGCGTGGGCCCCCCCCAGGGGCATACCAGGCCCTTAGGTGAATGAAAGACGTCCTGTTAGTTCAGCCGTCGGTGGAAGATCAGTTAACAGAACTATTGTCAGTAGAGCCAGAGGACGCGTTCGGAGGCGCGTTGATGCGAACGGACGCATGCGGGTGCGTGCTAATACGAGCGGGTGTACGCGGGTATACGATGAGACGAACGGGCACGTATGATCGGTACTCGGGCGTGCACGTGTGCACGCGGCGGCATGCAGACGTGCAGTGTGACAGATTTTGGCGCCATTAGGCCTATTTAAGGGTGCCTGTCAGCATGCTTCCTTGCTGTCCGGTCTACAGCGTTCCCTGTGACCCTAAGCTTCCAGTATACCTGTTTACCTGATTCCTGTTACCCGGCTTGTTCCTGACTTCTCCTGTTTGCTGCCAGTCCCCGACCTCGGCTTGTCTGACGATTCTCCTGCCTCATCCTTCAGTTATTACCTTCCTGTCTGTTGCCGACCCGGTCCGTGTCCTGACTACTCTCCTGATTCCCTTTTGTACCTGCTCTGCTTGCCTGTGTTTGAGCCGGCCTGTCTGACTTTGCTAGTGCTTCCAGTGGTACTACAGAACACCTCCCTGCTGCCTGCTTGTTCGTGGGTGTCTGCTAGCTACAGTGCTTCTCTATCCAGTCAACAGTTCCAGTGTTCCTGCCAAGAGTTCCAGTTCATCTACCAGTTGTTCCAGTGCTTCAGTTGTACTACAGAACACCTCCCTGTTGCCTGTTGTTCCTGAGTTCCTGCCAGTGGATCTAGTGTTCCTGTCAGTCCTCCTGCTGCTGCACCAGAGGTCCGGATCAACTCTACACCTGCCACTTACCAAGCACTTGTGGCCCCCTGCGCTCTTGAGTCCCTGTCTTCTCTATCAGGGGCTCTCGAACCAGAGGCACACGAGAGGCTACTCCTTGCATTCTGGGCTCCACCACCAGGTACGTGACAGTACCGGACAGCCATGTCTGAGCCCACGCAGGGAGCCTCTCCCATGGATGAACTCTGCCGCCATCTTGCTGGACTTACCCAGGCACTAAAAAGCCTACAAGAAGGCTACACCCAGCTGGAAGGCCGAGTTCAGGCCCTAGCAGCTTCTACACCTCCAGTATCCGGGACTTCTGCTTCACCATCAGTGGTCATGTTGCTGCCTGAACCCAGGGTCCCCACGCCTGAAAGATTTTCGGGTAACCGGAGCAAATTCAGGTCCTTCCGCAACTCGTGTGAGCTCTTTTTTGCCCTTCAACCAAGGATTTTCTCCCTGGAAGCCACCAAGGTGGGGTTCGTGATCTCACTGCTGACCGACGAGCCCCAGTCCTGGGCCCATTGCTTATTAGAAAAGAAAGATACCTCACTTGATACCCTGGATACCTTCTTTCGAGCTATGTCATCACTATATGAAGACCCACAGCTGACTGCCACGGCAGAGGCAGCCTTGCACACCCTACAGCAAGGCCGCAGACCTGTTGAGGACTATGTGTCAGAATTCAGACGCTGGAGTTCCGACACAAACTGGAACAATGCCGCCCTACGGTATCCGTTCCGTATAGGCCTTTCAGAATCCTTGAAGGATGAACTAGCCCCAGTGGGCATTCCTGAGACTTTAGAGGACCTCATAGACCTTTCCATCCAAATAGACAGACGCTTGAGAGAACGACGTACAGAGCAATCTTCTGGTCCTGCTCGTCCTGTCTGGATGCTGCCCCGGGTGCCTAGTTCTCCCCACTCCGCTCCTCCAGCTTCTACTACCATGACCTCAGATACACCAGAACCAATGCAGCTGGGACTCTTACGGCCATCCCTCACTCCTGAAGAGCGTCAACGCCGTTGGGCTGGTAACCTGTGCCTATATTGCGGGGAACCCGGACACTTTGTACGAACATGCCCGGCCAAGCTTCGTAAGTGCCTCTCTGTCTCTCCTGCTCTTACCCCAGCTGCACTGAATAATATGTCTCACCTGGCTGTTCCGCTTCTTTTACAGCTCCCAGGAGGGAATATACCAACCAGCGCTATCATTGATTCCGGGGCCTGCAGTGGCTTTATAGACTTGTCCTTCGCTTCCAGACATCACATTCCCATCTGGCCCAGGGCGAAAGGACCTTCAGTATATCTGGCCGATGATTCTACCCTCAGATCAGGACCAGTAACCCAGGAAACAGTAACCATGCTCACCACCATTGCTGGCACTCATCAAGAGCTACTTTGTCTGGATGTCATTGAATCTCCTCTATTCCCCATCATATTGGGCATGCCATGGCTCAAGGCCCATAACCCACAAGTTGACTGGGCCTCAGGGAAAATTGAGTTTCCCTCCTCTTATTGCCACCTACACTGTCTACCAGAAGTTACTCAAGCTCCTTCTGCCCTGTTGTGCATGGAAACTGATGCCGAGACCCGTCACGTTGTACCCAAAGTCTACCATAGCTTTCTGGATGTTTTCAGTCAAAAAGGGGCAGAGACCCTTCCTCCCCACCGGCCATATGACTGTCCGATTGAGCTTCTCCCAGGGGCAGAGATTCCTTTTGGGAGAATATTTCCTTTGTCAGAGTTAGAATTAGGAGTATTAAAAACTTACATTGACGACAATCTAAAGAAAGGCTTCATCCAACCCTCCACGTCCCCGGCAGGAGCAGGAATCTTTTTTCAGGAAAAGAAAGACCATTCATTGCGCCCTTGTGTGGATTATCGGGCACTCAATAAAATCACGATCAAGAACCGTTATCCCTTACCATTAGTGCCAGAACTTTTTCAGAGGCTGGGGTCTGCAGTAGTGTTTTCTAAGTTAGATCTTCGTGGTGCCTACAACCTTGTCCGCATTCGCAAGGGAGACGAATGGAAGACTGCTTTCCGTACCCGGTTTGGGCACTTCGAATATTTAGTCATGCCTTTCGGACTTTGTAATGCTCCTGCTACATTTCAGCATTTTGTAAATAACATTTTCAGAGACTACCTTGACCTGTTTGTTGTTATTTATCTAGATGACATTCTAATCTTCTCTTCTTCCCTAGTTGAACACCGTGAACGTGTCAGAAACGTTTTGTCCCGACTTCGCCTGCACGGCCTTTACGCTAAGCCTGAGAAATGTGTCTTCGAGCAGGAGAGTATTCAGTTCCTTGGTCTTATTATCTCTGTGGAAGGCATCAAAATGGACCCTCAGAAGGTCTCCGCCATTCTGGACTGGCCCGCTCCTACTGACAAAAAATGGATTTAACGTTTCGTGGGATTTGCGAATTTTTATAGAAAATTCATCAAGGGATTCTCCACCATCATTTCTCCCATTACAAGATTAACCCAACAGGGCCTCAAGTTCCACTGGTCTATGGAAGCTCAGATGGCCTTTACTACACTGAAGGATCTGTTTGTCTCAGCCTCAGTTTTAAAACATCCTGATTCCACGTTACCCTACATCCTGGAGGTGGACGCCTCGGAGATAGCGGTCGGTGCAGTACTCTCCCAAAGACAGGGGCCTAGGGCTCTTCTGCACCCAGTCGCTTTTTTTTCCCGTAAATTATCGGAAGCAGAAAAGAACTATGACATGGGTGATCGAGAATTGTTAGCGATCAAAGCTGCGCTGGAGGAATGGCGATACCTGTTAGAGGGAGCAGCCCACCCGATTCTTGTTTATACAGATCACAAGAATCTAGAATATTTAAAGACTGCCAAGAGGTTGAAACCACGACAAGCCAGATGGGCACTGTTCTTTACTAGATTTTCTTTCCATATTACCTACTGTATCGGGTCAAAAAATATCAAGCCTGACGCTCTGTCACGGATGTACAGTGATTCGGAAGCACCTTCTCCGCCAAATACCATCTTGTCCTCAGGGAACTTTCTGTTACTCCAAGGGGATCTACTGTCACAGATCAAGCAAGCCTCCAGGAACGTTTCCACTCCACCTGATACAACCCTACAGGCCAGTAGGGATGAGCTTCGTGTTCGAGTCGAACCCATGTTCGACTCGAACATCGGCTGTTCGACCGTTCGCCGAATTGCGAACGATATGGGCCGTTCGCGCCAAATTCGTGTGGCGCGTCACGGCCCATAATTCACTGCGGCATCGCAGTGCATTGCTTGCTGATGATTGGCCAAGCATGCACTATGACCCGCATGCCTTGCCAATCACAGCGCCGCCTGAACAGAGAGCCGTAATTGGCCAAAGCCAAGGAGGCTTTGGCCAATTATGGCTCAGGGGATTTAGTACACGCCCCACACTATATAAGGCCGCCTGCACGGCGGCCCTGTGTAGTGTGTGTTCCGGCGTTCATAGATAGAGAGAGAGAGAGAGAGACAGACAGTGTCATTTGATTTGAGTTAGATAGATTAGGCAGAACAGTCAGTCAGTTAGCTGCACTTACAGTGTATTGTGTATATATATGCATCCCAGGTGTTGCATATATATATATATACACTGTATTCAGTTTAGCTAGATCCGTTCCTGTTATCTTCTAGACTATTTACATTTAGTGCAGTGCGTCCTGCTCACAGTGTTCAGCTAGATCCGTTCCTGTTATCTTCTAGACTATTTACATTTAGTGCAGTGCGTCCTGCTCACAGTGTTCAGCTAGATCCGTTCCTGTTATCTTCTAGACTATTTACATTTAGTGCAGTGAGTCCTGCTCACAGTGTTCAGCTAGATCCGTTCCTGTTATCTTCTAGACTATTTACATTTAGTGCAGTGCGTCCTGCTCACAGTGTTCAGCTAGATCCGTTCCTGTTATCTTCTAGACTATTTACATTTGGTGCAGTGCGTCCTGCTCACAGTGTTCTGCTAGATCCGTTCCTGTTATCTTCTAGACTATTTACATTTAGTGCAGTGCGTCCTGCTCACAGTGTTCAGCTAGATCCGTTCCTGTTATCTTCTAGACTATTTACATTTAGTGCAGTGCGTCCTGCTCACAGTGTTCAGCTAGATCCGTTCCTGTTATCTTCCTACTGACAGGCAGGCTTGTCTGGTTACAGTATATAAAGCTACCTGAAGAAAATTACTGGTGTTCTGTTTGATCCTATTAGTACCACGGTCAGGCAGCTAGACTATTTACATTTAGTACAGTGCGTCCTGCTCACAGTGTTCAGCTAGATCCGTTCCTGTTATCTTCCTACTGACAGGCAGGCTTGTCTGGTTACAGTATATAAAGCTACCTGAAGAAAATTACTGGTGTTCTATTTGATCCTATTAGTACCACGGTCAGGCAGCTAGACTATTTACATTTAGTACAGTGCGTCCTGCTCACAGTGTTCAGCTAGATCCGTTCCTGTTATCTTCCTACTGACAGGCAGGCTTGTCTGGTTACAGTATATAAAGCTACCTGAAGAAAATTACTGGTGTTCTATTTGATCCTATTAGTACCACGGTCAGGCAGCTAGACTATTTACATTTAGTACAGTGCGTCCTGCTCACAGTGTTCAGCTAGATCCGTTCCTGTTATCTTCCTACTGACAGGCAGGCTTGTCTGGTTACAGTATATAAAGCTACCTGAAGAAAATTACTGGTGTTCTATTTGATCCTATTAGTACCACGGTCAGGCAGCTAGACTATTTACATTTAGTACAGTGCGTCCTGCTCACAGTGTTCAGCTAGATCCGTTCCTGTTATCTTCCTACTGACAGGCAGGCTTGTCTGGTTACAGTATATAAAGCTACCTGAAGAAAATTACTGGTGTTCTATTTGATCCTATTAGTACCACGGTCAGGCAGCTAGACTATTTACATTTAGTACAGTGCGTCCTGCTCACAGTGTTTAGCTAGATCCGTTCCTGTTATCTTCCTACTGACAGGCAGGCTTGTCTGGTTACAGTATATAAAGCTACCTGAAGATAATTACTGGTGTTCTATCCCAGCTTAGTGCAGCTACAGGCCATTAGTATGTCTGGAAGGCCAAGAAGGAGAGGCAGACAGCCACAAGCCAATAAGAGAGGGCAAGCAGGCTCTGTGTCTAGTGCTGGTCGTGGAGACGGTGCATCCTCATCAGCACGTGGCCATGGGACACGCTTGGCCTTTTTTTCGGCAGCTGGCCGTGTTGAGCCGCAACATGCGGAAGACTTGGTCGAGTGGATGACCAAGCCGTCCTCATCCTCCTCATCCTCTCTCACCCATGCCCAGGGTGCTTTGTCTGGCAAAGCAGCGGCCTCTTCCCTCAGCTCAATGTCATTAGTGACTCCTTCCCTAGCTCCACCATGTCCTCCTGAGGATTCCCTCGAACTGTTTGACCACAGTGTTGGGTACATGCTCCAGGAGGATGCCCAGCGTTTGGAAGGCTCTGATGATGATACTGAGCTCGATGAAGGCAGTAACATGAGCACGGACAGAGGGGGTGCCCAAGAAGGACAGCAATCTGGCAGTCATGCTCCCCCTGCTGCAGCATACTGCCAGGTTTGCTCCAGTGATGAGGAGGGAGGGGATGATGAGGTCACTGACTCAACGTGGGTGCCTGATAGGAGAGAGGAGGAGGAGGAGGAGGAGAAGGAGGAGGCGGCACATCACCAACGAGGCAGGATGCCCTCCAGGGGCCAGCCTAAGGGCAGCACATTGACTGCATCACACCCCAAAGCTCCACATGTGCAGGGCGCTGCAGTCTCTGCGCGTTATTCAAAAAGTTCTTTGGTGTGGGCCTTTTTTGAGACGAGTGCATCAGATCGCACCGCTGCTATTTGCAAAATATGTCTCAAGCGTATCTCACGTGGCCAAAACATCTCCCGCTTGGGTACCACATGCTTGACCAGACATATGTTGACCTGCCATGCAGTTCGTTGGCAAGCGTATCTAAAAGACCCACACCAAAGAACAAAGAGGATCTCTCCTTGCTCCTCATCAGCTGAGATTTCCAACCCCACTAGACCTCCAGTCCTCTCTGAGACCTGCAGTGAGAGGAATGAAGGTGTAGAATTAGGTGTGTCACAGCCAAGTACTTGTGGGCAATCTGCTTTTGGTACACCGACGTCAGATTGTACCAGGCAAATTTCCCTGCCCCAGCTGCTGCACCGCCGAAAGAAGTTTGCTCCCAGCCATCCACATGCCCAGCGGTTGAATGCTAGCTTGGCAAAATTGCTAGCACTTCAACTGCTGCCTTTTCAGTTGGTAGACTCTGCCCCCTTCCGTGAGTTTGTGGAATGTGCGGTTCCTCAGTGGCAGGTACCCAAACGCCACTTTTTCTCACGGAAGGCGATTCCGGCTCTCTACCGGGATGTGGAAGGCAATGTCCATGCCTCGCTGGACAGGGCGGTCAGCAGTAAGGTGCATATTACCGCTGACTCATGGTCCAGCAGGCATGGACAGGGACGTTACCTAAGTTTCACGGCGCATTGGGTGACTCTGCTGGCAGCTGGGAAGGATGCAGGACAAGGTGCAGTAGTGTTGGAGGTTGTTCCGCCACCACGCCTCCAAAATGCTGATTGTGACACACCTCTCTCCTCCACCCCCTCCTCTTCTTCTTCCTCCATGGCCTCTTCCTCGGAACCAGCGGTGCTCGTAGTCGTTCAAGGGGCTACGCAAGTAAGCAGGCCAAAAGATGCCATGCGGTGCTTGAGCTGGTGTGCTTGGGGGACAGGAGCCACACTGGGGCAGAGGTTCTGTCAGCTCTGCAGGGGCAGGTTCAGAGGTGGTTGACGCCACGCCAACTTAAGGCAGGAATGGTGGTTTGCGACAATGGCACCAACCTCCTCTCTGCCCTCCGACAGGGACAAATGACCCATGTGCCCTGTTTGGCTCACGTCCTTAACTTGGTGGTGCAGCGGTTCTTGGGCAGGTACCCGGGCTTACAGGATGTCCTGAGGCAGGCCAGGAAAGTCTGTGTGCATTTCCGCCGGTCATATAATGCCAGTGCTCGGCTGACGGACCTCCAAAAGGAGTTTAACCTGCCCAAGAACCGCCTAATCTGTGACATGCCCACCAGGTGGAACTCAACGTTGGCCATGCTGCAGCGGCTGCACACACAGCAGAGGGCCATCAATGAGTACCTGTGCGACTATGGCACCAGGACAGGGTCAGGGGAGCTTGGTTTTTTTTCCCCACGCCAGTGGGCCATGATCAGGGATGCATGCACTGTCCTGTCACCATTCGAGGAGGCCACGAGGATGGTGAGCAGTGACAGTGCATGCATCAGTGACACTGTCCCCCTTGTCCACCTGTTGGAGCACACGCTGCGTGGAATAATGGACAGGGCACTTGAGGCAGAACAGAGGCAGGAAGAGGAGGACTTCCTTAGCTCTCAAGGCCCCCTTTATCCAGACAGTGTTCCTGCGTGCCCACCAATCACACAGGAAGAGGACGAGGAGGAGGAGGAGGAGGAAGATTGTGTCAGTATGGAGGTGGAGCCTGGCACTCAGCATCACCAGCAGTCTTTAAGGGATCAGTCCCAAGAAACACATGGACTTGTACGTGGCTGGGAGGAGGTGGCTGCGGACGTTGTCGTCCTTAGTGACCCAGAGGACTCCAGACCGAATGCCTCAGCAAACCTACACTGCATGGCCTCCCTGATCCTGCAAAGCCTGCGTAAGGATCCTCGTATTCGTGGTATCAAGGAGAAGGACCAATACTGGCTGGCAACCCTCCTTGATCCACGTTACAAGGGTAAGGTTGCGGACCTTATCTTGCCATCGCAGAGGGAGCAGAGGATGAAACATCTTCGGGAGGCCTTGCAGAAAGGTCTGTGCAATGCGTTCCCAGAGACTGGGAGGTTACAAACTCCTGTTTCTGGACAACGTGTTGCTGAGGCTTCGGTCAGTCAAAGAAGGAGCGGTGGAGAAGGTGGCCGTCTGACCGATGCGTTCAGACAATTTTTTGGTCCACAGCCCCAAGGTATGATCGGTTCCAGCAACCATCGCCAGCGTCTGTTTTACATGGTGCAGGAATACCTAGGGGCAAGATCAGACTTGGACACCTTTCCCACCGAAAATCCTCTGGGTTACTGGGTCTTGAGGATGGATCACTGGCCAGAGCTTGCACAGTATGCAATTGAGCTACTGGCCTGTCCTGCATCCAGCGTTCTTTCGGAACGCACATTCAGTGCTGCTGGAGGCGTGGTAACCGATCACAGGGTGCGTCTGTCCACCGACTCGGTCGATCGGCTGACCTTCATAAAAATGAATCAGTCTTGGATCACCACCAGCTACCAAGCACCTGATGCTGATGTAACCGAATAATTTTTTTTGAAATCTCAGATCCCTTCAAAGACTGCCTATGCTGATGCTGAGTGACTATCCCTGAGTAATTATCCTCTTCCTCCTCAATCATCACGCTGATAGCTTGTAAGAACATTTTTGGTTCTGGGCGCCACCACCAGTGCCTAAGGCACAATTTTTCAGCCCCTGTTTAACAGGGGCGTGTAATTACAATTTTTGATGTAATACTTTGCAGCAGGGCTCGTTCCTGCATTCCAACTAGAGTGTCTGTGAGGGGTTGCAGTGTTGTGGCACCAGCACCAGTGCCTAAGGCCCAATTTTTCTGCCCCTGTCTAACAGGGGCGTGTAATTACAATTTTTGATGCAATACTTTGCAGCAGGGCTCGTTCCTGCATTCCAACTAGAGTGTCTGTGAGGGGTTGCAGTGTTGTGGCACCAGCACCAGTGCCTAAGGCCCAATTTTTCTGCCCCTGTCTAACAGGGGCGTGTAATTACAATTTTTGATGCAATACTTTGCAGCAGGGCTCCCTCCTGCATTCCAACTAGAGTGTCTGTGAGGGGTTGCAGTGTTGTGGCACCAGCACCAGTGCCTAAGGCCCAATTTTTCTGCCCCTGTCTAACAGGGGCGTGTAATTACAATTTTTGATGCAATACTTTGCAGCAGGGCTCGTTCCTGCGTTCCAACTAGAGTGTCTGTGAGGGGTTGCAGTGTTGTGGCACCAGCACCAGTGCCTAAGGCCTAATTTTTCAGCTCCTGTTCAACAGGGGCATGTAATTACAATTCTTGATCTAATATTTCACAGCAGGGCCCTGTGAGAGCTTACAGTGTTGTGGCCACAGCAACACCTAAGGCCCAAATTTCTGCTGAGTATATAGGGCAGGACCCTACTTTCAAACATCTAACTTACAAACGACTCCTACTTGCAAACGGAAGGAGACAACAGGAAGTGAGATGAAATCTACCCCTAGGAAGGGAAATTCTCTCCTGTAAGAGTTAATATGGGAAAACAATTTCTCCTTTCCACTGATGCTTTCCAATCCTTGTTCCACAAAAAAACCCAAATTTTCAAAAAACATTTTTCATTGGGACAAAAAGTGAGGTGAAATCTTCTGAAGAGGAGGAAAGACAGCAAAACAAATGTCACAGGGGTGATAACCCTTCCCTATGTTTTCCAAAAAGCTTAAAAAAGATTTTTTGGCTGGAGCTAAACACGTTAAAAATGTACCCGTTCAAAATTACAAAGAGATTCTACTTAACAACAAACCTACAGTCCCTGTCTTGTTTGCACCGCCTGTATACTGCTGTTCAGAGTATATAGGGCCTTTCCTTATTTTAATTTGGGTGCGGGGTTCCCCTTAATATCCATACAAGACCCAAAGGGCCTGGTAATGGACTGGGGGGTACCCATGCCATTTGTCTCACTGATTTTCATCCATATTGCCATGACCCGACATGACATTAAACCCGCAAGCAGTTTTAAATGAGATTTTTTCCTTTAAAAATTACATTTGGTGCAGGGACTGTTCTAAACACGGGAAACACGCGTCACTTTACAGGCATACTATAGACACCCCCCAGGTACGATATTTAAAGGAATATTTCACTTTTTTTTTACTTTAAGCATCATTAAAATCACTGCTCCCGAAAAAACGGCCGTTTTTAAAAGTTTTTTTTGCATTGATACATGTCCCCTGGGGTAGGACCCGGGTCCCCAAACCCTTTTTAGGACAATACCATGCAAATTAGCCTTTAAAATGAGCACTTTTGATTTCGAACGTTCGAGTCCCCTAGACGTCAATGGGGTTCTAACGTTCGTGCGAACTTTCGGTCCGTTCGCAGGTTCTGGTGCGAACCGAACCAGGGGGTGTTCGGCTCATCCCTACAGGCCAGAGATGATCTTCTGTGGTTTAAGGATAGGATCTTCGTACCTCAGGAGGTGCGAACAGCAGCTCTTAGTTCTTGCCATGACCATATGTTAGCCGGCCATTTCGGAGTACATAAAACATCTGAACTTCTTCAGCGCACGTTCTGGTGGCCATCATTAAGAAAGGACTGCAAGGACTACGTGGAAGCATGTGTCACCTGTATCCAAAATAAAGGTAGCAAGTCTAAAGCCTGGGGCCTGTTAAAACCACTAACTGTCCCGGAGAAGCCATGGAGGATGATCTCCATGGATTTTATTGTCGAGTTGCCACCTTCTGAAAGCTACACTACGATCTTCGTAATAGTGGATAGATTATCCAAGATGGCACATTTCCTACCAATGAAAGGTACCCCTACTGCTGCTGAAACTGCCAGGACATTTATTAAGGAGGTGGTGAGGCTTCATGGCATCCCTGCCAATATTACTTCTGATCGGGGGGTACAATTCACCTCTAGGTTCTGGAGAGCTCTTTGTGAATCCCTGAAAATTGATCTTGCCTTCTCTTCTGCCTATCACCCCCAAACAAATGGCCAGACGGAGAGAACGAATCAGACGCTGGAGCAGTATCTGCGCTGCTTTTCCTCGTTCTCCCAGGATGATTGGGCTCCGCTTCTTCCCCTTGCCGAATTTGCATACAACAACTCTGTTCATTCCGCTACAATACAAACACCATTTTTTGCAAATTATGGGTTCCATCCTCTGTTCTTGTCCACTAACATTCCGGAGTGTCCAGTACCAGCTGTTCAAGAAAACCTAAACTTCTTCGAATCAAATGATAAGCTTCTGCAAGAGACTATGGCAAGGACCCAGAACTACAACAAAGAGGTGTTTGACAAGAAGAGAAGGGGGGAGCTTGATCTTAAACCTGGAGATTTGGTTTGGCTATCCACTTTGAATCTAAGATTGGCTTGTCCTTCCAAAAAATTGGGTCCCAAGTTCGTGGGTCCTTTTCCAGTGACAAGAAAAATTAATAATGTGGCCTACGAACTAAAGCTACCAGAATCATTCCGGATTCACCCAGTCTTTCATGTTGCCCTACTCAAACCTGCAGTTCCTGATCCTTTTGTCAACCGGCGGGTCAATCCCCCTGAACCCGTGATCATTGACGGAGAAACCGAATATGAGGTCGAGTGCATTCTGGATTGTAGGAAGAGATGTAATCAAGTCCAGTTCTTGGTAAAATGGAAGGGGTATGGGCCTGAGGAAAACTCCTGGGAGCTGGAGTCCAACATCCATGCTAGGAGGTTGATTCTTGCCTTTAAAAGATCTCATCCAAGTAAGATGGCACAGTTGGGCATCCAGAGGCTGCCCCTTGGGGGGGGGCAATGTCATGAAAGACGTCCTGTTAGTTCAGCCGTCGGCGGAAGATCGGTTAACAGAACTACTGTCAGTAGAGCCAGAGGACGCGTTCGGAGGCACGTTGACGCGAACGGATGCATGCAGGTGCGCGCTAATACGAGCGGGTGTACGCAGGTACACGATGAGACGAACGGGCACATACGATCGGTACTCGGGCGTGCACGTGTGCACGCGGTGGCGCGCAGACATGCAGTGTGACAGATTTTGGCGCCATTAGGCCTATTTAAGGGTGCCTGTCAGCATGTTTCCTTGCTGTCCGGTCTACAGTGTTCCCTGTGACCCTAAGCTTCCAGTATACCTGTTTACCTGATTCCTGTTACCCGGCTTGTTCCTGACTTCTCCTGTTTGCTGCCAGTCCCGACCTCGGCTTGTCTGACGATTCTCCTGCCTCATCCTTCAGTTATTACCTGCCTGTCTGTTGCCGACCCGGTCCATGCCCTGACTACTCTCCTGATTCCGTTTTGTACCTGCTCTGCTTGCCTGTGTTTGACCCGGCCTGTCTGACTTTGCTAGTGCTTCCAGTGGTACTACAGAACCCCTCCCTGCTGCCTGTTTGTTCGTGGGTGTCTGCTAGCTACAGTGCTTCTCTATCCAGTCAACAGTTCCAGTGTTCCTGCCAAGAGTTCTGGTTCATCTACCAGTTGTTCCAGTGCTTCAGTTGTACTACAGAACACCTCCCTGTTGCCTGTTGTTCCTGAGTTCCTGCCAGTGGATCCAGTGTTCCTGTCAGTCATCCTGCTGCTGCACCAGAGGTCCAGATCAACTCTACACCTGCCACTTACCAAGCACTTGTGGCCCCCTGCGCTCTTGAGTCCCTGTCTTCTCTATCAGGGGCTCTCGAACCAGAGGCACACGAGAGGCTACTCCTTGCATTTTGGGCTCCACCACCAGGTACGTGACATTAGGTCTGGCATGGATTGTAAGGGGAACCCCCTACGCCGAAAAATTGGCATGGGGGTCCCCCCCAATCCATACCAGACCCTTATCTGAGCACGCAGCCCGGCCGGCCAGGAAAGGGGGTGGGGATGAGCGAACGCCCCCCCCCTCCTGAGCCATACCAGGCCGCATGCCCTCAACATGGGGGGTGGGTGCCTTGGGGAGGGGGGTGCCCTGCGGGGGCCCCCTCACCCCAAAGCACCTTGTCCCCATGTTGATGAGGACAAGGGCCTCTTCCCGACAACCCTGGCCGTTGGTTGTTGGGGTCTGCGGGCGGGGGGGCTTATCGGAATCCGGGAGCCCCCTTTAATAAGGGGGCCCCCAGATCCCGGCCCCCCACCCTGTGTGAATGAGTTTGGGGTACATGGTACCCCTACCCATTCACCTAGGGAAAAGTGTCAATATAAAAAAAACACAGTACACAGGTTTTAAGAGTAATTTATTAGTCAGCTCCGGGATCTTCTTCCAACTTCGGGGAGTCTCCTTCCGACTTCTCCCAGTGTTCGGCCTCTTCTCCCGGTGTTCGGCCTCTTCTCCCGGGCCCCGCCGCTATCTTCTTCCAGCTCTATTGCCAGCGAGGGGCCCGGTCTGCTGCCGCTGTCTTGTCGCCGCTGTCTTGCCACCGCTGTCTTGCCGCCGCTGTCTCGTCGCCGCTGTCTCGCTGCTTCTTCTCTTCTTCCCCGATGTTGACACGACGCTCTCTCCGGCTCGAATGCTGTGTGCGAGCTGCGGAGCCATTTATATAGGCGGTAACCCCGCCCCCTTACGACGTCATGGTCCCAGCATGCGCATGGACTCTGGCGTCATAAGGGGGCGTGGCCCCAGAGTCCCTGCGCATGCTGGGACCATGACGTTGTAAGGGGGCGGGGTCACCGCCTATATAAATGGCTCCGCAGCTCGCACACAGCATTCGAGCCGAAAAGAGCATCGTGTCAACATCGGGGAAGAAGAGAAGAAGAGAAGAAGCGGCTAGACAGTGGCGACAAGACAGCGGCGACAAGACAGCGGCGGCGAGACAGCGGCGACAAGACAGCGGCAGCAGACCGGGCCCCTCGCTGGCAATAGAGCTGGAAGAAGATAGCGGCAGGGCCCGGGAGAAGAGGCCGAACACCGGGAGAAGAGGCCGAACACCGGGAGAAGTCGGAAGGAGACCCCCCGAAGTTGGAAGAAGATCCCGGAGCTGACTAATAAATTACTCTTAAAACCTGTGTACTGTGTTTTTTTTATATTGACACTTTTCCCTAGGTGAATGGGTAGGGGTACCATGTACCCCAAACTCATTCACACAGGGTGGGGGGCCGGGATCTGGGGGCCCCCTTATTAAATGGGGCTCCCGGATTCCGATAAGCCCCCCGCCCGCAGACCCCGACAACCAACGGCCAGGGTTGTCGGGAAGAGGCCCTTGTCCTCATCAACATGGGGACAAGGTGCTTTGGGGTGGGGGGGCCCCTGCAGGGCACCCCCTCCCCCAAGGCACCCACCCCCCCATGTTGAGGGCATGCGGCCTGGTACGGCTCAGGAGGGGGGGCGCTCGCTCGTCCCCACCCCCTTTCCTGGCCGGCCGGGCTGCGTGCTCGGATAAGGGTCTGGTATGGATTGGGGGGACCCCCACGCCAATTTTTCGGTGTAGGGGGTTCCCCTTACAATCCATGCCAGACCTAAGGGCCTGGTATGCCCCTGGGGGGAACCCACGCCCTTTTTTTCATTTAAAATTTGGCGCGGTGTTCCCGCCTCAGCATTCATACCAGTCAGCACTGCCTGTCACTCATCGCGGAAGGAAAACAAAGTTTTCCTTTCCCGATGAGTGAGCCATCTCAGCGCTGGCTCCTGCGACGGGGCTCGCAGGTGTCAAATCTCGCCGAGAAATGCGGCGAGATTGACACAATATCGCAGTCACCTACTGTATGCATGACTTGTATAGTTACCCGTCACAGAGTTCCAATATTTCAGAATATTCACAGTGATGTGATCCTTCCTATGTCGTCCGTCTCCCCAATACCAGGCCAGCTCCCCGGAGAGTGGGTAATTGACCAGATATGCCTTGCAAGGAATCACGCATGTATTGCCCCCTTCAGGGGGGGAGGGGGGAAAAAAGGGGGGAAAAACAACCCCACATAATAATCCCCCCTCCACCAAATGATTTCGACCAGTGCACAAATCAAGGTCCATAAAGACATGGTTGAGTGATTTTGGGGTGGAGTCCTGACCTCAACACAACAGAACACCTTGGGGGTGAAATAGAAAGGAGACTGTAGGTCAGGCCAAACAAAGGGGGATGCCAAATAAATCAATGAACCCCACCCACACCAAATCTAACTTCCACATCCACCCCCACATTGATTAAGCACAAGTACATATCATACCCTTATCCGTAAAATGAGCAGCACCTCCTCTTTGCTAAAGAGGGACCTTACCATGTCCATCTAGATGGAGATTCTGACCAGCACAGGAACTTCCGGGTGATTACAATGACTTATTTCTGTGTCACAAGGCAAAACCACACTCTTTTGATCGCTGCTGCGAATATTTGATCGCAACCACAATTAGAATTTTATTATTTTTGTTTATTTGCAGATATGCAAATTTGTATTTCTACTTGATATTTAAAGGCGTTCAATAAGAAATGGTGTCCCTGGGTTAGCAGCAGGTGAATGACAAAAACAAAAGGCCCAGTTTGAGCCCTGGTTCACACTGACAGAGGAAGGAAATCGTTCAGCTGAAAATCACACAAATTTCATTCCCGCATGTCAGTCCCCACTCAAGGGGGAATTTCAGAGACATCTGTGCAGGTTTCTGCACTGATATCAATACAAATTGCACCAATTAAAACAGTGCAATTGCCACCGCTTTCACATGTCAAATCGCACTAATGTGAACTAAAGCTGACACATACAACACTGCCTATCCACCAGCTGAATCCATTACCTGCAATTCTCCACAGCTGTTATATATAAAGTTTCCACCTTTATCATTTACTTGCAGGTGTGCAGAAGCCTAGGTTTACATTGGAGCGATTTTTCATGCGATTTGAGAGATCAAATCGCATGACTATTGGTAGCAATAGTTTCAGGTGCGACTTCAATAGACATTTGTGTATGAAGCCACACGGATGTCTATCAAGTAGCACCTGAAATCACGCTGACCTTGTTACTTTGAAATCGTGCTACTTCAAGTGAAGTAGCGCGATTTCAAAGTAGCATCAATGTGAACCAGGGCAAAGAGATTCGTTTTTTGGTGCACAAATACATATTGAAATAAAATATAAGAGATATTGCTCTTTCCCAAAACCACCACCCACAAAAAACTAAAGAGAAAGAAAAGTAGAAGAAAAAAAAAACACCACAACAAAGCTCAATAATTTACTTTTATTTTACCAGCAGAAAAAAAAATTGACATTCATTTACTAGCTTCACAAAAATTTGGACAGGATATATGGTGCTACATTTAGCAATGGGATTTTAAGGGCCCTGCTCATAGGAGCTTACAATATAAAATTTGATAAAACCTTAGAGTGCTTTATTTTCAGTGTATAACAGGCAACACATCACATTTTTATCTGCAAGATTATAGAAACATACTTAACAGTCATTCTTACAAAGCATTCCAACATAATATTACAAAAGACTTATTCAAAACACCCACCACCAGCCCACAATCCACACATACATACATTGGTGACCATGTTCTGCTGGAAGCTGCATTTCGGTGTACACGATTAAACGAGATCAAAAAGGGTAGAAAGTCAGCAGATGCTTCCAAACGATGTTTGCATGAACAGACAGGAATAATACACACACAACATTGACAGCATGGCCACATAAACCCACATTTGATTGAAAAAATGCACAAGAATTTCATCAAATATCCCTAGTTGGGCATTTGTCAATATGCACAATAGCATTCCTTCTCCCCCCCACAAATCACAGAAAAAAACCTGACCTTCTCAGGCCAAACAAACCCCTCTACTGCAGGCCTTTATATAAGAGAGGTTGTATTGTTAGCACACTGACACACCCAATAGAAGTACACGCCCACCAGTATCTTTCAATATATCTCTTCATGTATGTCTAAAGTGATTACACCTGATGAGCAGGAACACATAACGGAAAATTGAATACTTACCTTTCCGTAATTTTCCTTTCCTGGTGCCTACCCATGGCAGCATACCAATGGTTGGTTGCTTCGCCCCCGACCAACCCACAGGACCACTTTAACTCTATAAATAAAAGAGTTGTTCCTCCCCACCGTCATTCTTGTAACTAGATCTCAGAAAACTAAGGATTATTGAAGGGAGGGTGTATGCTGCCATGGGTAGGCACCAGGAAAGGAAAATTACGGAAAGGTAAGTATTCAATTTTCCTTTTTCCTGGTGCCTCCATGGCAGCATACCCAATGGTAATAAACTCGCTTACAGGGAGGGTACTGCAATAAGAAATTTAATGAAAACTACAGCCTTAACATCTGTAAGGTTCTTTCCCCAAATTCCCGGGAAGTAAGAACCGCTGGGTCTACACTATAGTGAGACATTAAAGTGCTGAATGACGACCAACTAGCTGCTCGGCAAATTGTCTCAGGGGAGACCCGCGCCAATGCTGCCCAAGAAGAGGCCATTCCCCGAGTGGAATGCGCTTTGACTGCATCCGGGACTGCCAGACCACTAGCCCAATAGGCCCTTTGGATTAATTTTACGATCCAGCTTGCCAAGGTCATCTTGGATGCTGCCATTCCCTTTCTGGCGCCTTTTGGGATGACAAACAGTCTTTGATCTTTGCGAAACTGTTGTGTTGAGTTTAAATAGTGTCTCAGGGATCTGGCTACATCTAACTCATGTAATCTTGAAGACTCTGGATCTTCTCCAAATGCTGGGAGAACCCATTCCTGATTAAGATGATAGAGAGAAGGTACCTTAGGAATGAATTGATGGATGGGTTGCAAAACCACCCTGTCCGGGAAGAAGGTGATGTAAGGTTCCCGTGATCCTAGAGCTTGAATTTCCGATACTCTGCGAGCCAAGGTGATGGCAATTAAGAATACTGTTTTTAAGGAAATGTCCTCTAGGGTGCAATCTTCTGTGGGAGCAAAGGGAGAATTTGATAGGACATCCAGCACAATCGTCAAGTCCCATTTGGGGTATAGTGCTTTCCTGGGAGGTCGCAATTTCAGGACTGCCTTCAAAAAGCGTTCGACCAGAGGGTTCAAAGTCCATCGTGTATCTGTCAGGGCTGAGAGAGCCGAGACCTGGACCTTAAGAGTGTTTAGACCTAAACCTAGATCCAAGCCATTCTGTAGGAAGAGAAGCACATTCTGGACCCCAGGATCTAGGGGATCTAAATGATTAAGCTCTGCCAGCTCTGTAAATTTTCTCCATATTCTGTAATAGGTGGAATTAGTGGAAGACTTTCTTGCCTGTAGAAGTGTTTGAATAACATTATGTGAGCATCCTAAATCATCCAACCTTTTCCGCTCAATTTCCAGGCCCTCAAGTGTAGGATTTCCGAATGCGGGTGAGAGAAGTCGTTTTGAGACAGAAGGTTGTTCAGGTGTGGAAGAGGAAGCGGTTTGCATACAGTCAAGTTGACTAGGAGTGTGAACCACTGTCTCTTGGGCCAGTAAGGGATTACTGCCAAGACTGTGACTTTCTCCGTCGTCAGGCGCTGAAGAAACCTCAATATCAGAGGAGTCAGAGGAAATGCATATCCTTTCTGAAATTTCCAAGGCTGGGCTAGAGTGTTTACTCCCACTGACCCTGGGGACGGGAACCTTGAGAAGAACAGAGGCGTCTTCGCATTGAGTGGAGAGGCAAATAGGTCGATTTGGGGGGTGCCCCATTGTTGGCATATCCAATAGAAATCCTTGGGATTCAGGGACCACTCGTTGTTGTTGACAAATGATCTTGACAGATGGTCGGCTAATTGGTTCTCGGACCCTGGGATGTATGAGGCCCACAGGTTGATTAAGTTCCTCTCGGCCCAAGTCAGAATGGGCGTCACTTCGCTGAGTAGAGACCTGCTGTGTGTTCCCCCCTGGTTCTGGACATAGGCCACTGCCGCTTTGTTGTCCATCTGTAGGAGTATGGATTTTCCTCTGAGGTAGGTGGCTAAATGTAGGATTGCTATCCATGCCGCCCTTAGTTCCAGTATGTTCGATACTACCGCCTCCGAATTGAACTGCCATCTCCCTTGGACTAGTTGACCTTGGAAGTGCGCACCCCAGCCCAACTGACTTGCGTCTGACGTAAGAATGGTCCATGAGATGGGCCCTAGGGAACAGTGACAAGTTGACCCTGGTATGGTGCAATTGACAAACTACTGCTGGACTTTTTATTTTAATTTTATTTTAATTCCATTCTTGGTTTATTATTTTTTTGTTTTACTTAAGTAGTTTTATTTTAAACATTTTGGTGTATTCTTTATGGAGACTTATAAATAAAAAAAACCTTTACCTACTACACCATGGGAGCCTTCTATTCCTTTCTCTATGAGGGAGCCACTATGAATATATCCTAACCAACAACACGGAGAGCGAGGACCATCCTGCATGCCCTATACGATCGTGGTGGAGAGGAGATCGCAGTTGAGATACTTCATACTGTTTGCCCCTTCTGGGGTTGCTGGATTCGGTGAGTGGGGACCCTTGAGGGGGAGCACAAAAGTCACTAAGACCATCTGAGAGCACCCCAGTCACGGTTTTCTTGAAGGGAATTTTGAACACTGGTTTTGAAGAGATTTATCACTTTATGGACTATGATCATTAATTACCAATTAACTGATAAATATTTGCACTAATTGGGCAGAGATGCACTTTTATGTTGTATGGTATATGTTATCTGTCTAATGCTAATGGTGTAGCACCCTATGGACTATGATCAATTTGTATATATATATATATATATATATATATATATATATATATATATATATATATATATATTTTTTTTTTTGCACTAATGAGGCAGAGGTGCACTTTTATACTTTAAGTTAAGTTACTATCATTTATGGTGGCTTTCTGGTGAAGACCTACCACAGTTGTAGGTGTTTAGTCTACACACCCCCACTTGGTGTGTTTACGTGTCTTTTATGGTTTTATGATTGTATAACTATATCACTGGAGATCTTATTCGTTTAAATCACAAATTTTTGGTGGCACCGTGCATCACCAATAGGGGTTACGGTTGGGAGTATTAACTGCCTTAGAAATTTGGTATAGTTTACACTAGTACACTAGGACACTCAGGGATCACACTAAACCCCCCCCCCCCCACTATACCATCCCATATAATCCTACAGGAAGCGCCATACCCCATTATAAACTTGTAGTACTTTGTGGAGGATCCTTAGGGAAGCTCCTTTAGGGGGGCTGCACACCTCAATCTTCTGCCCTAAGCGCAGCCTTCATACATACTCCTAGGGAACAGTGAACCTGCAGGTTGGATGGTCTCGTCCACCACCAGAGACTGGACTTTATTATGGATGTGACTCATATCCTCTGATCCAAGCGATTCTTCCTCCACTGTGCCAGAAAGCCCAATTGGAATCCCCGTAGATGCCACCTGGCCCACTTCACCATGGGTATACAAGAGGAAAGGGAGCCCAGGAGACTCAGACAGTCTGATGCCAACATGGAATGGCTTGCCAATACTTTCTTTACCTTCCTTATCAGGACAGGAATCTTTTCTAGGGGAAGTGAAACTGCCCTCTCTGGAGTGTTGAAAAGTGCTCCTAGATATGTCGTCTTTTGTGTAGGTGTGAGCTGGCTTTTCGAGTACTTGATTAACCACCCGAACTTGCTCAGGGTGTCTAGGACCAGCCATACATGTATTTCTAGGCTCCTTTTGTGCTGGGATAGAATGAGGATGTCGTCTAAGTAGTGAAGCACTCGAATCCCTTTTTCTCGAAGAGGAGCCAGAATTGCCACTAGCACCTTAAAGGTTCTGGGAGCTGTTGAGATCCCGAACGGAAAGCATTGAAACTGTAGGTGTAAATCGCCTACTTTGAAACGTAGGAAAGGTTGAAACTGCTGCAGGATAGGTATATGGAGATATGCGTCCTGAAGGTCTATAGAGACCATCCAATCCCCTGGCTGTACTGATAGGATCACTGTATTTAAGGATTCCATTTTGAAATGCTCTGTACGGATGTATCTGTTTAACCTCTTCAGGTCCAACACAGGCCTCCAGCCGCCCTATTTTTTGGGGACCAAAAAGACTGGGGAATAGAACCCTGAGTGTTTTTCCAAGTCCGGAACTGGAACTACTGCTTGCTGCCGCATAAGAATTTGCACATACTGAAGAAGGACCTCTCTCTTCTCTTTGGAGGTTGGTATCTTCGTTGGCTGGAATGAAAAGGGTGGGGGCCGTTTTCTGAATGTCCAGAAATGCCCCTGAATGACAGTGGAGACTGCCCATTGATCTGTACAATTCTCCACCCAAACCTGGGCGAAAGCCCTGAGCCGAGCTCCTACTGGAGCGGTTTGGGTGGATAGGGAGTCAAAAAGACTTCTGGCCCTCAACCGTGGATGTTGAGGTTTTAGGCTTCCCCGCCTTCAAGAAAGTTGCCTGCGAGCCCTTCCAGCCTCTTCTGTACTCCCTGCCCGGGCGGTACGTTCTGGAGTCTCTTGCTCTCTGCTGACCAGCTGGACGTGACACAAATCTTTTCCTCCTGCTTCTGTCCTGGGGAATTAGACCACTTTTCCCTCCTGTGACTCTGGTAATTGCTGCATTTTTTTTGTCGTCGAACAGAGCTTTCCCATTGTATGGTATGCGACACCATGATTGTTTTGAGGTTGGGTCGGCTGACCATGGTTTTAGCCACAATGCCCTTCTGGCAGTGATGGAATACAGCATAGCTCTGGAGGAACACTTCAGGACATCAATGGCGGCCTCCGCCATGAAATCTGAGGCCAGCTTCAGCTCATCTAGTGCCTTGATGATCTCGTTAGACCCCCACCCCCTGTCTGAGGGCTGTCTCAATATTGTCTGACCATACTCTAGTAGCCCGAGAGATTGAAGTCAGGGCTACTGCTGGCTTGCATGCCCCTCCTGCTGCTTGATAAGATTTTTTTAGATCTGAATCGATCCTTCGATCAAGTACATCCCTGAAAGATACCGCATCCTCTAGAGGCAGTGTTGTATTCCTGGCTAATCTCACAATTGAAGCATCTACCGTTGGAAGCAAATCAAAAAGCTGGGCATCTGCTTCAGCAAGTGGGTATAATTTGAGAAAACGATTGTAAGCTAAGGGTCTTTTATCCACCTTCTGCCATTCATCTGTCACAACTTCCTTTATTTCTTCCATTAACCTCTTGACGACCGCCTCACGCCGATGTACGTCGGCAAGGTGGCACGGACAGGCAAAATCACGTACATGTACGTGATTTGCCATCCGCGGGTGGGGGGTCCTATCGGACCCCCCCCGGTGCCCGAGGTGGTCGTCTTTTGTCCAGCGGCGATCAGAGGTGAGGGGGAGACCATCCGTTCGTGGCCCCCCCCTCGCGATTGCCGCCAGCCAATCGAATCATTCCTTTGCTGCTGTATGCTAAACAGCAGCAAAGGAAATTATGTCATCTCTCCTCGGCTCGGTAATTTCCATTCCGGCCCGAGGAGAGAAGACATGTGAGTGAGTGCACAACACTACACACACACAGTAGAACATGCCAGGCACACTAAACACCCCGATCCCCCCCCGATCGCCCCCCCGATGTCAGTTTGTGAGAGTTACAGTGTTAGGGCAGTGAGTGGTAGCCCCCCTTTAGGTCTAGGGTACCCCCCTAACCCCCCTAATAAAGTTTTAACCCCTTGATCACCCCCTGTCACCAGTGTCGCTAAGCGATCATTTTTCTGATCGCTGTATTAGTGTCGCTGGTGACGCTAGTTAGGGAGGTAAATATTTAGGTTCGCCGTCAGCGTTTTATAGTGTCAGGGACCCCCATATACTACTGAATAAATGTTTTAACCCCTTGATGGCCCCCTAGTTAACCCTTTCACCACTGATCACCGTATAAGTGTTACGGGTGACGCTGGTTAGTTCGTTTATTTTTTATAGTGTCAGGGCACCCGCTGTTTATTACCGAATAAAGGTTTAGCCCCCTGATCGCCCAGCGGTGATATGCGTCGCCCCAGGCAGCGTCAGATTAGCGCCAGTACCGCTAACACCCACGCACGCAGCATACACCTCCCTTAGTGGTATAGTATCTGTACGGATCAATATCTGATCCGATCAAATCTATACTAGCGTCCCCAGCAGTTTAGGGTTCCCAAAAATGCAGTGTTAGCGGGATCAGCCCAGATACCTGCTAGCACCTGCGTTTTGCCCCTCCGCCCGGCCCAGCCCAGCCCACCTAAGTGCAGTATCGATCGATCACTGTCACTTACAAAACACTAAACGCATAACTGCAGCGTTCGCAGAGTCAGGCCTGATCCCTGCGATCGCTAACAGTTTTTTTGGTAGTATTTTGGTGAACTGGCAAGCACCAGCCCCAGGCAGCGTCAGGTTAGCGCCAGTAGTGCTAACACCCACGCACGCACCGTACACCACCCTTAGTGGTATAGTATCTGAACGGATCAATATCTGATCCGATCAGATCTATACTAGTGTCCCCAGCAGTTTAGGGTTCCCAAAAACACAGTGTTAGCGGGATCAGCACAGATACCTGCTAGCACCTGCGTTTTGCCCCTCCGCCCGGCCCAGCCCAGCCCACCCAAGTGCAGTATCGATCGATCACTGTCACTTACAAAAGACTAAACGCATAACTGCAGCGTTCGCTGAGTCAGGCCTGATCCCTGCGATCGCTAACAGTTTATTTGGTAGCGTTTTGGTGAACTGGCAAGCGCCAGCGGCCTAGTACACCCCGGTCATAGTCAAACCAGCACTACAGTAACACTTGGTGACGTGGCGAGTCCCATAAGTGCAGTTCAAGCTGGTGAGGTGGAAAGCACAAGTAGTGTCCCACTGCCACCAAAAAGACAAACACAGGCCCGTCGTGCCCATAGTGCCCTTCCTGCTGCATTCGCCAATCCTAATTGGGAACCCACCGCTTCTGCAGCGCCCGTACTTCCCCCATTCACATCCCCAACCAAATGCAGTCGGCTGCATGAGAGGCATTTTCTTTATGTCCTCCCGAGTACCCCTACCCAGCGAACCCCCCCAAAAAAGATGTTGTGTCTGCAGCAAGCGCGGATATAGGCATGACACCCGCTATTATTGTCCCTCCTGTCCTGACAATCCTGGTCTTTGCATTGGTGAATGTTTTGAACGCTACCATGCACTAGTTGAGTATTAGCGTAGGATACAGCATTGCACAGACTAGGCGCACTTTCACAGGGTCTCCCAAGATGCCATCGCATTTTGAGAGACCCGAACCTGGAACCGGTTACAGTTATAAAAGTTAGTTACAAAAAAAGTGTAAAAAAAAAATATATATATATATATAAAATAAAAAAAATAGTTGTTGTTTTATTGTTCTCTCTCTCTCCATTCTCTCTATTGTTCTGCTCTTTTTTACTGTATTCTATTCTGCAATGTTTTATTGTTATTATGTTTTATCATGTTTGCTTTTCAGGTATGCAATTTTTTATACTTTACCGTTTACTGTGCTTTATTGTTAACCATTTTTTTGTCTTCAGGTACGCCATTCACAACTTTGAGTGGGTATACCAGAATGATGCCTGCAGGTTTAGGTATCATCTTGGTATCATTCTTTTCAGCCAGCGGTCGGCTTTCATGTAAAAGCAATCCTAGCGGCTAATTAGCCTCTAGACTGCTTTTACAAGCCGTGGGAGGGAATGCCCCCCCCACCGTCTTCCGTGTTTTTCTCTGGCTCTCCTGTCTCAACAGGGAACCTGAAAATGCAGCCGGTGATTCAGCCAGCTGACCATAGAGCTGATCAGAGACCAGAGTGGCTCCAAACATCTCTATGGCCTAAGAAACCAGAAGCTACGAGCATTTTATGACTTAGATTTCGCCGGATGTAAATAGCGCCATTGGGAAATTGGGGAAGCATTTTATCACACCGATCTTGGTGTGGTCAGATGCTTTGAGGGCAGAGGAGAGATCTAGGGTCTAATAGACCCCAATTTTTTCAAAAAAGAGTACCTGTCACTACCTATTGCTATCATAGGGGATATTTACATTCCCCGAGATAACAATAAAAATGATTAAAAAAAAATAAAAATGAAAGGAACAGTTTAAAAATAAGATAAAAAAGCAAAAAAATAATAAAGGAAAAAAAAAAAAAAAAAAAAAAAAAGCACCCCTGTCGCCCCCTGCTCTAGGGCTAAGGCGAACGCAAGCGGCGGTCTGTCGTCAAACGTAAACAGCAATTGCACCATGCATGTGAGGTATCACCACGAAGGTCAGATCGAGGGCAGTAATTTTTGCAGTAGACCTCCTCTGTAAATCTAAAGTGGTAACCTGTAAAGGCTTTTAAAGGATTTTAAAAATGTATTTATTTTGTTGCCACTGCATGTTTATGCGCAATTGTAAAGCATGTCATGTTTGGTATCCATGTACTCGGCCTAAGATCATCTTTTTTATTTCATCAAACATTTGGGCAATATAGTGTGCTTTAGTGCATTAAAATTTAAAAAAGTGTGTTTTTTCCCCAAAAAATGCGTTTGAAAAATCGCTGCGCAAATACTGTGTGAAAAAAAAAATGAAACACCCACCATTTTAATCTGTAGGGCATTTGCTTTAAAAAAATATATAATTTTTGGGGGTTCAAAGTAATTTTCTTGCAAAAAAAAAAAAAACTTTTTCATGTAAACAATAAGTGTCAGAAAGGGCTTTGTCTTCAAGTGGTTAGAAGAGTGGGTGATGTGTGACATAAGCTTCTAAATGTTGTGCATAAAATGCCAGGACAGTTCAAAACCCCACCAAATGACCCCATTTTGGAAAGTAGACACCCCAAGCTATTTGCTGAGAGGCATGTCGAGTCCATGGAATATTTTATATTGCGACACAAGTTGCGGGAAAGAGACAAATTTTTTTTTTTTGCACAAAATTGTCACTAAATGATATATTGCTCAAACATGTCATGGGAATATGTGAAATTACACCCCAAAATACATTCTGTTGCTTCTCCTGAGTATGGGGATACCACATGTGTGAGACTTTTTGGGAGCCTAGCCGCGTACGGAACCCCAAAAACCAAGCACCGCCTTCAGGCTTTCTAAGGGCGTGAATTTTTGATTTCTCTCTTGACTGCCTATCACAGTTTCGGAGGCCATGGAATGCCCAGGTGGCACAAAACCCCCCCAAATGACCCCATTTTGGAAAGTAGACACCCAAAGCTATTTGCAGAGAGGTATAGTGAGTATTTTGCAGACCTCACTTTTTGTCACAAAGTTTTGAAAATTGAAAAAAGAAAAAAAAAAGGTTTTTTCTTGTCTTTCTTCATTTTCAAAAACAAATGAGAGCTGCAAAATACTCACCATGCCTCTCAGCAAATAGCTTGGGGTGTCTACTTTCCAAAATGGGGTCATTTGGGGTGGTTTTGTGCCACCTGGGTATTCCATGGCCTCCGAAACTGTGATAGGCAGTGAAGCGTGAAATCAAAATTTTTCACCCTTAGAAATCCTGAAGGCGGTGATTGGTTTTCGGGGTCCTGTGCACGGATAGGCTCCCAAAAAGTCCCACACATGTGGTATCCCCGTACTCAGGAGAAGTAGCTAAATGTATTTTGGGGTGCAATTCCACATAGGCCCATGGCCTGTGTGAGCAATATATCATTTAGTGACAACTTTGTGCAAAAAAAAAAAAAATGTGTCACTTTCCCGCAACTTGTGTCAAAATATAAAATATTCCATGGACTCAATATGCCTCTCAGCAAATAGCTTGGGGTGTCTACTGTCCAAAATGGGGTCATTTGGGGGGGTTTTGTGCCACCTGGGCATTCCATGGCCTCCGAAACTGTGATAGGCAGTGAAGAGTGAAATCATAAATTTACACCCTTAGAAATCCTGAAGGCGGTGATTGGTTTTCGGGGCCCCGTACGCGGCTAGGCTCCCAAACAGTCCCACACATGTGGTATCCCCATACTCAGGAGAAGCAGCAGAATGTATTTTGGGGTGCAATTCCACATAGGCCCATGGCCTGTGTGAGCAATATATCATTTAGTGACAACTTTTTGTAAATATATATATTTTTTTTGTCATTATTCAATCACTTGAGACAAAAAAAATAAATATTCAATGGGTTCAACATGCCTCTCAGCAATTTCCTTGGGGTGTCTACTTTCCAAAATGGGGTCATTTGGGGGGGGTTTGTACTGCCCTGCCATTTTAGCACCTCAAGAATTGACATAGGCAGTCATAAACTAAAAGCTGTGTAAATTACAGAAAATGTACCCTAGTTTGTAGACGCTATAACTTTTGCGCAAACCAATAAATATACGCTTATTGACATTTTTTTTACCAAAGACATGTGGCCGAATACATTTTGGCCTAAATGTATGACTAAAATTGAGTTTATTGGATTTTTTTTGTTTCAATATATTTTTATTTTCAATAAAGAAAACATTAAAAGAGGAAAGGGTATAAGGGGAAAACAGAGCATAACATGACCACATCTCGAGTCAGCGTAAGACAGAAGACCAATACGGTCGCATGACAATCAACTTAATGAAGCTTTGGAATACATAACATCATAATAAAGAGAAAATGAAGTTAGACATGAGCTTTGCATATGGTAAACAGGAAAAGACATATAATCAGATAATGTATATGTTGTAGGTGATGTCGGGAAGAAGAGGTCCGCCACCCCAAATGGGAACACGCTGTGGCAAGGCCTCTCCACCCTCGACATCGTTCCAAATAGAGAGAGAAAATTATCCAATCTCCAAGAAGAATGTATGTGATATTCCTGGAATCTACCAAAGTTAAAGGGCTCTTTCAGGAACTGTGTAACATTAGAAACTGGATAGTCGAGAATGAAAATAGATGAAATAGGAGACAGGGAGTATGGACTCCACTCTGGCTGTTCATATCTGGGCCTGGACCGGAGGCAAACTTCAAATGAACTTCAGTCAAGGTCCAGGTTGTGGCCGCTGGAGAATAGGCCAGCGTCCATTATTATCAGTAAGGAGCGAAGGTGGGGAGAGAGAAGGATGAGAGACGTAGGGAGAAAAGAGAAAGAGAGGAAAGGGGGAGAGAGGTGGAGGAAATAACGGTAGAAAGAGATGCGTAAGAGTCGACTGGGGGGGGGATCAGACCTTTTTAGATGCGACTGCCCTGGGATAGAGTCAAAGCGTGATGCCAATGTATTCCGCCCAGGGTTCCCAAATTTGTTTGAATTTGGCCGAGCTGTCCAGGATCACACTCGACATTTTTTCTTGGTTCATGATCCATGAGATCTTTCTTTTGGCTAGGGTTGTTGAGACTGATGATTTTTTCCAGGCTTTGGCTAGGGTGAGTTTAGCTCCTAGAATGATGAAGAAGATGAGGCGTTGCGTAGTCCCGGGGACCTCCCTTACTGGGAAATTGAGGAGTGCTACCAACGGGGACGCCTGCACAGGCCTTTCGGCTATTCTACTGATCCAAGTGAAAATCCTGTGCCAGAATGATCTGACTCTAGGACAAGTCCACCACGTATGAAGCATGTCTCCCCTCAGGCCACATCCCCGAAAACAGAGTGGTGAAGCCGAAGGGTAGAAGCGAGCTAATTTGGAGGGCACCAGGTACCATCTAGTTAGCACTTTCAAGCTGGCTTCCATTAGACCAGTGTTTAAAATGCCCTTGTAAGACTGGAAAAAGTTCCTGTGCCAGGTTTCCAGCTGCCAACTGTTAGAAAGATCCTTTTCCCAGTCCAGCATATAAGGTGCTTTGAGCTGTGTAGTGGATAGTGCCTTGTAAATCACCGAGATCCCCCCCCTCTGCTCGCAGGCCTGGCCACACCATATTTCATAAGGAGTCATCTGGGGTCCACCCGGTAGAGATCTGCATTTATTGTGTAAGTAGCTCGATATTTGAGAGAATCAAAAGGATTCCGACTGTGGCATATCAAGTTTGCTGACACAAAAAGCCCTAGAGAGTGGACCCGAAGGTCTTAGGTAGTGTCCTATTCTGTACATCAAAAATTATAAAGAATTTCCTTCGCGCTGGTAGATGTGAAAAAAGAAATATAATTTTTACTAAGTAGTGTAGAATACTAGATGTGAATATTGCAGCAAAATTAAAAGTGCTCACACAACCACTTACTGGATAAATAATTAAATAATTAAATAAATTTCGCGCAATATTCGTAAGAGTGATGGGTAAGTGGGGGCAGAGATAATATTGCAGTGTCTAAATAAATGAGTGGGATCATCAATCTATATGTTGGACCATATACTTCATACCCCTAAATGACATTCGAGTGTAAGTGCTGTATTGAAGTGACAACTTGCCAGTATCTAGATGCCAAAGAAGAGGGGGGGCAAAAAGAAATGCCAGCAAGGTTACAATACCATAAATAACCGTGAATGGATCCTGGTGAATAAAAATCCTTGTATAAAGTATTTATAGCATTAAATAAATTAATATAAAGTGCAACCGTGAATAAATAGCCGTGAATAGATGCTGGTGAATAAAAGTCTTTGTAAAAAGTCCTTATAGCATTGAATAAATTAATATAAAGTGCAACCCATCAAAAAAGTGAATGATTAGCAGCAAATTGATATCAAGAGTGCACTAAACACAGTGTGATCACAATTCATCTAACTGCGCCTTTAAAAATAAAAACTCAAAATAGCAGCATTGCAGGATTCAAAATGTGCAATTCATAAAATCTAGGATAGATGGCGCTGTTGAAGAGATAAAGAGTCCTTCTATTCAGATCTGTGTGTGTTCTATGTGATGGTTAAATGGTTCCTACGGTGGTGTCCTCTAGTGCAGTCTCTCTGGACTCTCACCTTAAGTTAGTACAAATCGAGCTGTGGAAATAAAATCCATGCAGTGTGGAAGCGCTGTCTGGACACTTCTCCCTCTGTACTACTTGACTTTCTGAATCTTCTCCTGTGCTCCCTCGGCTCCCTCCGCTCTGATGCAGCTCAGACAAAATAAAGACAGGGGAGGGGGAGAGAGAGAAGGCAGGCTCCACTAGTGTGTTATCGTTTTTAAAACCAAGGGGGGATATTTATTTGATTATGCTCTTACATTGAATACTAAAAAATCAGGCAAAGTAAAAGACAGATGAGAAGTCTGGCGTTCTCAGCGCCCTCTCACTTGTGTTGACAGCTGTGTGCCGCTCCAGCCAATCCCTACGCGTTACGACACGTCACGTGTCTTCATCTGGGGAACCGGATTGGCTGTTCTATGTTACCTTATATATAGTATAACCGGAAGTGCTGAAACCGCCATTTTTCTTATGGGTATACTAATAGACTCAGCGGTTCATGTGTTGTAACCGGAAGTTACAAAACGGCCATTTTACTTGTGGTTTTGTGGATTCTACTCAGCGCTCATTTTTCATTGGATTTGTAGTGTAGATATGCCACCATTTTGTTGTGGATAGCTACAATCTTGCTCTATATGTTGAACTCATATGTAAGCGGCCATTATTATGGTGGAAATGTTATCTACGGCCAATGTACATAGTGAAGGACACTACACCACAAACAACCGAAGCCGCAGAAAAAGAGCAAACGGCCTTATTTGATGTACTAATGATGTTATACAATACAAATATGTGTAAAAATAAACATTGGTTATCAATTTTAGTATAACAAGTTGCTATCCTATAGCGGTATACGGGTGAAACCAGGTGAGAGTGCTCTGATATGACAATAGATTGATGCATTATACAACATTAGAACTATCATACGGCATTAATCTTCAAAAATTACAAAAATTACAAACTAAATATGGCATACTAATACTAATAGCACTTACTGTTCTATGGATCAGGAGTCCTACAACATTAGTAGTTTTTTAGTTTGTAATTTTTGAAGATTAATGCCGTATGATAGTTCTAATGTTGTATAATGCATCAATCTATTGTCATATCAGAGCACTCTCACCTGGTTTCACCCGTATACCGCTATAGGATAGCAACTTGTTATACTAAAATTGATAACCAATGTTTATTTTTACACATATTTGTATTGTATAACATCATTAGTACATCAAATAAGGCCGTTTGCTCTTTTTCTGCGGCTTCGGTTGTTTGTGGTGTAGTGTCCTTCACTATGTACATTGGCCGTAGATAACATTTCCACCATAATAATGGCCGCTTACATATGAGTTCAACATATAGAGCAAGATTGTAGCTATCCACAACAAAATGGTGGCATATCTACACTACAAATCCAATGAAAAATGAGCGCTGAGTAGAATCCACAAAACCACAAGTAAAATGGCCGTTTTGTAACTTCCGGTTACAACACATGAACCGCTGAGTCTATTAGTATACCCATAAGAAAAATGGCGGTTTCAGCACTTCCGGTTATACTATATATAAGGTAACATAGAACAGCCAATCCGGTTCCCCAGATGAAGACACGTGACGTGTCGTAACGCGTAGGGATTGGCTGGAGCGGCACACAGCTGTCAACACAAGTGAGAGGGCGCTGAGAACGCCAGACTTCTCATCTGTCTTTTACTTTGCCTGATTTTTTAGTATTCAATGTAAGAGCATAATCAAATAAATATCCCCCCTTGGTTTTAAAAACGATAACACACTAGTGGAGCCTGCCTTCTCTCTCTCCCCCTCCCCTGTCTTTATTTTGTCTGAGCTGCATCAGAGCGGAGGGAGCCGAGGGAGCACAGGAGAAGATTCAGAAAGTCAAGTAGTACAGAGGGAGAAGTGTCCAGACAGCGCTTCCACACTGCATGGATTTTATTTCCACAGCTCGATTTGTACTAACTTAAGGTGAGAGTCCAGAGAGACTGCACTAGAGGACACCACCGTAGGAACCATTTAACCATCACATAGAACACACACAGATCTGAATAGAAGGACTCTTTATCTCTTCAACAGCGCCATCTATCCTAGATTTTATGAATTGCACATTTTGAATCCTGCAATGCTGCTATTTTGAGTTTTTATTTTTAAAGGCGCAGTTAGATGAATTGTGATCACACTGTGTTTAGTGCACTCTTGATATCAATTTGCTGCTAATCATTCACTTTTTTGATTGGTTGCACTTTATATTAATTTATTCAATGCTATAAGGACTTTTTACAAAGACTTTTATTCACCAGCATCTATTCACGGCTATTTATTCATGGTTGCACTTTATATTAATTTATTTAATGCTATAAATACTTTATACAAGGATTTTTATTCACCAGGATCCATTCACGGTTATTTATGGTATTGTAACCTTGCTGGCATTTCTTTTTGCCCCCCCCTCTTCTTTGGCATCTAGATACTGGCAAGTTGTCACTTCAATACAGCACTTACACTCGAATGTCATTTAGGGGTATGAAGTATATGGTCCAACATATAGATTGATGATCCCACTCATTTATTTAGACACTGCAATATTATCTCTGCCCCCACTTACCCATCACTCTTACGAATATTGCGCGAAATTTATTTAATTATTTAATTATCTATTCTGTACATCCCCTTGTCGACCCACCATTTGAAGTCAGTAATATTGAGACCTGGGGGGGAGTCGGGATTGTGGAACAGGTGCTGTAGTGGTGTCGTAGGGGATGTTAGGCGGTTATTGCTTTTCAGTCTGTCCCATAAAGCGAAGGAATGTGACAGTGTTGGGGAAAGTATGGGGGGTCTGAGTTTCTTTGGACTCCAGAGGAGGAAGTCTAGGGTGTGGAGGGGGACTGCTTGCCTCTCTATATGTATCCAATCAGGATGTTCCCATCGCGAGTAGACTGTAGAGATCTGGGCCAATTGAGCCGCCTGTAGGTACCAGATTAGGTTCGGTAGGCCCAAGCCGCCCTCTGACCTAGGTCTAAACAGGATCGCTTTGGAGAATCTGTGTCCCCCTTTACCCCATATGTATTTAATAATGTTGGCCTGTAAACGTTTTAGACGGGTATTATCGACCGGTATCGGGAGAGCTCTGAAATAGTACAGGATGCGGGGAAGTAGAGTCATCTTGATTGTGTTGATTCTGCCCAACCAGGTCAGGGACAGCCCGGACCAACAAAGTAGGTCCGCCTCCAATTTTTTATAAAGTGGGGGAAAATTGGCTTGATAAAGGAGTTCAGTCTTAGGAGTCAGCTGTATTCCTAAATATGATATGGAAGAATCACTCCATGAGAACCGAAAGCTGTCCCTGAGTCTGGCCAGGAGAGGGTCTGGGATATTGATATTAAGCGCCTGGGATTTGTCATAGTTGACCCTGAGGCCTGAGATCTTCCCAAAATCATCCAAGAGACGGCAAATATTGGGAAGCGATGTCAGCGGGGAAGATACAAATAATAAGATGTCGTCCGCAAATAATGCGCATTTATGACATTTGGAGCCACTTTGGATACCATGGATGTTAGGGTCATTTCTAAGGGCGATCGCTAGGGACTCGATCGCTATGGCGAAGATCAACGGGGAGAGTGGGCAACCCTGTCGTGTGCCTCTAGATATGGGGAAGGAGTCTGAGTAAAACCCCTGCAGACGGACCTGAGCTGAGGGGGTTGAGTATAATGCGTGAATGATATTGAGAAAGGAGTCCCCAAAACCCCATTTTTGTAGTAATTGGAAAATGTAGGGCCATTGGACAGTGTCGAACGCTTTTTGTAAGTCCAGAGATAGAAGGCATCCCTGCCTGGACGAGCCCCCATCCCAGTTGGAGTTGATGAGAGATACTATGTCTATTGCTCTTCGTATTTGGTCAGGACCTTGTCTCCCCGGTATGAAGCCCACTTGGTCTTTATTAATGTAGATGCTGATGAAGGAAGCCAGGCGGTCAGCTAGGACTTTAGTTAAAATCTTTAGGTCATTGTTGATGAGAGATATTGGTCTGTAGTTGCTGACCGAGCTGGTGTCCTTATCTGGTTTGGGGATGACCGTGATGTAGGCCGTGTTAAGTGAGGTATCGAGGGGGTCCCCTTTCCTAAGAGCATTGAAGAATCTAGCCATGTATGGGGCGAGTAAAGTAGAGAATGATTTGTAATATGGCGTGGAAAAACCATCTGGGCCTGGGGCTGAGTGTGATTTCAGGTTTTTAATGACCGCGCAAATTTCATCGGCCGAGATAGGAGAGTCCAAATTCTGGCGGTGCCTAGCTTCTAATTTGGGGATCTGTAAACCTTTTAGGAAGAGGTCCATAGCCTCTGGAGTGGGACTGGTTCCGCTACTGTATAGGGATTTATAGAAGGTTAGGAATTCCCCCATTATGCGTTGAGGGTTCTGGGACAGAGAGCCACCTTGAATCCTGATTTTTGGCAGGGCCGGAGAACGGAATTTCGGGGATAATTTGCCTGCAAGCATAGGACCGATTCGGTCGCCCTTGCTATAGAATCTGTTTCTGGTCCACCTAAGCCATTTTTCAGCCTTAGTGGTTAAGGCGAGGTTAAGGGCTGTGCGTGCTGCATCTAACTGGGTGATAGAAACGGAATTTCGGTCCGCTTTGTGTTGTTTGATTAAGGCTGTATAGTCCCTATCTAGTTTTTCTATGTCTGTTTTGTTTTCTTTATTAATTTGAGATGCTAATTGGATTAAGTGTCCTCTTATCACGGCTTTATGTGCCGCCCAGAGACAAGAGGGGCTGGTGTCTGCTGTGTCATTGATAAGGAAATAGTTACGAATGTTAGTTTCGATATCTTTCGTTCTGATCGGGTCACTCAAGATGGACTCGTTAAGTCTCCATCTTCGGTTAGGAATATGGCCCCTTGGGCGCTGAAGAACAAGAATCACCATCGAGTGGTCCGACCAGACTACATCTTTTATATATGCCCTGCGTGTTAGCGGAATGGAAGCTGAGGCTACAAGGATGTGATCAATTCTTGCGAAGGACCTATGGGGGTTGGAGTAGTGTGTGTAGTCTCGTAGGGTAGGATTTACTTCCCTCCAGATGTCTATTAGTCCCTGCTGGAAGATAAGTTTAGCTATGCGTAAACTCTGCTTTGTCGGTCTAATGAGGCGCTTGCCCAGGGGACGGGATTTGTCCATGCCCTGGTCAAAGGCCGAGTTAGAGTCGCCTCCATAAATCACTGTGCCTTCCAACAGTGGCGTTAATGTTGTAAACATGTTTTGAAAGAAGGCTAACTGGCCCCTATTGGGAGCATAATACGTAATTAGAGAGTATAATTGGTTGTCTAGTTCCCCCACCAAAAGAAGGTAGCGCCCGTCTGGGTCCCTAAATTCAGATTTGGGGGAAAATTTGCATTGTTTGGAGATAAAGATGCCCACCCCCTTTGTTTTGTTTTCAGCATTGGCAAGTTTAAAGAAGGGGAATTTGGAGTGGATGAATGTAGGGTTGAAACTTCTGGGAAAGTGAGTTTCCTGTAGAAGGATCACCTCTGCTTTTTGGGAGTGTAGGAATTGAAAGACTTTGCGTCTCTTGGACGGGGAGTTCAGACCTTGGGCATTATGGGTTAAAATTTTGAGGGCTGCGTTTACAGGTGTGACATTAGCCATCGAGCAGAGGTAAGAGCAAGGCTCGGCAATCAACAACACTCACCATCCAGTGTCCGCGGATTCCAAGGTTCGTCGAACAATGGGTCGAGATATGTGTGAGCAGCAGGAAAAGTCTAAGGTAGTCCCCCCAGTCGACTCCTGTGATAGAAAGCCAGTTAGAATATAAACAGAACAAAAAAAAGGGAAGGTAAAGAGGAAAGACGGGGAGCAAGGGAGATCCCCGGAGAATGGAGGGGACAGAATCCTCCATCAGAAGGTGAGAGTCACAGCAAAATCTCTCCATGAGGTAGAGATTGGTTCTGTCCAGTGGCAGCCGGGGTACCAGATACCACTAGGCAGAAAGGGGGGCATGAACGCCGCCCCAGCAGAGGAACCTCTTAATAGAGTATGTAAGAAGTTATTCCTTGAAAAAGGCACTCGACCCGTCCCATACACCTCAACCTTCAGCAGAGTGGAGCTTTAACTGTAAGTAAAGCCTGGAGGATGAGATGTATAGGACGATAAACTCAATTAGATTAAACATAGGAAAAAAAAAACAGTTAATAGGACTGTGCGAGGGGACCTGGAATCGCAAGGGAAATTGGGGAGAACGCCCAATCAGCCCAGGAAGGGCATTACGAGGGGGCCTCAAAAATCAGTATAGTACAGTGGGAACATTTCTTAAGGTCAGTCTAGTATGATAGCTACCCTCTATCCACCCCCCCATCCCGGCCGACCAAGGGCTGTGAAGGCGTAGTTCAGAGTCAGTGTAAGGAGAAACGCACGGGTGAACAGTGTCTCCGAGGGTCATGCCCCCCGAGATCACCTCAAAAGAGGCGTAGGGGTGTTCCAACTGGACACTCATCTCGGGGGTCACAAACGGAGAGACCCCACCCCCCCAGCCAACAGCCAGGGAGGGGAGGGAAAAAAGGACACCAAAAAAAAAAAAAAACCAAGAGGGGCTACCACAAATGAGTGGCAGTCAATGGGTTTGAGTTCCAAAGAAAAAGTAGGGACTGGAGATCATGGAGAATTAGTTTCCTTGGTTTTCTTGGTTCTCGCCTTCTCCCAGACTGGATTTAGAGGACTTGTGGGCAAGTGTCTCTTTGCTGCGTTGGGTTGGTTTCCTGGGTTACGTGCAGTCGGGTCCTGTTTGATGAAGCCCAATTGAAGAAAAAGCTTTTCTCCTTCCTGCAGGGATCCGAAAGTGTATGCCTTGCCTTTGTGGAGCAATTTGAGTTGAAACGGGAAGAGCCACCAGTATTTGATTTCTCTGTCCATCAGGATTTGGAGAAGTGGCTTTAGGGATCTCCTTTTTTGTATAGTCGAGGGGGATAAGTCAGCAAATATTTGCAGTCGGTGACCCTGATAAACTATTTCAGACATGGATCTCGATTTCCTCATTACCTCCTCTTTGATTGAGAAAAAGTGTGGTTTCACCACGACGTCACGGGGGAGGCCGTCAGCTCTAGGAGGCCGGAGTGCTCTGTGGGCCCGATCCAGCTCAAGCCTGTGCTGTGGGGTGTCTGGGAGCAAATCCTTAATAAACGATTTTATAGTTTCAGGAATGTCCTTGTAGGATTCAGGGAGCCCCCTGACCCTAAAATTGTATCTTCGATTACGGTTTTCAAGGTCATCAATCTTGGCAGTAGCAATCTCAAGTTGTTCCTGCAAGGTCTGAATACAGGCAGTGTTTTGGTTTGTTCTGGAAATTGTGGATTCCAGATTGGATTCAATGATTTCCATGCGATTGCCAATGCTCTGGAGGTCCGCTTTAATGTCACTGGTTATTTTGTGCGCGGTGTTATGAAGACCTCTGTCTAATAGTTCTGCAAACTTTGTGTATAAATCTGCTACTGATGCTGGCTGGAGTAGGCCTGAATCCCCCTGCTGTAGTAGCTGGTGAGACTGGGGAGGGCCTGCATCCATTGGAGAAAACCCCAAGCCTGTCAGATTATGCTCCAGGAGAGAGGCAGTGGAGGCTGGAGAGGCTGGGTTTGAGGGGACATCGTCTGAGAGGTATGCCGGCTGAAGCAGGGAAGGGGAGGCCTTGTAAGGGGGATTTGACTGGGCAGCCTGAGGAGAGCTGTGAGGTGCGGTCGCCATCTTGGCAATCTCGGCCTGAGGAGTAGCGGCTTCAAAGGCCGGTTTAAGATTTCTCCTTACCGCTCCCGAGTACATCGGGAGTGTCCCCGGGGATTCTGGTAGCTGTGTAGGGCTTTTCCAGGTTTCGATCGCCGGTCTAAGTGCCGAGAATTCGTTCCTGTCTGCTGAGGCGGGACGGAGCTCCCGGACTACGCGTCCATCTTAGGTGCCGCCGCGCATGTGCCCCTTATTGGATTTTTTTTATAACAAAAAGTAGAAAATATCATTTTTTTTCAAAATTTTCGGTCTTTTTCCGTTTATAGCGCAAAAAATAAAAACCGCAGAGGTGATCAAATACCATCAAAAGAAAGCTCTATTTGTGGGAAGAAAAGGACGCAAATTTCATTTGGGTACAGCATTGCATGACCGCGCAATTAGCAGTTAAAGCGACGCAGTGCCAAATTGGAAAAAGACCTCTGGTCCTTAGGCAGCATAATGGTCCGGGGCTCAAGTGGTTAAGGGAAAGGTTGATAATTTTTTCTTCAGGTGTGGAAAATATTTCTTTGCTTTAGATCAGGGGTCTCAATCTGGTGGCCCCCCAGCCGCTGCGAAACCTCAAGCCCCATCATGCCTCTGCCTGTGGGAGTCATGCTTGTAACTGTCAGTCTTGCCATGCCTCATGGGACCTGTAGTTTTGCAACAGCTGGAGGGCCACCAGCCCGAGACCCCCCTTTTAGATGGAGGCTCTGGATCTTCCTCCCATTGGATTGCGTCCTTTACCGCATTGATAAAGGGTTCCACTAGAGCAAAATCAAAGGCTGAAGCATTTTCTTCTCCCACATCCGAATCGCTTTCAGAAATAACCTCTGTGTCTGGCTGTGGATTGGGTGTATTCACTGCTGCTTCATCTGCGGGTGGGGTTACTTGATCTTGGGATAAGGCTAACTCCGGGATAGAGTCTTTGATCATTCTTTTGATTGATTCCATTGACTCGAGTTTCTCTCTCTCTTTGTCTCCTGTAGCTTCCAGGAGGCATTGACCACATACCATTTTATCAGGGAGGGCTTGTTTGCCACACACCCAGCATGCTTTCTCTCCTGGATACACAGGCCTGTGCTGGGAGTCATGTTTACTAGAGGTATGTAGGCCGCCGTCGGCTTCACATCGCTACTGCGCATGCGCCGTGACATCACCCTGAGGCCCCGCCCCCCGCCGGGAAAGCAGAGCCGAACGGCGAGCGTGAAGTGCTGCACACTCAGAGGAGAGATACACAGGCACATGAGGCATGCTGTGGAGGTAGGCAAAAAAAACCTCATAGCTCCAACCTCCACTCTGGATGTTGTCCCTTCTGTGGATGGGTCTCATCCGGAAGCGTTGAGTGGATATTTGCAAACTGTCATCAGTGGAGGGGGTTCACTCACAGCGATGATAAGTATTCAAAAAAGAAGAAATGCTCCAATAGTGTAAAAAGGTTTAAAAGGTTTTGACGTTCCTTTATTAAAATTGCCATACAGGCATCCATATAAACAAAATCCTTGCAAGGAGTTTTAAAAACAGCTCCGACAGAGAACGAAAGTTCGCGCATGCGCAGTCCATGCGTGCGTGTCTACCCTACGGCCGTTTCGTCAGAAATGACATCATCAGGGGCACGCCTACACGTCCGCGCATGCTCATTATGTACCCGAGCGGCAGAACGAAGGAGTTCAGCCATTGGTCACATAGTTACCGGAGCTACAAAACAGCTGAAGCATTAACAAGGGGGATGTCAATTATTTCAGATGCTGATTAACCTAGTTTGAACAAAGGGCTAGGACAGCATAAACCTTTCCTAGTGCCATCTTGTGGACAACTAGGATATTACTTCAGGGATACATTTATTTAATATTCTAAACCCAATAAAAAATGCAAAAATATATTAAAATTGTACAAATGGCTGAAGGCCGGTTCGCATCACCCTTCAAGGTAAAAACATTTATAATTCAACAATCATCAAATTAGGGGGATTTCTCCCCAAAAATCAAAAATCCAAGTAATATAACAAAGTATAATATTTTAGATGTATCAAACAGAATAAATTGCTAGAAATCAGGATAATATAGCAAAATAAGATAGTTTACTTTTATAAAAATAAAATAAAAATCGCCCTTTGAAGGTGAAGACATATATAATATTCCGGTTAGAGGGATTACTCTAAAGACTTTGTGATCTAAATAATATAGAAAGCAGGATAGTCCTCTCCTAAAAACCAAGATTGGGAAGTCCTGTTAACCAAGAATGTGGAGGGAACACCAAAAAGGGGGAGCCAAAAACATCAACCATTGTTGATGAAACAGTTGATGACCCACTCCACATTCAAACCCATAGGCATCCAGTTAGTCTCACTTCTAGATATGCTACGTTTACCATTACTACCTCGCCAGTGTGGTATATATTTTTCGAGGGCAAAAAACGTAGTGCCAGTGGGATCCCTATTATGTTTGAGGTCATAGTGTTTTGAAAAATTCTGTTTGTCAAAACCCCTTCGGATATGGTGAGGTGGCAAGCACAAGTAGTGTCCCGCTGCCACCAAAAAGACAAACACAGGCCCGTCGTGCCCATAGTGCCCTTCCTGCTGCATTCGCCAATCCTAATTGGGAACCCACCGCTTCTGCAGCGCCCGTACTTCCCCCATTCACATCCCCAACCAAATGCAGTCGGCTGCATGAGAGGCATTTTCTTTATGTCCTCCCGAGTACCCCTACCCAGCGAACCCCCCCAAAAAAGATGTTGTGTCTGCAGCAAGCGCGGATATAGGCATGACACCCGCTATTATTGTCCCTCCTGTCCTGACAATCCTGGTCTTTGCATTGGTGAATGTTTTGAATGCTACCATGCACTAGTTGAGTATTAGCGTAGGATACAGCATTGCACAGACTAGGCGCACTTTCACAGGGTCTCCTAAGATGCCATCGCATTTTGAGAGACCCGAACCTGGAACCGGTTACAGTTATAAAAGTTAGTTACAAAAAAAGTGTAAAAAAAAAAATATATATATATATATAAAATAAAAAAAAATAGTTGTCGTTTTATTGTTCTCTCTCTCTCTATTCTCTCTATTGTTCTGCTCTTTTTTACTGTATTCTATTTTGCAATGTTTTATTGTTATTATGTTTTATCATGTTTGCTTTTCAGGTATGCAATTTTTTATACTTTACCGTTTACTGTGCTTTATTGTTAACCATTTTTTTGTCTTCAGGTACGCCATTCACAACTTTGAGTGGTTATACCAGAATGATGCCTGCAGGTTTAGGTATCATCTTGGTATCATTCTTTTCAGCCAGCAGTCGGCTTTCATGTAAAAGCAATCCTAGCGGCTAATTAGCCTCTAGACTGCTTTTACAAGCCGTGGGAGGGAATGCCCCCCCCCCCCCCACCGTCTTCTGTGTTTTTCTCTGGCTCGCCTGTCTCAACAGGGAACCTGAAAATGCAGCCGGTGATTCAGCCAGCTGACCATAGAGCTGATAAGAGACCAGAGTGGCTCCAAACATCTCTATGGCCTAAGAAACCGGAAGCTACGAGCATTTTATGACTTAGATTTCGCCGGATGTAAATAGCGCCATTGGGAAATTGGGGAAGCATTTTATCACACCGATCTTGGTGTGGTCAGATGCTTTGAGGGCAGAGGAGAGATCTAGGGTCCAATAGACCCCAATTTTTTCAAAAAAGAGTACCTGTCACTACCTATTGCTATCATAGGGGATATTTACATTCCCCGAGATAACAATAAAAATGATTAAAAGAAAATAAAAATGAAAGGAACAGTTTAAAAATAAGATAAAAAAGCAAAAAAATAATAAAGAAAAAAAAAAAAAAAAAAAAGCACCCCTGTCGCCCCCTGCTCTCGCGCTAAGGCGAACGCAAGTGGCGGTCTGTCGTCAAACGTAAACAGCAATTGCACCATGCATGTGAGATATCACCGCGAAGGTCAGATCGAGGGAAGTAATTTCTGCAGTAGACCTCCTCTGTAAATCTAAAGTGGTAACCTGTAAAGGCTTTTAAAGGCTTTTAAAAATGTATTTATTTTGTTGCCACTGCACGTTTATGCGCAATTGTAAAGCATGTCATGTTTGGTATCCATGTACTCGGCCTAAGATCATCTTTTTTATTTCATCAAACATTTGGGCAATATAGTGGGTTTTAGTGCATTAAAATTTAAAAAAGTGTGTTTTTTCCCCAAAAAATGCGTTTGAAAAATCGCTGCGCAAATACTGTGAAAAAAAAAAAATGAAACACCCACCATTTTAATCTGTAGGGCATTTGCTTTAAAAAAATATATAATGTTTGGGGGTTCAAAGTAATTTTCTTGCAAAAAAAAATAACTTTTTCATGTAAACAATAAGTGTCAGAAAGGGCTTTGTCTTCAAGTGGTTAGAAGAGTGGGTGATGTGTGACATAAGCTTCTAAATGTTGTGCATAAAATGCCAGGACAGTTCAAAACCCCCCCAAATGACCCCATTTTGGAAAGTAGACACCCCAAGCTATTTGCTGAGAGGCATGTCGAGTCCATGGAATATTTTATATTGCGACACAAGTTGCGGGAAAGAGACAATTTTTTTTTTTTTTTGCACAAAATTGTCACTAAATGATATATTGCTCAAACATGCCATGGGAATATGTGAAATTGCACCCCAAAATACATTCTGTTGCTTCTCCTGAGTACGGGGATACCACATGTGTGAGACTTTTTGGGAGCCTAGCCGCGTACGGAACCCCGAAAACCAAGCACCGCCTTCAGGCTTTCTAAGGGCGTGAATTTTTGATTTCTCTCTTGACTGCCTATCACAGTTTCGGAGGCCATGGAATGCCCAGGTGGCACAAAACCCCCCCAAATGACCCCATTTTGGAAAGTAGACACCCAAAGCTATTTGCTGAGAGGTATAGTGAGTATTTTGCAGACCTCACTTTTTGTCACAAAGTTTTGAAAATTGACTTTCTTCATTTTCAAAAACAAATGAGAGCTGCAAAATACTCACCATGCCTCTCAGCAAATAGCTTGGGGTGTCTACTTTCCAAAATGGGGTCATTTGGGGTGGTTTTGTGCCACCTGGGTATTCCATGGCCTCCGAAACTGTGATAGGCAGTGAAGCATGAAATCAAAAATTCACGCCCTTAGAAAGCCTGAAGGCGGTGCTTGGTTTTCGGGGTTCCGTACGGCCTGTGTGAGCAATATATCATTTAGTGACAACTTTTTGTAAATATTTTTTTTTTTTTTGTCATTATTCAATCACTTGAGACAAAAAAAAAATATTCAATGGGTTCAACATGCCTCTCAGCAATTTCCTTGGGGTGTCTACTTTCCAAAATGGGGTCATTTGGGGGGGGGGTTTGTACTGCCCTGCCATTTTAGCACCTCAAGAAATGACATAGGCAGTCATAAACTAAAAGCTGTGTAAATTACAGAAAATGTACCCTAGTTTGTAGACGCTATAACTTTTGCGCAAACCAATAAATATACGCTTATTGACATTTTTTTTACCAAAGACATGTGGCCGAATACATTTTGGCCTAAATGTATGACTAAAATTGAGTTTATTGGATTTTTTTTATAACAAAAAGTAGAAAATATCATTTTTTTTCAAAATTTTCGGTCTTTTTCCGTTTATAGCGCAAAAAATAAAAAACGCAAAGGTGATCAAATACCATCAAAAGAAAGCTCTATTTGTGGGAAGAAAAGGACGCAAATTTCATTTGGGTACAGTATTGCATGACCGCGCAATTAGCAGTTAAAGCGACGCAGTGCCAAATTGGAAAAAGACCTCTGGTCCTTAGGCAGCATAATGGTCCGGGGCTCAAGTGGTTAAGGGAAAGGTTGATAATTTTTTCTTCAGGTGTGGAAAACATTTTGCTTTAGATCAGGGGTCTCAATCTGGCGGCCCCCCAGCCGCTGCGAAACCACAAGCCCCATCATGCCTCTGCCTGTGGGAGTCATGCTTGTAACTGTCAGTCTTGCCATGCCTCATGGGACCTGTAGTTTTGCAACAGCTGGAGGGCCACCAGCCCGAGACCCCCGCTTTAGATGGAGGCTCTGGATCTTCCTCCCATTGGATTGCGTCCTTTACCGCATTGATAAAGGGTTCCATTAGAGCAAAATCAAAGGCTGAAGCATTTTCTTCTCCCACATCCGAATCGCTTTCAGAAATAACCTCTGTGTCTGGCTGTGGATTGGGTGTATTCACTGCTGCTTCATCTGCGGGTGGGGTTACTTGATCTTGGGATAAGGCTAACTCCGGGATAGAGTCTTTGATCATTCTTTTGATTGATTCCATTGACTCGAGTTTCTCTCTCTCTTTGTCTCCTGTAGCTTCCAGGAGGCATTGACCACATACCATTTTATCAGGGAGGGCTTGTTTGCCACACACCCAGCATGCTTTCTCTCCTGGATACACAGGCCTGTGCTGGGAGTCATGTTTACTAGAGGTATGCCGGGATGATTTGTGCCCACTGCGGGAAGTATGGGCTGAGGACGAATGAGAATGACCCGAACTCCTATGGTCTTTTGATCTTCTATCCGTAGAATCTCTATGGGATGATCTACGGGAAGATCCGTGATGTGGGCTAAGACAAAAAATAGAAACAAAGACAAGGGTGCTTCAATCAGCCCGGGGTGCTCTTTTCTCTTGACAAATAACTTACCTGAATGTTGCAGCCCTTACCTAGTGGTATGTTGAGGATCTTTTTGATGCGGCATTATAGTACTAGGGGCAGCTGAAAAAGAATGATTAAAATTTAATATAAAAGTAGTCAAAAACAAAAAAGGATTTTGCAGAGGAGGGAAGAACAACAAAAATTTTTTTTTTTTACAAATATACATATAGGTATACATATATATATATATATATATATATATATATATATATATATATATATATATATATATATATATATATATATATATATATATATATATATATATATATATATATATATATATATATATATACTCCCATTCCTCCCTGGTACCTTGGCTGGGCTCCATAGCACAGAGTCAAAAAGGATAAAGGAGCTGGAGAGGACACCTAATAGATGTTTTCCCATAAGGCAGCTGCTCCTCTACTGACAGTAAGCTCTCTTATATACTAGAGAGCGGTCTGGGAGTCCCAAGTAGGCCGCCGTCGGCTTCACAGCCCTACTGCGCATGCGCCGTGACATCACCCTGAGGCCCCGCCCCCCGCCGGGAAAGCAGAGCCGAACGGCGAGCGCGAAGCGCTGCACACTCAGAGGAGAGATACACAGGCACATGAGGCATGCTGTGGAAGTAGGCAAAAAAAACCTCATAGCTCCAACCTCCACTCTGGATTTGTCCCTTCTGTGGATGGGTCTCATCCGGAAGCGTTGAGTGGATATTTGCAAACTGTCATCAGTGGAGGGGGTTCACTCACAGCGATGATAAGTATTCAAAAAAGAAGAAATGCTCCAATAGTGTAAAAAGGTTTAAAAGGTTTTGACGTTCCTTTATTAAAATTGCCATACAGGCATCCATATAAACAAAATCCTTGCAAGGAGTTTTAAAAACAGCTCCGACAGAGAACGAAAGTTCGCGCATGCGCAGTCCATGCGTGCGTGTCTACCCTACGGCCGTTTCGTCAGAAATGACATCATCAGGGGCACGCCTACACGTCCGTGCATGCGCATTATGTACCCGAGCGGCAGAACGAAGGAGTTCAGCCATTGGTCACATAGTTACCGGAGCTACAAAACAGCTGAAGCATTAACAAGGGGGATGTCAATTATTTCAGATGCTGATTAACCTAGTTCGAACAAAGGGCTAGGACAGCATAAACCTTTCCTAGTGCCATCTTGTGGACAACTAGGATATTACTTCAGGGATAAATTTATTTAATATTCTAAACCCAATAAAAAATGCAAAAAATATATAAAAATTGTACAAATGGCTGAAGGCCGGTTCGCATCACCCTTCAAGGTAAAAACATTTATAATTCAACAATCATCAAATTAGGGGGATTTCTCCCCAAAAATCAAAAATCCAAGTAATATAACAAAGTATAATATTTTAGATAGTGTATCAAACAGAATAAATTGCTAGAAATCAGGATAATATAGCAAAATAAGATAGTTTACTTTTATAAAAATAAAATAAAAATCGCCCTTTGAAGGTGAAGACATATATAATATTCCGGTTAGAGGGATTACTCTAAAGACTTTGTGATCTAAATAATATAGAAAGCAGGATAGTCCTCTCCTAAAAACCAAGATTGGGAAGTCCTGTTAACCAAGAATGTGGAGGGAACACCAAAAAGGGGGAGCCAAAAACATCAACCATTGTTGATGAAACAGTTGATGTCCCACTCCACATTCAAACCCATAGGCATCCAGTTAGTCTCACTTCTAGATATACTACGTTTACCATTACTACCTCGCCAGTGTGGTATATATTTTTCGAGGGCAAAAAACGTAGTGCCAGTGGGATCCCTATTATGTTTGAGGTCATAGTGTTTTGAAACATTATGTTTGTCAAAACCCCTTTGGATATTGGCAACATGCTCCCCAAGTCTCACCTGTAACTTTCTAGTGGTGCGTCCCACGTATTCTAACCCGCAAGGGCACCTTAAAAGATACACTACACACTTTGTAGTACAGGTGATAAAGGATTTGATCGAATATGTGGTACCTGTTCCTGTTGATGTGAACTCAGTTAATCTTCTCCCCCTGAAAGCATTGATATTACAAACTTGACACTTTCTACAGGGATAGAAGCCCTTTAGATCTCCAAAGAAAGAAGGTCTTACTGGTGGGTCTGGAACATTAGGTGCTATGAAATGCCTAAGATCAGAGGCACCCCTAAAAAGCACACAAGGTTTATCTGCCAATAGCGGCCCCAGAATCCTGTCGTTCTTAATGACAGGCCAATGTCTTTTAGTTATGCGTTTTATGGCCCAATGCTGGCTAGAGTAGGTGGTTAAAAAGGCTAACCCGAAATCCTCCCTTTTCTCTACTTGTGGTAATTTGTCATCTAAGAGAGTCTGACGATCCCTGTTTCCTACTTCTACTATTAATGAATCAAGGACCTGACCATCATAGCCCTTGTCTAAAAAGTTGGATCTAAGAACCTGAGCTTCTTTATTATAATCCTCCAGGTTGGAACAATTTCTCCTGAGACGCAAAAATTGTCCCTTTGGGACTGCTGACAGCCAGGAACGGTGATGACAGGAGTCGAGTGGAATATATCCGTTCCTGTCTGTCGTTTTGAAAAATGTAGATGTAGTAATCCTCCCATTATCTATGGTTATTTTTAAATCCAGAAAGTGAATTTGGGTGGAGTTGACCTCATGAGAGAGAACGATGCCTCTATCATTATTGTTCAAAAAAGACAAGAAAGTCATGACGGATTCAGTGTCCCCGTCCCATATAAAAAGAACATCGTCGATGAACCTTTTCCAAAAAATAAGTTCATCACGTCTATCATGTAGTACCACATCTTCCTCCCACTTAGCCATGAATAAATTGGCCATGCTGGGAGCAAATTTTGCTCCCATGGCTACTCCTTTCTTCTGCAGATAATGAGTTCCATTGTGCCAGAAGTAATTATGTTTCATCAAAAAATCCAGTAGCTCCACCACGAATTTCTTTTGCGTGATTGAGATGCTGGAGTCCCGATGAAGAAAGAATTGCACCGCTTCATGACCTAAATGGTGAGAGATGGCCGTATAGAACGATGCTACGTCCGCGTTTACCAGTAAGTAAGTTGATTTCCACTCTATCTCCCCAAGCAAGTTGATAACATGCTTTGTGTCTTTTAAAAAGGAGGGGGTTCCCATCACCAGTGGTTGTAAGTACTTGTCGATGAACTTCCCAACTCTTGATGTAACAGAGTCAATTCCACTGATGATGGGTCTCCCAGGGGGATTAGTCAAAGTTTTATGTATCTTTGGTAATAAGTACATAACTGGCATCCGTGGTGCCAAGGGTACCAGAAATTCTTTTTCCTTCCTATTCAGAATGCCCATATCGTAACCCTTCTGGACAAGTGTTTTTAAATTCTTTTTAAACTTGGATGTGGGATCAGCCGATAAGGGAGAGTATGTTTCAGAATCCGCGAGGATCCTTGACAACTCATTAGAGTAAGCCTCCTTGTCCAAAACAACAATAGCCCCTGCCTTATCAGCGGGGCGGACCACTATGTCTTTTCTATTACAAAGCGATTCCATTCCCACAGCAATATCCTGCCTGGATCGAGTGGCCCTTGTGTTCAAGTTAGCCAAATCCTTGATAACCAAATCCCGGAAGATATTAACATTAGGGGCCAAGTTACCTGGGGGGTTAAAGAGCGAGGTGTTGGCCAAGTTGGAATGAACAATAGTAGAGGTTTCCCTCATTTCTTGTCTAGCTGGATTATTCATGATATACCTTTTAATGTTCAATTTCAGCGTATATTTGTGTATATCTATGAATGTTTGGAACTTATTAAGATTCCGTGTGGGGGCATATTTTAATCCCTTGTTCAAGGTCAGGAGTTCTTCCTTAGATAGTTCCTTATTACTAAGATTAATGATACCATTAGTATCTAAGTTCTTCTTCTCTTTGGAGTGAAGTTTCCTCCCCCCTCTGCTCCCTCTCTTCCGTCCCCATTTCTTTTTTGGCCTCCCCTGTTGACCCTCTGAAAATCCCGTTGATTTAGGGATGGGTGAGGCACATTAAAACTTCCACCTGCTCTTGAGTTGAAACCTCCATTATTGTTAGACAATGGAGTAAACCTATTCCTAGTAACCACACCATATTGACTCTGTGAGTCATTATTTCTCCTAGAATCATATGTCGTTGTCTGATTAGGATAAGTGTGTTGTCCCTCCCAGTGTCTCCAGGGTGGTGGTGATTGGTGAGTGGGGCGAGGAAGAGAACCTCTGCCTCCACCTCTCACTCTAGAATGCCCTTGGCGCTGCTGCATACCCATTCTCCCCCTGGGAGGGTTGGGAGAAGCCTGATATGCATCAACTCCACCGTTCACTCCAGGAGTGGGAGGTGGGTCTGCTGGAGTGACTGCTAATGCCGGTTCAGGGGGGATCGTAACCTGCCACCTGAAAACCACATTATCACTATAGTCTTTTACATCTCTATTGTATTTCCTTTTTTTCTTTATTTTTTGTTCCAATTCCTCTTTAATCAAGATGCTTTTTAAAGCTTCTGATTTTTGCATGTACTCTGACTCACCCTTAAAAGGGCATTAACTTACTTTTGATGTTTTTTATTTCTAAATCTAATGTGGTCAATTTGCGTTTCTTTTTTGCTATTAAAAATTGCAGGAAGTTTACTCCCGCTTAATTAAAATATTTGAAACATTCAGCTAACTCACTGTCTTCCTTTTGGGGGTTGACATCCCATCGGAGGCTTCGGGGGACCATATTTAATCTAACATATTCCTCCAAATATGCTATGTCCCATCAGAAGGGTTACGATATGGGCATTCTGAATAGGAAGGAAAAAGAATTTCTGGTACCCTTGGCACCACGGATGCCAGTTATGTACATATTACCAAAGATACATAAAACTTTGACTAATCCCCCTGGGAGACCCATCATCAGTGGAATTGACTCTGTTACATCAAGAGTTGGGAAGTACATCGACAAGTACTTACAACCACTGGTGATGGGAACCCCCTCCTTTTTAAAAGACACAAAGCATGTTATCAACTTGCTTGGGGAGATAGAGTGGAAATCAACTTACTTACTGGTAACCGCGGACGTAGCATCGCTCTATACAGCCATCTCTCACCATTTAGGTCATGAAGCGGTGCAATTCTTTCTTCATCGGGCCTCCAGCATCTCAATCACGCAAAAGAAATTCGTGGTGGAGCTACTGGATTTTTTGATGAAACATAATTACTTCTGGCACAATGGAACTCATTATCTGCAGAAGAAAGGAGTAGCCATGGGAGCAAAATTTGCTCCCAGCATGGCCAATTTATTCATGGCTAAGTGGGAGGAAGATGTGGTACTACATGATAGACGTGATGAACTTATTTTTTGGAAAAGGTTCATCGACGATGTTCTTTATATATGGGACGGGGACACTGAATCCGTCATGACTTTCCTGTCTTTTTTGAACAATAATGATAGAGGCATCGTTCTCTCTCATGAGGTCAACTCCACCCAAATTCACTTTCTGGATTTAAAAATAACCATAGATAATGGGAGGATTACTACATCTACATTTTTCAAAACGACAGACAGGAACGGATATATTCCACTCGACTCCTGTCATCACCGTTCCTGGCTGTCAGTAGTCCCAAAGGGACAATTTTTGCGGCTCAGGAGAAATTGTTCCAACCTGGAGGATTATAATAAAGAAGCTCAGGTTCTTAGATCCAGATTTTTAGACAAGGGCTATGATGGTCAGGTCCTTCATTCATTAATAGTAGAAGTAGGAAACAGGGATCGTCAGACTCTCTTAGTTGACAAATTACCACAAGTAGAGAAAAGGGAGGATTTCGGGTTAGCCTTTTTAACCACCTACTCTAGTCAGCATTGGGCCATAAAACGCATAATTAAAAGACATTGGCCTGTCATTAAGAATGACAGGATTCTGGGGCCGCTATTGGCAGATAAACCTTGTGTGCTTTTTAGGGGTGCCTCTAATCTTAGGCATTTCATAGCACCTAATGTTCCAGACCCACCAGTAAGACCTTCTCTCTTTGGAGATCTAAAGGGCTTCTATCCCTGTAGAAAGTGTCAAGTTTGTAGTATCAATGCTTTCAGGGGGAGAAGATTAACTGAGTTCACATCAACAGAAACAGGTACCACATATTTGATTAAATCCTTTATCACCTGTACTACAAAGTGTGTAGTGTATCTTTTAAGGTGCCCTTGCGGGTTAGAATACGTGGGACGCACCACTAGAAAGTTACAGGTGAGACTTGGGGAGCATGTTGCCAATATCCGAAGGGGTTTTGACAAACATAATGTTTCAAAACACTATGACCTCAAACATAATAGGGATCCCACTGGCACTACGTTTTTTGCCCTCGAAAAATATATACCACACTGGCGAGGTAGTAATGGTAAACGTAGCATATCTAGAAGTGAGACTAACTGGATATATAAACTGGGCTGTCATGTGCCTATGGGTTTGAATGTGGAGTGGGACATCAACTGTTTCATCAACAATGGTTGATGTTTTTGGCTCCCCCTTTTTGGTGTCCCCTCCACATTCTTGGTTAACAGGACTTCCCAATCTTGGTTTTTAGGAGAGGACTATCCTGGTTTCTATATTATTTAGATCACAATGTCTTTAGAGTAATCCCTCTAACCGGAATATTATATATGTCTTCACCTTCAAAGGGCGATTTTTATTTTATTTTTATAAAAGTAAACTATCTTATTTTGCTATATTATCCTGATTTCTAGCAATTTATTCTGTTTGATACACTATCTAAAGTATTATACTTTGTTATATTACTTGGATTTTTGATTTTTGGGGAGAAATCCCCTTAATTTGATGATTGTTGAATTATAAATGTTTTTACCTTGAAGGGTGATGCGAACCGGCCTTCAGCCATTTGTACAATTTTTATATATTTTTTGCATTTTTTATTGGGTTTAGAATATTAAATAAATTTATCCCTGAAGTAATATCCTAGTTGTCCACAAGATGGCACTAGGAAAGGTTTATGCTGTCCTAGCCCTTTGTTCGAACTAGGTTAATCAGCATCTGAAATAATTGACATCCCCCTTGTTAATGCTTCAGCTGTTTTGTAGCTCCGGTAACTATGTGACCAATGGCTGAACTCCTTCGTTCTGCCGCTCGGGTACATAATGCGCATGCGCGGACGTGTAGGCGTGCCCCTGATGATGTCATTTCTGACGAAACGGCCGTAGGGTAGACACGCACGCACGGACTGCGCATGCACGAACTTTCGTTTTCTGTCAGAGCTGTTTTTAAAACTCCTTGCAAGGATTTTGTTTATATGGATGCCTGTATGGCAATTTTAATAAAGGAACGTCAAACCTTTTAAACCTTTTTACACTATTGGAGCATTTCTTCTTTTTTGGATACTTATCATCGTTGTGAGTGAACCCCCTCCACTGATGAGAGTTTGCAAATATCCACTCAACGCTCCTGGACGAGACCCATCCACAGAAGGGACAACATCCAGAGTGGAGGTTTTTTCATGCCTTTCTTTAAGGGCTGTCTGGTAAGCCTTAAATCTCTCTATGGTGACGGGTCTATCTGCGGTGGAAGTCACAGAATTACCCAATAGGGATTCTCACATATGTATTTATGGACACTATATGAAGATTAAGCACGTTTTATTTCAGTGAGATAAAGGTTTGCAGTGGTGATAGCCACGCACTTTATTCCACACCTCAGTTTGTTACTATATAGGAACACCTATGGACAATATATACTAATTTGATTTGGGTATCACTAGTGAATCATTGTGCACAGTGTTTTTCAATTTTATATTTTTCCAGTGTTTGTCTATATTCAGCACAGTGTTTTTCAATTTTATATTTTTTCAGTGTTTGTCTATATCCAGCGCTGCACTTTTCTGTATATATACTTAGTGGTGCCCCCTATCAGGGTTATAGTGTTCAGCTGCAGGACACCTTCTTCACAGTTTTTTTTATTCATATTTTTCATTCACAATTTTTGTACACCTAGCGCAAATTTCTCTTTTAGAATAATATATAGGAGAGAAAACTGGCTCCTGTTAACCCACCAAGCCCCAAAAAGATCCACAGAAAAACGGGCTCCCATACTTATCTGGCGCTTTTAGCAGCCCAAACAATGGGACTCCATACTGCAGGAGAGCATGAACCTGCAATGGTCACACCATAAAGCGGTGAGGTAGGGCTGAGCGCTTGATCCTGTAGGAACGAGGACAGAGAAAAGAATGACGGTGGGGAGGAACAAGTCTTTTATTTATAGAGTTAAAGTGGTCTTGTGGGTTGGTCGGGGGCGGAGCAACCAACCATTGGTATGCTGCCATGGAGGCACCAGGAAAATACTATTCACAACTGTGTTAGCCTTGGCTATGTGCATCAAATCTCCAACTACAGGACAAAGATCAAAGTCCATTTGCATTCACATAAACAAAGCAACAGTTTTCTAAGCATATGTACCTGTGCAGTGTAAACCCTAAAATTTTAAATGTCCAAGTCCCTGGACATAATTAGTGCTAACAAATTTTAACATCAGTCCCTGGCTGCAGTGAGCTTCCAATATAAAGTCGAAAATTAACTTTCTTACATTAGAACCTATTTCGACAGGAGACAAATAAAATGCCTGCATGTCTTTGGATTGTGGTGAGAAACCCACACAGGGAGAACATATAAACTTCAACACAAGGATTAGCATGTTGGGGAAGTGAACCAACATCCCAGGTGCTGCTAGACAGAACTGCTACCCACTTAGCCACCAGGCAGCCTCATGCATGTTCTCTGCATCTCTGTGGTGTGAACCAGCCCTAAGTCCATAGCCATGCTCAGTGTCACAAGCAATATACAATATATTGGCCTAAGTATTGGGGCGCCTGCCTTTAAACGCACACAAACTGTAATGGCATCCCAGTATTAGTATTGGGTTCAAAACTCATTTGGCCCACCCTTTGCAGCTATAACAGCTTCAACTCTTCTGGGAAGGTTGTCCACAAGGTTTAGGAGTGTGTCTATAGGAATGTTTATCCATTCTTCCAAGTGCATTTGTGAGGTCAGGCACTGATGTTGGACGAGAAGGCCTGACCTATAGTCTCCTCTCTAATTCATCCCCAAGGTGTTCTGTTGTGTTGAGGTCAGGACTCTGTCCAGGCCAATCAAGTTCCTCCACCCCAAAATCACTCATCCATGTCTTTATGGACCTTGCTTTGTGCACTGGTCCAAATTATTCAGTGGAGGGGGGATTATGATGTGGGGTTGTTTTTCAGGGGTTGGGCTTGGCCTCTTAGTTCCAGTTAAGGGAACTCTTAAGGCGTCAGCATACCAAGACATTTTGGACAAATTCATGCTCCCAACTTTGTGGGAACAGTTTGGGGAAAGCCCCTTCCTGTTACAACATGACTGCACACCAGTGCACAAAGCAAGGTCCATAAAGACATGGATGCGCAAGTTAGGGGTGGAGAAACTTGACTGGCCTCAACCCGATAGAACACCCTTTGGCTGAATTAGAGTAGAGACTGCGAGCCAGGCCTTCTCATCCAACATCAGTGCCTGGCCTCACAAATACACTTCTGCAAGAATGATCAAACATTCCCATAGACACACTAAACCTTGTGGATAGCCTTCCCAGAAGCTGTTCTAGCTGCAAAGGGTGGGCCAAACCAAATTTTAACCCTATGGACTAAGACTGGGCTGCCATTAAAGTTCATGTATGTGTAAAGGCAGGTGTCCCAATACTTTTGGTTAAATAGTGTATCTGGAAAAGACTTACAATGGTGGTGGAACCCTCCTACACATAAATACTACATTTAGACATAGTTAAAGGACTTGGGGGATGAGACAACTTCTCTATATGAAGCAACATGGTTGGGATTTGAACCCAGACACTCAGGGATGCTAAGCAGAAGTTCTAACCTCTAAGTCACAGAGCTGCCACATGTGAGTGCCTCCTACACATAACTACACATAAATACACATAAAAACACATAAATACTGCATTTCTTTGGACATACAGGTGATGGAATTACATTACTCAAGAGTTATTCTTCTTGATTTATTCTGTGATATTTGGTGTTTTTTTGTGGGTGAGAGTAGAATATTACTCTCAAATTTTTCGGAATTACATTTTGATTTCTGATGTTGGTACACATATCACATTTTTTGGGCTCAAATTATGAATATTTGGAAATAATAAAAAGCACAAAAAATTGTGATTCGTTTTAAATTTGCATCAGCAATGGTATTGTTTGTGGATTATAAAGACACCTGTGTGAGTTTGGGTAAAGATTGTTGTGAGATGGAGAGTAACAAGTGCAAGTGACAGAGAAAAATATATTTTACCAAAACATCAAAACATTCCACATTCTATTTTAAGTAGAAGCAACAATGTTACAAAGGAAAATTTATTTCAGAGAAAGATACATTTCATCTCAACATTAAAAGGTTTTTTTGTGAGTTACAATTGTTCCATTAGAATCAATGGCTGACACTTGATTTGGACTAGAATAGAGCAGATTTTCACTTAAAAAAAATGCTCTCTAATAAGCTCTCATTTTGGTATTTACTATAGCGCCAGCTAAAAAAGACACTTGAGTTAAAATGAGAGTTATTTTCAGGTCTGAGCATGCTCAGTTGTGTTGGCACCTAGTTGTTCAAAACGGGGAATTTTTCATTTCTCAGACTTTTAAAGGTATTTCAGTGTAGAAATCACTTTTTCACACAGTTTAAAAGCAGATTATCTTTAAACAATATACCGCATATTTCAGTACCATTTAGGCAATTATATCATGCTCTAAACATTATTTGCATGTGCACTACTCCAGGTTTTAGCAGAGTAAGGGTTTGGGTGCTATTTGGTTTCAGGGAACTATAGTAAATTCAATTTTGGGAGTATTTTCTCACTAGCGCTATAGTGAATACCGTTTTAGCGCTAATTAGCGCTAGTTCATGTCAATTAGCGCCTCAGCTCTATAGTAAATGACCCCCATAGCCTGCTTATTTATAAACACTATATTATTTCTATATTATCTGCCAAAATTCTTTCAAATTAAAAGTTTTCTGCTTCTGCATCACATATGCTTACATTGCTGCTGCAGAATTTTTACATTTTCCATGATTACATTGTTACCTTGATATCATCTATTGAAATTAAAGTGTAAAAATATGTTCATATTTTCTAAGCTATAATAAATGTAATTACATGAGAATCAGCAATCAGTAATTGAGCAGAGGTCACTGGATCCACTGTGAAATCTTCTCCTTCTGCTATCAGAAAAAAAAATGGTTTTATAACATAGTTTAAAATTATACATTTTAAGTATATGCATTCACGACTGAAATAGCAATGCATAGATCAAGCTTATTAAAATGCTATCTGTCAGGCTCATTATATTCTACCTGTGTCTTTTTAGATTCTATTACTATACCCGTCTGTACGTACAAACTTGGGATGAGTAAACTGGGCAAAATTAGTTTTTTTTCTGGACATTTAACAAGCCTGGCAGGAGCCCTCAACATATCACCAAAACTACACTGAAGTCTTAGTGATCCAAATCTTATTTTTTCTGGCCTTTGTCAGGGCTAATTTTCAGGATATTGCTAAAAGAATGTCACAGGTTGTTGGGCACTTCCATAGGAGATAAGTATCAATGCTAAAATTGTTTTTATAAAAATACTGTTCAGTGGCTAGAAGGTCTTTTAATGTGGATTAAAGGACAGCAACAAAACACATAAATCCTTTAAATAACATGCTTGGGTATGCATTAAAGCTGCACATGAAGCTACAGAGATTATTTAACACTTTAAGAGTGACTTATTTGTTTACGAACAGCAGCCAGGGATCTGTCATGTAGTGATGGTAGCACTACTGCCACTAAATCACCAATCCCCTGTCGGCTCCTGTTTGCAAGCCAACGGACTAGGAACCTGGATGACTTCATGACCATATTTGATCAATGACATCACCCAGGATCACTGGACATTTTTTTGACATACAGTAAACAGCCAGGGTGCTTCATTTTGCAGTGCGAGCTTGTTGGATGAACTTCACAGGGTGCCTGGTCTTCATAACAGTGGGTCAACATCATCAACTGGTGGGTTGTTGAGGTGGTGGGTCATTGCGATTGACGAGCATCTACGTGGACCACATGAATGACATTTGATTTACATTGGTGATAAATATAGGACTTTGTCACTTTTATTAGTTTATTTTACTAAACGTATGGGAATCTTTAAAGATCCTACCCAGTATTGAACAACAAACAAGGTTATTTTTTTCCATCTTGATTTGGTGACTGTCTCAATTCTATGTATATATTCTCAGTATAAATAGGAGAACTTAGGTGAGTTAAGTAATTATGTTTAGCAAGCCCAAAAGACATAATTGAAGACGATTTGTGCCGGTGCTTTTTGTATTATGTTTGATGTGTATGGTAGTCTCAAATTGAACAATTGCTTTGCCCAGAAATGGCAAATAAAAAGTTTGTAACTCCTTCCAACTCTTGCTTACCTTCCTTTTACTGCACCTATACTCAGTTAACTCACAGAAAGATAAAGCCGTATGTATGCTTCAAGTCATTCTGGTTGGAGCTTACACAGGGAAAAAGACTCTATGCATGCATCCAAAGCGTTACTTTTAAGTGAACCTATTCCCAGATTTTTTTTCTTTTTTAGTCTGCAATGGTGCGAAAAATTGAAAAAATGTTAAGGGTAAAAAATGTGCATGTGAACACACACAAAAAAGTGCACTTAAGGGTGTGCTTTTGTTTGCTGGAGTGGTTTATGTTTTCACTGGTTTCTGTTTCTGTTTATTGGTGTGTGTTCACTAATAATAAATATCACTTTAAGGATATATATACATTGTTAGTTTGGTCTCAGTTTCTGGGTGTAGCTACGTGTCTGGTCTCCTTGCTGCTGATTCCTGACATAATAGTGACGCCCACTAACGACCAGATCTACTACACTTGGGAACTGAGAGCCAGTTGCTTGAGGTTTTTTCCTAGAATGCTGACAATGAAGGTTATTTATCGTGTGCAGCTTTCAGTAGGGGATACAGATTTGTGGCAGGATCTTACTGAGGAGGAGTTGTTGGGAAGCATTCTGACAACATATGCTTTAGCGGATGAGGGCAGATTCCCCCTTGGTAACGTGCAACCCTTGATTCAGGTCTGTTCTGAGCAAATATTTCCGGTTATCTCTCAGGAACAGGATGTTTTCACTCCTCCATGTACTATACACCAGGCTGGATTTTTGGGATGGTTGCTGAAACATTGTGCAGGTTCTTTTTTCCAGCAGTATTCAGCCTATTCACAACAGGTGGTGTTGGATTGTATTGCTGCTGTGCACTGTTCAATTGAGCAATGTGAGCAAGGGAGAGACAAACTGACTTTAGTTCACCCTCTGCTACAAGCTTGATCAGAGTTCATATCCCCAGTGCTAGATGAGTCATATAAAGTCAGATCTGCTGCTAAAAATCAAGAATCTCTTCCTCTGTTACCCTTAGCAACCTCTGCTGCTACTGAGTGTTCTTTATCTCCTGTAAATCAGTACCCTGCCAGCAGTAATCACACTTCATCTGTATGCAATCCATTAAAAGCTCCCCCTGCAGTACCGTTATCCATAGCAATGTTGCAGGCCTCTTCCTGTACTTCTGCTACTTTTCCCTCTATTTTCCCCAGTACTGTTACTACTTTCCCATCAGTACACTCTGATCAGCAGTATCCAAGCCTAAAAACAAACAAAACTTTCCTCCTGCTCTTACAACTTTCCCTCTATCTATGTTGCCTGCTGATGGTGTCCAGTCCTCCTCCATGCTGATGACTGCTGCTGATGCGATCCAGTCTTCCTCCATGCTGATGACTGCTGTCGATGCAATCCAGTCTTCTTCCATACAGATGACTGCTGCCAAAGCGATCCAGTCCTCCTCCATGTTGATGACTGCTGCCGATGCGATCCAGACCTCCTCCATGCTAATGACTGCTGTCAATGTGATTTAGTCCTCCTCCATTCTGATGACTGCTGCCGATGTGATCTGGTCCTCCTCCATGCTGACGTCGCCTGCTGATGGCGTCCATGCCTCCTCCATGCTGTTGCTGCTTGCTGATTGTGTCCATGCCTCCTCCATTCTAATGTCACCTGCTAAAGGTGTCCATGCCTCCTCCATGCTGATGCCGCCTGCTGATGGTGTCCATGCCTCCTCCATGCTGATGCCTGCAGATGGTATCCATTTTTCCTCCATGCTGCCACCTGCTGATGGTCTCCATTCCTCCTCCATGTTGCCGCCTTTCTATGGTGTCCATTCCTCCTCCATGCTGCCACCTGCCGATGTCCATTTTTCAACCATGCTGCTGCCTGCCTTGAGTGACCTACCATTTGCTGCCAAGCCTGCTGCCCACCTGGACTATGCTGATTCTGGGGCTGCCGCCCAGCGGGACAATGCCGATACCTGTGCCGCTGCCCAGCCTGATGTGCTTCTACCTGCTGCCCAGCCTGCTGATCCAGTGCTTGCTTCCCAGCCTACCTCTGGATGTCCCGTGCCCAACAACCTGCCTGACTCTGAGGGTCTGCTATCCGATGGCAAGTCTACCATTGATGATCGTAGATATCTTCTCTCTACCACCCTGCTGGATTCTATTGACTTTATGCCAGCTGCTCAGTTGGATTGTTATGCAAAGGCTGAGTGTCCACTTGCTAATGGATCTGAAAGCTCTGAGTCCTCACGTGCCTTTTTTTTGGGTCACCTGCTTGGCCTGAGATTTGTTTGGGCTAACCCTGCGCTAGAAAATCAGAAAAAATAAATATAAAGTATAGTGAAATACAACAAGCTACCAGCACTAAAAAGTCTAATACAAAAACTCCACGTAAATATGCACAAAGGGGTGTGCAGCGCTAAAATCCCTCTGGCAGTGTGTTACTCCTATGGCACCAAAGCCTGGTGGTCCAGACATACCCTTGGTAACTGGTAGCTGCAACTGCCTTCATGGCCCTGGCAAGCTCCTGGGGAATGGAAGAGTATCTTGTGTGCCTTGCCATGATCCGGATGCAATTGCCACAGCTCTGGGTGTACTAGGGGACCCGGGCTGGATAACCAGTGCCTCAGAGAGACCTAGGTGGTTTTTGATGTGAAGAGCAAGTCCTGGAAACCAGGCAAGCTACAGGGTTATGATGAGACACTTCGGTGTCTGGGTTCCAGTACTATCACATGACCCCAGTGCTAAGTCTGCAGATAACCTGTTGAACCCCAGCATTGGGATACTTTCTGTCTTGAGGGACTAACGAATACTGTACATCTCAGAGGATCTGACCAGCAGAAAACCCAGACAGTTTTGGGACCCCAGTGGCGGGGTTCTCACCAAGCCTTCGGACATTGGCAGTGGGGTACTCAGTCGGCTTGCAGACCCCGATGGTAGGGCCCTTTGGAGAATCCAGAGGCCGCTCCTTAAGGGGGGAAATCTGTCAGAATTGAGTCCACCTGCTGGTGGCACTGTGGTTCTCTGGGGAGATGGATGCAGTTCCAGTGTGCACCAGCAGGTGTCTCCCAGAATCCGGCAGGTTCTGATCAGCCACACCTTGCTCCAGCTGCCAGGTGGATATTTAAGGCTGCTCCTCCCTTACCCCAGCACATCACTATCCTGTCTGATCGCCTCCTTGCTGCCAGGTTGTACCTGATACCTATCCTAAACTTCCTGTATCCTGATCCGTCCTGCACTCCTCTGCCTTGCTCCTGCTCCCTGCTCTTGTACCCAGTCTTAATTCCCTTCCTTGCATCCCTGTTACCTTTGCACCTTATATTGTACATATATTGTATATAGTTAGTAGTTATACTTAATAGTTAGTAGTTAGGTTTATTAGTTATTTTGTTCTTGTTTGCTGGAGTGGTTTATATTTTCACTGGTTGCTGTGTATGTTTATTGGTGTGTGTTCAGTAATAATAAATATCACTTTAGGGATTTATACGTTGTTTGGTGCCAGTTTCTGGGTGTAGCTACTGTATGTGTTTAGTCTCCTTGCCGCTGATTCCTGACATTATTATTTTTTTACCCTACACAAAATATTCTTGCCAACAGGTACACATGTAAAGCAGCTCAGTGTACAGTTTTAGCATGATTCTATGCATGCACAGGAGTTACATCATCTTGGTCTGGTCAATCTTTGAACCAGATAGGAAGACTGGGAAAAGATGTAGCTCCAGTGACAGAAAAAATCGTTGACATTACAGCACTGGAGGGGATCGTCTTGGTCTTTAAGTCTGCCATAATGTTTTAACATGCTATGCATGGAATCACATTATGGCTAAAAGCTCCTGGGGCCCCAATTCTGTTATTTTTTGTTGGTAGTTTACTTCCGAGTTAAGGCCCTTATTCTCCTTGAATATAACCTGACACTCAATTTGACCACCTTAAACTAAGTACAATGCCTGATACTTACAGCTATAGGGAGCATGTACTATATATATTTCTCCTTCCCTGTATGATACAGCACTATGACATGGAAATGGGGAGAGAGTTTTAAAGCAGGACTCCAGCCAAGACAAAAATGAACAGCCTATTGAATGATAAAATAATAAAACCAACATAGCGTTAATAAAAACGTAAACTCACGTGGATCATGCTGAATGAAAAAATCATGAGTGTTCTACGAGACAAACAATCCCTTTTCGATAAAATATGGTCCCCCTGGCTTGCCTATTTGCAGGTCCCTGATATACAGAGTTTATTACACTGATATGTGGCCAGTGTGTTTGTCGAAACTCCTGCATAGATATTCCATTGATGTGGACGAGGTTAAATCTGAGGTGCGATTTAGTGTTTATCGTTTAGTTTATTTATCATTTAGTTTATTTTGTTTATCAGTATAATTCAGAATTAGGAAGCTGGTGCTGTTCCTGAAGGAATTGTTTTGACAAAACACCTCTATGGTCACAAAAATCCGCTATTAGTAGTAAACCTTTGTTGGTCCTTAAAGCTAAATTTTGGGAGTGAAGACCCATGGTGAATGAGGGGTTACTCAGCAATGGAGCCGATAGGGTGTGTGGAGATTTAAATCCGTGTGTGGCCAGTAATCTATCCCATAAAGGGTAGGCTTTTAATTGGACTTGTTGCTTTGGCATTAAGCAAAACACAAGTTTATTTTCCATTTGCAATAATCTTTTAATATATAATTTTCCTATATTTCAGTTTTCTGAATTTTTCTGAATTAAAAAATTATATTGACTTTTACTGATAAATTATAAATGCAATGCACTTTACTAATATATACATCCAGATCAATACATACAGCCTGTTATATTATTAAGTAATCCAAAATAACTGCTTATCTATGATTATGTAAGAAGCAATACAGGAACTCGGCATGGGGAAATTAGAGACATTATTCTATCCCACGAGAAAATACACATTATGCTGTACACACTAAGCTATCTCATAACGCATAAAACTAAAATGAGATCCATTATCATTCTCAGCATTCCAAAAATATCTCTGATAAGACTATGCATTATATTTAGAAGGTATGTGGAAATTCAGTTTTGTAATTTAACTTTTATATAGTATGTAGCTAAAGTAATATTGGCATATCTGATTTACAGGTAGAATTCAAACACAGTTCTATGTACATAAACTCTGCTTCTCTTTGATTTTTGGAACAACAGATGTAATAAAATAAAACATTCTCATTCCAGAGCTTGATCCATTCATTGCAAGAGATATGTGTAATTATGTATAAAAGTCAGCAGATGAATAATGTATAGCATACTTGCAAGAACTAACTCTACATATTACACAGGAAAGATAATTCAAATAATACAGCATGCGGGAGTTATGGAGGTTTGTTCTATGAACAAAGCAACATCCAAGATGTTAAAAGATTAAAAAAAAAAAATCAGACATGAGCGACTGAACTAAAAAAAAAAACTAGAAGATCCTATCAACCACAATTGTGCCTATATAATGTCTTCTTTGCCTTGCAGGGTCATCCTGGAGCCACCCTTAGGTGCGTGCTCCAGGAACTACAGCAGTACACTAAAGCCGACACAGGCACCGCAGCCTCCTCTATAAACCACAGCACCTCTCTGCACACCAGCTCTTAGATTGACAGCCTCCTCTGAAAATCACAAGGCACAAAACATGTTGAGGACAAGGATGGTGAAGCTCCCCTTGCAATGTACACAGGTACATCAGTGACTGAGTGTTACTGATCATTAGTGATATGGGATTTCTTCTTTCTGTTATATGGGTACATATGCATATGTTATTATGCCCTGCTGTTTTAAGATGATTGTTTACTAAAACAAAAATATATGGTCTGATGTTGGTTTTCCAGCATACCCATTCAACAGAAGCTTGTTGTGAGACCAGCTTCTTTTAGACAGGCAGCTGTACACAGTGTCTGAATGTTGGACGGTTCTTGCTGAACCAGCTGATGTTTAGATGATGTGTACCCATCATTTGTGTATTCAACGTTTAACTTGTATGTTGTTCATCCATGAGTAAGTCACACTATGGGGCTGATTTACGAAGCATTTGCGCCATGACTTGCAGTGCACGCCTATGCGCAAATGACATTTTTGTATTTAGAAAGCATTTGCGCCGGTAACACAGCACGATCCCCCATTTACTATTCTCTTCCCGGCGCACGGGAAGAGGTGATTGGTACACCACTATAGACATGGCGCACGGCATCTTTAACTTAAAGCGGGGGTCCACCTAAACCGCCAAAAAAAAAATATTAAAAGCCAGCAGCTACAAATACTGCAGCTGCTGACTTTTAATACATGGCCACTTACCTGTCCCAGGGTCCAGCGATGTCGGCAGGCGACGCCGAGAACCCGCACGGTTCTCGACAGCTGCCGCCGCCCTCCTAGGTGAGGGAATCAGGAAGTGAAGCGTTGCGGCTTCACTTCCCGGTTCCCTACTGCGCATGCGCGAGTCGCGCTGCGCGTCCCAAGTGGTCCCCGCTTTCTCCTGGGAGCTGTGTGTTTCCCAGGAGACAGCGCGGTGGGGACAGGAAGAGGCATAGACTCCCATGGGAGTCTATGCCGGGAGTGGGTGCAAATACCTGTCTTAGACAGGTATCTGCACCCCCCTCCCCCCTGAAAGGTGCCAAATGTGACACCAGAGGGGGGTAGGGTTCCGAAAAGCGGAAGTTCCATTTTTGTGTGGAACTCCGCTTTAAAATTTAAACAAGCTGGAAGTGCCAATATTATGGGGGTGATGTGGGGTGATGTGGGGAAGTGTAGTAGTAACTGTCCAAGTAACAAATATGGCCAAAATAGAATGAGAAAGTAACTTTCTCTGAACAAGCCGGCAGCAAATACATTTAGAGCTGCGGGAGGTAAATTTATACACTGCGCATGCTCAAACGGCATTTGCGTTTGTTCAAATGCTTTGGTTCAGTGCACCGGCAAAATCTTAGTAGATGTCAAGCAACGTAAATGCATTTGCATAGATTGAACTGGCGCACCTCTAGACTTTTTTTTTTTACGCTGGTTCACTTCGCCGCTATAATGAAATGTTGGTCCGGCAATACACATAAAAGTTAATTGATAAAAACAGCATTAAGAAAACAAACAAAATTCAGAAAAAAAAATGCGTGGGGTTCCCCCGAAATTCAATACCAGGCCTTTCAGGTCTGGTATGGAAATTAAGGGGAATCCCACACCCAAAAAAATGACGTGGGGGTGCCCCTCAAAATCCATAATAGGCCCTTCAGGTCTGGTATGGATTTTAAGGGTAACCCCGCGCCAAAATTAAAAAAAAATGGCGTGGGGTCCCCTTCAAAATCTATACCAGACCCTTATCCGAGCACGCAACCTGGCAGGCCACAGGAAAAGAGGGGGGACGAGAGAGCGCCCCCTCCTGAACCATACCAGGCCACATGCCCTCAACATTGGGAGGGTGCATTGGGGTCCCCCACCAAAGCACCTTGTCCCCATGTTGATAAGGACAAGGGCCTCATCCCCACAACCCTTGCCCGGTGGTTGTGGAGGTCTGTGGGCGGGGGGCTTATCGGAATCTGGAAGCCCCCTTTAACAAGGGGACCGCCAGATCCCGCCCCCCCGTGTGAAATGGTAAGGGGGTACAAAAGTACCCCTACCATTTCACAAAAAAAGTGTCAAAATGTTAAAAATGACAAGAGACCATTTTTGACAATTCCTTTATTTAAATGCTTCTTCTTTCCATCTTCTATCTTCTTTCTTCTATCTTCTTTCTTCTTTGTTCTATATTCTATCTTCCTTCGGTTTCTTCCTTCAACTTCTTCTTCTTCTGGTTCTTCTGGTTCTTCTGGATCTTCCTCCAGTGTTCTCGTCCGGCATCTTCCTCCGTGGCGTCTTCTTCCCTTCTTCTCCTCAGGCCGCACCGCATCCATGGGAGGCTCCCGCTATGTGACGATTCTCGTCTTCTGACGGTTCTAAAATAAAGGAGGGCGGGGCCACTCGGTGACCCCCCCTCTGGCGCACAGGGACTTCCCTGTCCTCGTGGAAGGCACCCGGTGACCCCGCCCTCCGTTATTTAAGAACCATTAGAAGACGAGAAGCGTCACACAGCGGGAGCATCCCATGGATGCGGAGCGACCCGAGGAGAAGAAGGGAAGAAGACGCCGCGATGGAAGATGCTGGACGAGAACACCGGAGGAAGATCCAGAAGAACCAGAAGAAGAAGAAGATGAAGGAAGAAACCGAAGGAAGATAGAAGATAGAGGATAGAACAAAGAAGACAGAAGAAAGAGGGAAACGAAGGGCAGCCGGTACCGACTCCCGAAAGTGAGCCCCTTGCTTCATTTTTCCGCTGGCAGGAAGTGAAAACAGTGTAGGAGTGTAGGAGAGGCTCGGGAGATATTTTGAGCTCCTGTATCCGGGGACCCACTCAATAAAAACCCACCAAACTTGGCACACTTATAGGGAAGACCCATGGCTGCAGGTGGAAGAAATTTCGGGTCCAGGGAACCAAAGGGCAGCCGGTACTGACTCTCCAAAGTGGGCCACTCGCTTCATTTTTCCGCCTGGGGGAAAAAACGGGCGACTTTGAGCTCCGGTTTCTGGGGACCCACCGGGTCAAATCCCAGAAAATTTGGCACACCTGTAGGGAGGATCTATGGCTACACGTGCAATTTCGGGTCCAGAGAACCGAAGGAAGGCCGGTAGCGACTCCCCAAAGTAGGCCCCTCACTTAACATGGGAGTCCATGGGGAAACCAGGCAAAATTGTGGCGGATTTCACTTATCGCTCAACCATTCGACCACCAAATTGGCTAGCGACACCAAACTTGCACCCCTTTTTCCCAGATATCACAGCTACACCTCATAAAAATGTGGAGGTTCGGGGACCTTTTACCGGGGATTTACTGGGGCCACAATGTTGACCGTCTTCACGGTACCTGTGCTCCCTGACCATGGGTTACAAAATTACAAAGCTTGGGGGTGATGTAGAGACACTCTATGGGTACCCCCACACCGAACCGGGGTCCGGTACCCCAACTGGAACCCTCCGGTTACCGGAAAATGGCACTTTGAAATGGTGTAGCTCGGACCCGGTTCACCTGGGAAGGCTCCGGTAGGTCTCATTTGAATATTTCAGGCCTTTTCTACAGAATGGCATCCACTTTCGAGGACCAGTGGACCCCTAACAAAACACTGGCAAAGACGTGCACGGCGCTCTCCGGTTCTATGGGTCTTAAAAATACACCGACACCGGGAGGCTGTGGGGATGCTCTTCAGGTACTCACTGGCCAAGTTTGGGGTCCAGGGAACGTTTGGCGGGCCGGTGGCACCCCAAAAGGTCAACTGGTAGAAACCGCAGGTTTAACATTGGAGTCTATGGGAAACTCAGTCAACTTGGGGGGCTGATATTTCCTCAGCTGTTGGGTCCACATTGGGGTTCCTAGACCCTACCAGTCTACCGGTTGGATGACTTTGAGGGCTCTTATCTCCGGAACCCCAAATTTGGTGTGCCGGCTCATGGGATCTAGATCTACAACATATCCAAAAATTCGACTCCTAGCTCAAACGGTTCGGAAGATGACTTTCCTGGAGCCCAAAAAATGCTTGAGTTTGAAAGTTAGGTTGACACAAAGCATGCATGGTGGTTTTCAGAAAAGTCATTTCGGGCACCTTTCGTTCCAGAGACCTCAAATTTGGCTTGCAGCTAGGGGGCCTCTATGAACCCTTTGAAGTTCCTGTGAGCTACGGTTCCGGAGATATGGACCGGTAAAGCGAAAAGTTCATACTGGCCATGGGGCACCAAGGGACCGGTTCCGATCTCGCTGCCCCCTCGGCCTTGGTGGGCACCATGGGTCGGTCCCCTTTGGAAGTCCATATCTCCCCAATACTTTGAGCTAGAGGCCCCAAATTTGGCAGGTCGGTACCGGTGGATTTTAGACACAAGATCCGGGTAGACGGACCCTCCTGCGAGCAACCGTGTGGAAGTTTCTCTCCGATTGAGCCCAAAATACCACCCCAGGAAAGAGGGGACTCGTAGTATGCATTTTTCAACGGGAGGCAATAATCAACACTACACCGGTGTAATGTCGATTATTGCCTCCTGTCAAAAAATGCCTCTTACGTACTGCGCATGCGCAGTACGTCACATCACTCCAGCTGATTTCCCAATCAGCTGGCGTGACGTATCGACTGCACATGCACAGTTCGTCATATGCATTTTCCAACGGGAGGCAAACCACGGGGAGCGCGTAGAGGGAGAGAATCTTAAAGAGGGAGTCCTGCGAAAATTTTTTAAAAGTCAGCAGCTACAAATACTGCAGCTGCTGACTTTTAAAATAAGGACACTCACCTGTCCCAGGGTCCAGCGATGTCGGCACCCGAGACTGAATCGTCCCTCGGTCCTCGGGTGCTGCCACCGCCATTCTCTGTAAGGGAATCAGGAAGTGAAGCATTGCGGCTTCACTTCCTGGTTCCCTACTGCGCATGCGCCAGTCGCGCTGCGCTTCCTTACTGGTCCCCGCTGTCTCTGGGACCTGTGTGTGTCCCAGCAGACAGCACGGGGGGTAGGGACAGGAGGGGGCACAGACTCCCGCAGGAGTCTACGCCGGAAGTAGGTGCAAATACCTGTTTTAGACAGGTATCTGCATCCCCCTCCCCCCTGAATGGTGCCAAATGTGTCACCGGAGGGGTCGGGTTCCGAAAAGCGGAGGTTCAATTTTTGTGTGAACCTCCGCTTTAAATGTAAGATTCTGCCTCGCTCTCTGTGGCGTGACGTATCGACTGGGCATGCGCAGTTCGTCATATGCATTTTTGATGAGAGGCAAGCCACGGGAGCGCGCGGAAAGAGAACACTGACGTAAGAGAACTCCACAAGGAACACTGACGTAAGGGAGAACTCCGCAGGGAACACTGACGTAAGGAAGAACTCCTTAATAACGTCAGCGGCAACACCGTATCCAGCCCGCCCCCAACACACCCCTAGGCTGCTCTAGAGAAAGGGGGCAAGCGCCATGCATAAGCAGTGTATTTGTCAGGGAAGCTTGGATTGACACAGCGGTGCCAGTGGGAGGGCCAAGGTCTGTGCTTCCAGAGGGGGGTAGGGCCCTGAATAGCTATGTATGTGTAAGTGACCTACACTGCAGTTTAAGAAAGCCCATCAGAGATCCCGTTCCCAAGAGCTTGCAATCTATTAAACTGACATACAGTTTATCTCTGTTTACTTTTTGTTCTTTTGACAAGTGTGCTTTAGATAGAGCATGTCAAGCCGTAGCTGTGCTCCCTGGGGATATGCTGATCGTCCATCCGTGCTGCTGCTGGAGGGAGCCCAGGTGACCATAAATGAGAGCCCTACAGACTTGGTCATGGTGAGTGACCAAGTCACCAAGTGGTATATCCCCCACACCATCCCATACCCCACTCCATCTCCCCTGAGGACTTAGGACCCTCTAGAGCGAGGCAGAATCTTACATTTAAAGCGGATGTTCACACAAAAATTGAACCTCCGCTTTTCGGAACCCGACCCCTCCGGTGACACATTTGGCACCATTATGGGGGAGGGGGGTGCAGATACCTGTCTAAGACAGGTATTTGCACCTACTTTCGGCATAGACTCCCACTGGAGTCTAAGCCCCCTCCCCCCCCCCCCATGCTGTCTGCTGGGACACACACAGGTCCCAGAGGCAGCGGGGACCAGTAAGGAAGCGCAGCGCGACTGGCGCATGCGCAGTAGGGAACCAGGAAGTGAAGCCGCAATGCTTCACTTCCTGATTCCCTTACAGAGAATGGCGGTGGCAGCACCCAAGGACCGAGGGACGATTCAGTCTCGGGTGCCGACATCGCTGGACCCTGGGATAGGTGAGTGTCCTTATTTTAAAAGTCAGCAGCTGCAGTATTTGTAGCTGCTGACTTTTAAAAAATTTTTTGCGGGACTCCCTCTTTAAGATTCTCTCCCTCCACACGCTCCCCGTGGCTTGCCTCCCGTCGGAAAATGCATATGACGAACTGTACATGTGCAGTCGATACGTCACACCAGCTGATCGGGAAATCAGCTGGAGTGATGTGACGTACTGCGCATGAGGGTCAGTCTACCCGGATCTTGTGTCTAAAATCCACCGGTACCGACCTGCCAAATTTGGGGTCTCTAGCTCAAAGTATGGGGGAGATATGGACTTCCAAAGGGGAATGACCCATGGTGCCCACCAAAGCCGAGGGGGCAGCGAGATCGGAACCGGTCCCTTGGTGCCCCATGGCCAGTCTGAACTTTTCCCTGTACCGGTCCATATCTCCGGAACCGTAGGTCACAGGAACTTCAAACTTGGTAGTTGGGGGTTCATAGAGGCCCCCTAGCTTCAGGCCAAATTTGAGGTCTCTGGATCGAAAGGTGCCTGAAATGACTTTTCTGAAAACGACCATGCATGCTTTGTGTCGACCTAACTTTCAAAGTCAAGCATTTTTTGGGCTCCAGGAAAGTCATCTTCTGAACCGTTTGAGCTAGGAGTCCAATTTTTGGATATGTTGTAGATCTAGATCCCATGAGTCGGCACACCAAATTTGGGGTTCCGGAGATAGGAGTCCTCAAAGTCTCCCCAAAGGAATTTGGGGTTCCGAAGATAGGAGTCCTCAAAGTCATCCGACCGGTAGAGGCCAGAACCTAAGTCCGAATTTTCTGGGTAGCAGAACTGGTTTTACCGCCCTAGGGGTGCCGTCTTTTGCAGACGGTTACGGGCCAACCGTATTGTCTAGGAACCCCAAATTTGGATCACAGATAGTGCATCGTCTCCCTTAGAAGTGTGCCAAGATTGGTGTTCCTAGCCCCAACATATGAGGAAATATCAGCCCACCAAGTTGACCGAGTTTCCCATAGACTCCAATGTTAAACGTGTGGTTTCTAACGGTTGACCCTTTGGGGTGCCACCGGCCCGCCAAACGTTCCCTGGACCCCAAACTTGGCCAGTGAGTACCCGAAGAGCAGCCTCCCAGTGTCAGTGTATTTTTAAGACCCATAGAACCAGAGAGTGCCACGCACGTCTTTGTTGGTGTTGTGTGAGGGGGCCACCAGTCCCCGAAAGTCAAGGGGGGTGCCATAGCGTGGAAAAGGCTTGAAATATTATAATGAGACCCCCCTGAGCTTTCTAGGGTTAACCGGATCCGAGCTACACCATTTCAAAGTGACATTTTCCGGTTACCAGAGGGTTCCGGTTGGGGTACCGGGCCCCAGTTCGGTGTGGGGGTACCCATAGAGTGCTTCTACACCACCCCCAAGTTTTGTAATTTTGTGACCCATGGTCAGGGAGCACCGGTACCGTGAAGACGGTCAACATTGTGGCCACGGTAAAGGGTTCCCGAACCTCCAAATTTTTTTTAGGTGTAGCTGTGATATCTGGGGAAAAGGGGTGCAAGTTTGGTGTCGCTAGCCCATTTGGTCGTCGAATGGTTCAGCGATAAGTCAAATCCGCCACAATTTGGCCTGGTCTTCCCATAGACTCCCATGTTAAGTGAGGGGCCTACTTTGGGGAGTCGGTACTGGCCTTCCTTTGGTTCTCTGGACCCAAAATTTCTTCCACGTCTAGTTTAGTGTGATTTGACTTGGTGGGTCCCCGGAAACCGGAGCTCAAACTTGCCCCAATATCGGCAGTTTTTCCCCTAGGCGGCAAAGTGAAGCGAGGGGTGTCATTTTTGGGAGACGGTTACGGGCCAACCGTAGTGTCTAGGAACCCCACCTTTGGATCGCATGTAGTGCATCGTCTTCCCTACAAGTGTGCCAAGTGTGGTGTTCCTAACCCCAATATCTGAGGAAATATCAGCCCCCCAATTTGGCTGAGTTTCCCATAGACTCCAATGTTAAACGTGCGGTTTCTACCGGTTGACCTTTTGGGGTGCCACCGGCCCACCAAACGTTCCCTGGACCCCAAACTTGGCCAGTGAGTACCCGAAGAGCATCCCCAAAGCCTCCCAGTGTCGGTGTATTTTTAAGACCCATAGAACCAAAGAGTGCCACGCGCGTCTTTGCCGGTGTTGTGTGAGGGGTCCCCAAAAGTCGAGGTGGGTGCCATATGGTGGAAAAGGCTTGAAATATTATAATGAGACCCCCCTGAGCTTTCTAGGGTTAACCAGATCCGAGCTACACCATTTCAAAGTGCCATTGTAAGGTTAACAGAAGGTTCCCGTTGGGGTTCCCGAGCCCCGGTTTGGTGTGGGGGTACCCATAGAGTGCTTCTACATCACCCCTAAGTTTTGTAATTTTGTGACCCATGGTCAGGGAGCACCAGTACCGTGAAGACGGTCAACATTGTGGCCCCGGTAATTCCCCGGTAAAAGGTCCCCGAACCTTAAAATTTTTATGAGGTGAAGCTGTGCTATCTGGGAAGAAGAGGTGCAAGTTAAGTGTTGCTAGCCCATTCGGTCCTCGAATGGTTGAGCGATAAGTGACATTCACCACAATTTGGCCTGGTTTTCCTATAGACTCCCATGTTAAGTAAGGGGCCTAATTTGGGGAGTCGGTATCGGCCTTTCTTTGGTTCCCTGGACCCGAAATTTCTTCCACGTGTAGCCATGGCTCCCCCTACAAGTGTGCCAAGTTTGGTGTGATTTGACTTGGTGGGTCCACGGAAACCGGAGCTCAAATTCGCCCCAATATCTGCAGTTTTTCCCCTAGGCAGCAAAGTGAAGCGAGGGGTGCTGTCTTTGGGAGACAGTTACGGGCCAACCGTAGGGTCTAGGAACCCCAAATTTGGTGTTTGGTGTATCTAACCCCAATAGCCGAGGAAATATCATCCCCCTAAGTTAACCAAGTTTACCTTAGACTCCAATGTTAAACGTGCAGTTTCTACCAGTTGGCCTTTTGGGGTGCTCCTGGCCCGGCAAACGTTACCTGCACCCCAAACTTGGCCATTGAGAACCCGAAGAGCATCCCCACAGTCTCCCGGTATCGGTGTATTTTTAAGACCCATAGAACCGGAGAGCGCCCCGCATGTCTTTGCCAGTGTTTTTTGAGGGGTCCACTGGTCCCCGAAAGTGGAGGGGGGTGCCATTCTATAGAAAAGGCCTGAAATATTCAAATGAGACCTACCGGAGCCGTCCCCGGTGAACCAGGTCCAAGCTACACCGTTTCAAAGTGCCATTTTCCAGTTACTGGAGGGTTCTGGTTGGGGTACTGGGCCCCGGTTCGGTGTGGGGGTACCCATAGAGTGTCTCTACATCACCCCCAAGCTTTGTAATTTTGTGACCCATGGTCAGGGAGCACCGGTACCGTGAAGACAGTCAACATTGTGGCCCCGGTAAAAGGTCCCCTAACCTCAAAATTTTTATGAGGTGCAGCTGTGCTATCTGGGAAGAAGAAGAAGTTTAGCTTTGCTAGCCCATTCGGTCATCGAATGGTTGAGCGATAAGTGAAATTCGCCACAATTTGACCTGATTTTCCCATAGACTCCCATATTAAGTGAGGGGCCTAATTTGGGGAGTTGGTACCGGCCTTCCTTTGGTTCTCTGGACCCGAAATTTCTTCCATGTGTAGCCATGCCCCCCCCCCTACAAGTGTGCCAAGTTTAGTGTGATTTGACTCGGTGGGTCCCCTGAAACCGGAGCTCAAACTTGCCCCAATATCGGCAGTTTTTCCCCTAGGCGGCAAAGTGAAGCGAGGGGTGCTGTCTTTGGGAGATGGTTACGGGCCAACCATAGGGTCTAGGAACCCCAAATTTTGAATCACAGGTAGTGCATCGTCTTCCCTACAAGTTTGGTGTCCCTAACCCCAACAGCCAAGGAAATATCAGCCCCCCAATTTGACTGAGTTTCCCATAGACTCCAATGTTAAACGTGCGGTTTCCACCGGTTGACCTTTTGGGGTGCCACCGGCCCGCCAAATGTTGCCTGGACCCCAAACTTGGCAAGCGAATACCTGAAGAGCATCCCCACAGCCTCCCGGTATCGCTGTATTTTTAAGACCCATAGAACCAGAGAGCACTGCGCACGTCTTTGCCGGTGTTTTGTGAGGGGTCCATTGGTCCCCAAAAGTGGAGGGGGGTGCCATTCTGTAGAAAAGGCCTGATATATTCAAATGAAACCTACCGGAGCCTTCCCAGGAGAACCGGGTCCAAGCTACACCGTTTCAAAGTGCCATTTTCTGGTTACCGGAAGGTTCTAGTTGGGGTACCGGGCCCCGGTTCGGTGTGGGGGTACCCATAGAGTGTCTCTACTTCACCCCCAAAGCTTTGTGATTTTGTGACCCATGGTCAGGGAGCACCGGTACCATGAAGACGGTCAACATTGTGGCCCCGGTAAATGGTCCCCGAACCTCAAAATTTTTATGAGGTGCAGCTGTGCTATCTGGGAAGAAGGGGTGCGAGTTTAGTGTTGCTAGCCCATTCGGTCATCGAATGGTTGAGCGATAAGTGAAATTCGCCACAATTTGGCCTGATTTTCCCATAGACTCCCATGTTAAGTGAGGGGCCTAATTTGGGGAGTCGGTACCGGCCTTCCTTCGGTTCACTGGACCTTAAATCTTGCACGTATATCCATGGCTGTCCACTACAAGTGTGCCAAGTTTGGTGTGATTTGACCCGGTGGGTCCCCGGAAACCAGAGCTCAAAGTCGCCCCAATATCGGCAGTTTTTCCCCTAGGCGGCAAAGTGAAGTGAGGGGTGCTGTCTTTGGGAGATGGTTACGGGCCAACCGTAGGGTCTCCCCTACAAGTGTGCCAAGTTTGGTGTTCCTAACCCCAATAGCCGGGGAAATATCATCCCCCCAATTTAACCAAGGTTACCATAGACTCCAATGTTAAACGTGCCGTTTCTACCAGTTGACCTTTTGGGGTGCCACCGGCCCGCCATAGGTTCCCTGAACCCCAAACTTAGCCAATGCATACCCGAAAAGCATTCCCAAAGCCTCCCGGTGTCGGTGTATTTTTAAGACCCATAGAACCGGAGAGCACCACATATGTCTTTGCCGGTGTTGTGTGAGGGGGCCACTGGTCCCCAAAAGTCGAGGGGGGTGCCATTCTGTAGAAAAGGTCTGAAATATTCAAATAAGACCTACCAGAGCCTTCCGTGGTGAACCGGGTCCGAGCTACACCATTTCAAAGTGCCATTTTCCGGTTACCGGAGGGTTCCGGCTGGGGTTCTGGGCCCCGGTTCAGTGTGGGGGGTACCCATAGAGTGTCTCTACATCACCCTTAAGTTTTGTAATTTTGTGACCCATGGTCAGAGAGCACCGGTACCGTGAAGACGGTCAACATTGTGGCCCCAGTAGATCCCTGGTAAAGGGTCCCTGAACCTCCACATTTTTATGAGGTGTAGCTGTGATATCTGTGAAAAAGGGGTGCAAGTTTGGTGTCGCTAGGCCATTTGGTTGAGCGATAAGTGAAATCCGCCACAATTTGGCCTGGTTTCCCTATAGACTCCCATGTTAAGTGAGAGGCCTACTTTGGGATGTGTAAAATTTCTTGCACGTGTAGCCATGGGTCCCCCCTACAAGTGTGTCAAATTTGGTGGGATTTGACCCGGTGGGTCCCCAGAAACCGGAGCTCAAAGTCGCCTGTTTTTTCCCCCAGGCGGAAAAATGAAGCGAGTGTTCCACTTTGGAGAGTCAGTACTGTCTGCCCTTTAGTTCCCTGGACCCGAAATTTCTTCCACCTGCAGTCATGGGTCTTCCCTATAAGTGTGCCAAGTTTGGTGGGTTTTCATTGAGTGGGTCCCCGGATAGCGGAGCTCAAATTATCTCCCGAGCCTCTCCTACACTCCTACACTGTTCTCTTCCTGCCAGCGGAAAAATGAAGCAAGGGGCTCACTTTCGGGAGTCGGTACCGGCTGCCGTTCGGTTCCCTGGACCCGAAATTTTTTCCCCATGCAGCCATGGGTGTTCTCTAAAAGTGTGCAAAGTTTGGTGGGTTTTCACTGAGTGGGTCCACAGGAACCGGAGCTCAAAGTATCTCCTCTAGTCTCTCCTACACTGTGCCTCTCCACTGTTTTCTGTGACTCCCGTCGGAAAATGCATCTGACGAACTGCGCATGTGCAGTCTTACGTCATGCCAGCTGATAGGGGAATCAGCTGGTGTGACGTAGTGGATGCATTATTCGACGGGAGGCACTAATCGACAAGACACCGGCAAGAGAGTACATTTAGGTGTCCTTATCGAGTTTCTAACACTTGTATTTTCTATTTGTATTTGTTTATTATGTTGTTGCAAAACAGTTGTGTTTTATGCAATTTATTTGTTACTTTGGTTTGTTGTTTTTTTTTTTTGGGGTGGTGGTTATTTTACCATGAAATCTGTTTTATGTTGGCAATTTTTGTTGTTTTTACGTTGTTCACTTTGATTTAACTGTCTGTGCTGCCTTATTTTTAAAATTCTTTCTTAAGATGTTGTGCCTAATGTTTTAATCCTTAATAGATGTCCATTTGTGAGTGCACTCCTTTTAACTCCTGTCAATTTACACTGCAAAAGGGTCAAACCTCAAACATATTCTGTTAGTGTCTCAAATTAACATACATGTGTGTATTTTGCTTTCCTTGCTTCTTTTCCAAGTCCTGTTTTTTTTTTTTTTTGGACAAATAAAATTGTTTCAAATTTTTTATGTTTTATGTGTGTTCTTTTCATACAACTGATTTCCCAGCTGCAGCTTAACTAGGCTGATTGGCATGTCTTAGACAAATCCCTTTTTTTTAGTTTTTTTTTTTAGTTTTAAGTTACTTTCCTGGTGCCTTCATGATAGCACATGCATGGATTGTGCGTATGCTGCCATGGATAGTGACCAGGAAAGTAACATTTCAGAGTGGTAAGTATTCAATTTTCTTTTTGAGCAGTGGTTTTCAGCCTCAGTCCTCAAGTACCCCTGCAGATAGCAGCGCCAAGCTGGCTCACTCATTGGGAAAAGAAAACATGTTTTTTCCTTTCCCAATGAGCAACAAGCAGCACGGGGATCCGACTTGGATCCCCGCCAATACCAGGCACTGCGATATGAATCTTGAGGGAGAACTCCACACCAAATTTTAAATAAAAAAACGGCATGGGTTCCCCTCCAAGAGCATACCAGGCCCTTCGGTCTGTTATGGATTTTAAGGGGAACCCCCTACGCCGAAAAAACGGCATGGGGGTCCCCCCAAAATCCATACCAGATCCTTATCCGAACACGCAGCCCGGCCGGTCAGGAGTGGCCCTCAACATGGGGGATGGGTACTTTGGGGAAGGGGACGCGCTGCAGGGCCCCCCCCACCCCAAAGCACCTTGTCCCCATGTTGATGAGGACAAGGGCCTCTTCCCGACAACCCTGGCCGTTGGTTGTCGGGGTCTGCAGGCGGGGGGCTTATCAGAATCCGGGAGCCCCTTTAATAAGGGGGCCCCCAGATCCCGGCCCCCCACCCTACGTGAATGAGTATGGGGTACATGGCACCCCTACCCATTCACCTGGGGGAGAAAAGTGTCAATAAAAAAACACACTACACAGGTTTTTAAAGTAATTTATTAGGCAGCTCCGGGGGTCTTCTTCCGACTTCGGAGGTCTTCTCCTGCGCTCTCTACATCTTCTCCCGGTGTCTGGCTCTTCTCTGCGCTGTCCGGCCTCTTCTCCCGGTGTCCGGTATCTTCTGCCGGCCTCCCCCGCTATCTACTTCCAGCTCTGTACCTCGCCGAGAACCAGCACGATTCACACCAGTGGCCTGCTGGAGGTCATTTTGTAGGGCTCTGACAGTACTCATCCTGTTCCCACTTGCACAAAGGAGCAGATACCGGTCCTGCTAATGGGTTAAGGACCTTCAATGGCCCTGTCCAGCTCTCCTAGAGTAACTGCCTCTCTCCTGGAATCCCCTCCATGCTTTTGGCTGTGCTGTGTGACACAGCAAACCTTCTGGCAATGGCACATATTGATGTGTCATCCTGAAGGAGTTGGACTGCCTGTGCAACCTCTATAAGGTCCAGGTACTGCCTCATGCTACCAGTAGTGACACTGATCCTAGCCAAATGCAAAACTTTTGAAAACAGTCAGAAAAGATGAGTAGGGAAAAAAATGTCAGTGGCCTCCACCTCTAAAACCATTCCTGTTTAGGAGGTTGTCTTATTGTTGCCCATCTAGCACACCTGTTAATTTCATTAACACCAAAGCAGCTGAAACTGATTAAAACCCCCTCTGCTACCAGATCAATACCCCAGGCGCTTAATTGACTTGATGCTATACTCTGATTAAGAAGTGTTCCTTTAATTATTTTGAGCAGTGTATTTTATATCATATTGTTGTTGTGATTTATAGGTTGCCTATAAAGTCCTGAAGTGTTTTTAGTAAATTTGAATTATATTCTAGGAGATACAGTGCCCCCTAATACAATCTATCCCATCTCTGTCCTGCACAAATTTTAAACTAACTGTAACTATGTCATTAGTATCCTCACATTTTCCTTCCTTATATGGCTGATGACAGCTCATGGACTTGTCATTTGGCTGGAGTACCTCTCCCATGGGTCCTCAGGTTTTTTTCTCTTCTGCAAGTCAGCACGCAGTGGGCAACGTGATTGATGATGAATTTACAGGGACTTTTTTGGGGATTCTTTTTAAGGCTTGTCAAACTTTGGGTGTCTTTAGCTTAAGGTTACTTTTTTTTGTTTTGTTTTTGTGAATGGGTGGGGGTATGTATGTTTTATAAAGGGGCTTCCCAATTCTAATAAGCCCCCCTGTCTGCTGACCTCAAAAAACACTGGCCAGGGTTGGGGGGAAGAGGTCTCATCAACATGAACTGCATGGGAGGCATTTACCATGTGGAGGGCATGTGGCCTGTTATGATTTAGGAGGAGAATACATGCTCAACCCCCCTTTTCCTGGTGAGCCAGACTGCATGTTTGGATTAAGGGTCTGGTATAGCTATTTAGGAGGACCCCCAGACATTTTGTTTTTGTTTTTAGTGTGATTTACCCCCTTAAAATCTATACCAGACCCAGAGACCCTGATATTTTTTGGGGGACACTACACATTTTTTTCCATTCTTGCTATAAGGATCTGCTACAGCAATTAGGACATTTACAAACAAGAAATGATGCAGTTTAAATTGCAGGGAAAAATAGAATCAAACAGACCCGTTGAAAGGTCCCCCATAAAACATAACAAACCCTCAATGGCCTGTGTGCCATTTTTTTTTAATTGGAAAAAGCCAACTTCATTTTGGATAAAGCACATTTTACAATGCATTTGATTACATATGTAGATACAAGTGTATTTCACTAAACGTTTGGTGTGGTTCTCATTGTACATAGGTCTCAAATCACAGGTTTGTAGAGGTGTGGTTAGCATGTGCATAAATACTTCATGTATCTTGATACAATTGAATTTCTAGGTAGGGTTCTAGAGTTCTGTACCTGTAGGTGATAGTAGTACCCTACTGTAGTTTAGTTTAGGTTAGCTGCAAGGTTTGGGAGTTTTCATACACTTGTTTCCCCGTCCCCCAGCCATCTATCCCATACTTTAGAATACTTATGAACACATCCCCTATGAGCGTAGACCAGTTTTTTAAGTGGTAGTATATCATTAACATCCTTCTTCCATTGCTGTATCGTGGGGGCGGAGCCTGCATCCAAACCTTAGCTATTACTTTGCGTGCTATAAACAGTTTCATATATGAATGTAGTCTAGTATTTTTCAATTTCTACTTCTGGCAATAGTCCCAACAGACATAACTTAGGGTCAAGAACCACAGGGAATCCCATATAGTTATGTAGAAAACGAACAATCTAAGTCCAATACGCCTGAACATTTGGGCAACTCCATATTATATGGAAGAAGGTGCCTGGGGCAGCATGACATATATGACATATATGGCATGTCGGATCATATGCATGCTGGAACTTTGCCTTTTTCAACAATGTCAGTTAAGCTTTATGTATGTTATATAGTTGTGTCAGTCTGTCTGATAATTTGGGGGATACTGCCTTGGTGCCTTCAAGTATTTCATCCCAGTCTGCTTCTTCGATTGGGCCTGTATCCTGCTCCCATACTGCTTTTGCCTTCTGTGCAATTGTTATTGACCTCTGGTGTCTAAAAACAAAGTACAGGTTCGATATGAGTTTAGAGGGGTCCTCTCCCATTATTATTCCCAGTGCAGGGGGAGAGTCTGTCACTATCTCTAAACTTTGTAATTGGGTTCTTATTGCATGGCGAAGTTGTAAATATTTAAATACTAGGTGTTTTGGGAGTGCGTACTCCTCTTTGAGTGTTTGAAATGGCTTAAGTCCGGAGTTAGATAATACTTGATGCAAATATATTATTCCATATGTAGCCCATATTATCGAGTCTGATATGGATTCTATTTCAGGTAGGTGGT